>KE504815.1:468275-484742 GCA_000441515.1 Elaeis oleifera | reverse complement strand
TGGACTCCCCACCCTAACTTCATATGGTAGATGAATCATGAGGTACTCCATGAAGTCAAAGGAGCTAGAAGGGAATATCTTCTCCAACTTGCATATGGTCTCTACACTGCTAGTCTCAAGTTGGAGATGTGATCGGTGGATAGTTTGGTAGCACAAATATCTCTGAATAAAAGGCTAAACTCAGTCAAAAAACTCCATATGGAGTTGGGAAGGAGATCATGCCAAGCCAATGGGAGTAATTGTTACATGAATACATGGCAGTCATGGCTCTTTAGCCCATGAAACTTGTAATCTGTGACATTGACGCACCGAGCTAAATTACTTGTATAACCATCTGAAAATTTAAAGCTCTTGCACTATTCGCAAATATCCTTCAATTGCTCCCTTATTAAAGTATAAGATGCTTTCGGCTTCAGAAAATTTTCAACTGACATCTCAACCAGCTCTAATAGAGGATGCTTACATATGTTCTTCATATTCGCTCGAGCCTTGAGATTGTCTTTTATCTTGCCTTGACATCCATAACAGTGTAGAAAATATTATTGAATATATTCTTCTCGATATGCATAACGTCAAGGTTATGACGGATCAAATTGGTGGACTAGTAAGATAATTCTCAAAAGATGCTTTGCTTCACCCAGTTATGAGTTATACTGAACCTCCGAAGCTTTTGCTTGTCAAATTCAATGCCAAATGGGACTTTATCCAATTAGGATACCCTTTAAAACACTTTCATACCACTGAGGCACTGGAGCACATGGTTCTTCTCTATCTTATTCCTCCTGAAATTGTCTCGCTACTTTCGAAAAGGATGATGCTTTGGGAGGAATTGACGATGATAATCGAACTAGTGGGCTTACGACCATGCTTAAGCTGAAATGATTTTGTATTCTCCATATAATAGGGACATGCTAGCTTCTCATGAGTGCTCCATCTTGACAGTATCCCATAAGCAGAAAAATCGTTAATGGTCCACATCAACACAGCCTTCATTATAAAATTCTATTTCTTCGATGCATCAAAAGTATGAATGCCATTGGACCATAATAATTTCAGCTCATCAACAAGAGGCCTTAGATATACATTAATACTTCTACCAGGATGTCATGGTCCAAGAATGACTAATGTAAGAAAAATGTTATGTTCTTTTATGCACATCTCAGATGGTAGATTGTATGGAGTGATAAAGACTAGCCAACATGAATAAGGGGCCGCTGCATAATCGAACAGTGTAAAGCCATCCATAGATAGACCCAGCCAGACATTGCATGATTCCTGAGCAAATAAGGGTAGCAAGCATCAAATTGCTTTCCTGTCTCATTGTCCGACGGATGACACATCACATCGGGATGCTTGCATGGTCTTTCTTTGCGCCATCTCATCTGCCCGATAGTACTCTTAGATAAGTAGAGCCTCTGAAGTCTAAGAGTGAGGAAAAAGTATCAAAGAACCTTATATGGTATGTCATTCTGATTCCTACCCTCTTGCTTCGGCTTAAATCGACTTATACTGCAAACACCGCATGAGCTCTTCTGTTGATTCTCCTTATAGAAAAGCATGCAACCATTACAGCATGTATCTATCTTCTCATATCCCATACTCAATCCTTTCGTCATTTTTTTGAAGCATGGAAGCTCCCAACAAGCTTCTCATCCTTCGGTACCATTTTCTTTATTATTGCTAACATCCTATCATGACAATTGACCGTCATATTAAACTCGGCTTTTCAGTTCAACAACTTTGACACAGCTGATAGTATAATTCTGTTTAATATATATGTGGCAGTCTCTAAGGCATTATCCCTAGAAAGATATTGGAAGATCGGTGAAGCATATCATAGACCGCACCATATCTATTAAAGTGCGATTCCTCCTTTCTGCTACACCATTTAACTGAGGTGATAAGGAGGGTCCATTCAGAGAGAATACCTTTACTTTTAAGATGATCAAGAAATTCACTGTATTTCATATTCTGACCATAGTGGTTCATCAGCATCTTTCAGCATACGATAGAAATCACTGCTACCAACTTCTGGATCGTCCTCCACATCCTGATTAAATTCAAGACCAACCGCATCCATAACCATATCCATCATTCTATCTATGCCTATGTCCTACTCAATTCTAATCATTGCAACTTTCTCCCACGTCTCTCCATGCAGGTATTAATGCTTATAGTTAGGCATAAATCCACTCTTATATAAATGGATAGTAATTGTATCCCTATCAAATATTTCTCTATTGTCACATTTGTTACAAAGGTAATGAGCCTGTCCTTGATATAAGAGTACCGTATTCTCAAAAATAAAATCACAGAAGTACTCTACACCCTCTTTGTATTCAGTAGAAATTCTCTCCGTCGACTACTCAATGGTCCATCCAACTATGGTCCATGACAGACTATCTAAGAATTCTACATATACATAAATACAAGGTAATTACTAAATACATATTCTAATAGGTAAAGATAGGTCTTATCTCATTCAAAAAATGCATTAATTCTATAGGCCTATTATAATAATCAAATGATACGCAATAGGGATCGAAAAAATTTTGATAGTATTTTTTCTTATTTCTTCCATATAGGGAGAACAAAAAGAAATGCTATTAAAATTTTTTTCGAAACCTCAGCATACTGTTTGATTACTGTAATGACCTATAGAATTACTTGTATTTTTCAAACTATCCGTAGTAGACAATCAATTGACCAATGTACATAATTCTTCCATCCATATAAAATAATAAATATATAAAATATTAAAATATATACATCAATCAACTAGTGGGTCTATTGCTCTATGCAATATAAATTTTATTAAAATTAACACATAATTAATGCTGCCCAGCATCTTCCATCGGTCTGAGAGCACTGGGCACGCAAGGGCTAGATGCTTTGGACGCCAGCTGTGATCCAAGGCCCGGACACGTAGGACACATCCAGATCTCGTGTTTGCAATGCTGCCCGACACCTTCCTTCGATCCGAGCACTCTGCATGCCCAAATCCAAATCCTATACATCTAATTAATTAATTAATTATCTAACTAATTAATTAAATCAATATTTAATTAACTTTTAGTGACGGCACTCTAGCCATCACTAATAATAGACAACATTAGCCATCGCTAATGCCATCGCTAATACTTGCAATGCTGATGCAGGGACAGATCGTGGGGCAAGGGCGGTGGGGTAGGGCTGAGGCGGCTGGCTCAGGGCCGTGGGCTGGGGACAGCAGGGTCGGGGCAGGGGCCGCAGGGCCGTGGGTTGGGGCGGTGGGGTCAGGGCGGGGCTGTGGGGCCGAGACGAGGGCTCGGGGACCGACGGAGTAGGGCCGTGGGCTAAGGGTGACTGCGCCAGGGCAGGGGCTCAAGGGTCCGCGGAGTCGGGCCGTGGGCTGGGGGCGGCAGGGGGTGGCCGCGGGGTGCCTGGGCATGGGCCGCAGGGTCGACGAGGTCAGCTCAAGGTCAGGCCGTCATGGGGATGGGGCCGCAGTGGCTGCGGGATGCCGGAGAGTGGGGTTGGGGTGTGAGGATGCCGGAGAGGGGGTTGGGGGCAGAAACGGAAGAGAATGAGTGGGAAGGGAGAAATATTTTAGTTTATAAAAGACTATTAGCGACGGCAAACTTACCGTCACTAATACAGTCGGTGACGGTATTGATGACAAAATTTTCATTATTAAAAATAAAAATCCATCACTAATATTTTTAACAAATTTTTAAATAATTTTTCAAAATTATTAGTGGCGGCATGACTTCCGTCGCTAATAACCTAATCGTCGCTAATACTATCTCTAACGCCATCACTAATAATACTTTTATTAGTGATAGAATCAGCCATCGCTAAAAAAATTTTGATCACTAATAACTGTATTAGCGATGGTAACATTACCGTCGCTAAAAGCTATCGCTAATAATCTCTCAACACCTTCACAAACGTCTGAATATAATATAATTTAAATTTAAATTCATCTTCATTATTTATTATCTAAATAATTATTGTTAGAGTATCGTCACCAAAACTACCTCGATTCGACAACCCTAGCTATATCGATCAATAAAATTTGATTTCGATGGCTACGAACAATCGTATGATGATTTGATAGATAGAGAGCACTGATGGATCTAAAAATTTATAACGATAATCTTGATGATATTTGTAATCAAAATTTTACTTCAATCAGACATCATTATCATGATCAATTTAGTACGGGATGATTTCGATCGTTAAATGAAAAATGAACGATCAAAAAGCCAAATGGCATCCTATTAAGGTAATTTTTAGATAAATGATCTTTGCTACTATTTTAATCATTTGTATGATGATGATCATAAATTTTAAACTGTATGTATATAAACCATCTACGTTAAGTAGATCTTACAAAATATATGTATAATTATTTAAAATTTTAAGAATGAGTATCAAGAGACATATAGTTTTGTATCGTTCATATATGTATATTTTGAATTTTATGATCACTACCATACAAATAATCAAAATAATAGCAAAAATTATTTATTAAAAATTATCTTATAATCGGATGTCGTTTGGCCTTTTGATCATTCATTTTTTATTTAACGAATCTAAATCATTTCGTACTAAATTGACAATGATAATTATATCCGATTGAAATAAAATTTTGATAGTGTACTATAAATATCGTCAAGATCATTGTTGTAAGTTTCGGATCAATCGATTGTCTCTATCTATCAGATCATCATGCGGTCATTCATGACCGTTGAAATTGAATTTTATTGATTGACATAGCTAGGGCTATCGGTTCAGATGATTTTTTATGATGATACTCTAACAATAATTATTTACATGATGAATAGTGAGGATAGACTTTAAATTCTAAAATTATATCATATCTAAAAAATAAAAAAAATTATATTCTGCATTGAGTATTAACGATGGTAGTTCCGTCGCTAATACATTTTCTGTCGTCACTAATGATTCTAATAATAATTTTTTATTATTTACTATAGTAAATACCGTCGCTAATAATGCCGTAGCTAATGATTATTAGAGACGGTAGTTGCCGTCGCTAATACTCTTTTCGCCATCGCTAATAATTTTAATATTTTTTTTATTTTTACGATGGTGAATGCAGCCGCTAATAGTATCATCGTTAATGATTATTAGAGATGATAATTACCATCGCTAATACTCCTTTCACCATCTTTAATAATTTAATAATAATTTTTTTTTTTTGCAACGACGAATGCCATCTCTAATAGTACCGTCGCTAATGATTATTAGCGATGGCGATGCCATCGCTAATACCATATTCACCATCGATAAAACTAATATTAGTGATGGTGAAATACCATTTCTAATAGCCATCGGTAAATAATATTTAGTGACAGAATTATTGCCGATAGTAATATCGTCGCTAATAGTCATATTAGCAATGGTAAAAATGCTATCGTTAATAGCCATCGCTAATACCTTAATTTTTATAGTGTTGGTCTTCTTGGAAGTAAGGATGATGGCAGGCTGATTGACCCGTGCCTCTCTTTTTGGCATCTGCCATCCTCTATAAGTTGAACTTCATTGTTTCTGTTACATAAAAGCAGAAGAGGTCAGTAAATGATAATATTGATGAAAAGTGCTGAAACTATAAAATTGACATCGAACTTATCCCAGAGAGAGACCTGACTGATGCTGACTTCAAGTAAGGACTGCTCTGTCACCTGTAAGCTCATTTTGGATACTTTCATACTAAGAAGCTTTGCAAAGCCTCCTTATCCTCAGGGTGTATTTCACTGTATGAGTTCCATTTAGTTTCGGAGGTCTGCCATTTATAGTTGAAACCCCATGGAATATTGGAAGAAACAAAAAAGAAATAATTTTTTCAATTGTGAATGGAAGAAGGAAGGACAGGACCAAATTTATATTTTGATCGAGGTAAAAGTACCATCAGCCTTTCTCATATGGATATTTCTTTAGGACAAAAATTATCCTAAAGAAAGAAATCTTAAGTTCTATGGCTGAAAATCTACAGTAGATAATGAAAACTATGATTGCCCTAATGGCATTGGGAGTAACCTGAGTTGGATAGATTCTATAGAAGTTAAAAATATTACTAAAAAAGGGATGTAAAGAAAACTGAAGATCAAACTGAAGTGTCTCATCATAAAATGCAACACAACCATCTGGAGGTTCAGTTACCCGCCGTCCCGACTTGGTTCTATTAATTGGAGCTCTTCAGGAATGGAGTATTTCTCCCTAAGTTCTTGAAGATCAAGATCGATCAGAATGGACTGCTTGATAGTCTGCCCGAGATAATCCATGAGTCCCCTTATAAAAGACTCGGGGTTATCCCGATCTGAGGTGCTGACCTCAACCTCTACCTGAGGTGGACTTTTTACTTAAAATCGAGCAGTGGCTGAGTTGATCGAAGTATCCGATTATCCTGACTGATCTTATTACTAGTATCAAAAGATATTTTGATGGATAAAAAAGGAAGAACTCGAAAGGAAGAGGAACAAAGAAGAGAAAACTAACTAAAAGGAAAAGGGAAGACTCTAAAACCCTAAAACCCATATTCTAAGGGATGAAAACAGAGGTGAATACCTAGCGAAGGAAGAGGGCTTGAGGAAGCTTTTGAAGGACTTCTATTTCTCTCTCTCCTTCGGCTCTAGCAACATCAGAAGACCTTCTTCTCTGTCACCAACGGTGTAATGCTCAGGGAAATTTTGGCAAAGTCTCGACAAGGATGAATTGATGAAATAGTTTTTTAGCCACAGGGCGTATCTATTTATAAAAGTACTCAACGGCCTAAATTGATCCGGTACCCCATCAGATTCATGCCACTTGTCAGCCATCCAACAACTCTGTAGAGAGTCATTTCAATGCACCTTTCCCTGATTCCACCACATAAACATGATTCGTGTGAAAGCCGAGCTCTCCAATAGAATTTTGACACCTAGCATGCATGTTCTGTGGTCAACCGCTCTGGCATTTATGAAATCTCAACTTTTCAGGTGCCTATCATTACTCCGTGCGGTAGAGCGATTTTCGAAGGATGATGCGTTGCTTCGAATGATTAAAAATTAATACTTCTAGCCATCATCAAAGTAGAGCATTTATTATGACAAGACAGGTCGGATGAGGCCTTTAAAATACTTTCCACACCGATGTGAAGCATTTCACTTCAGTCAGAAAAGTGGAGAGCATATGTTGGTGTATATCATCCGACCTCATCATCATCTGGACATGTGGCATTAGATTGTTATCTGAGATAAATATTCTCTCAGATTACATCAGCCCATGACCAACCTTTTTCTCCAGTATTATCTGCTAATCGACTTAATCAAGAACTGCTAGTAAGCACAACGCTCACCTCGATTTCTTTCGATCTTCTTCATTTTACTTTGATTGCCGGCTGACCTGATTGTTGACACCAAAGGCATGATGCTCAATTCAGATAGTTACTAATGTCAGCTATCCCACATCAGTTTGTTATCGACGTACCATCACATCTACAGATAGTTATTTGACAGCTGCCATCCAGCTCAGTCATAACTGTCTTTCAGTTATATTCCAGCTCATTTGCCACATGGGCAACTACTCCACAATCTTTGCATAGCTGGTCATTCTGTTATAACAACCTAATGGCCTAACAGATCTCCAATGATCTAACAGATCTCTAACGGCCTAACAGCCTAACAGATCTCTAACGGCCTAATAGATCTCTAACGATCTAACAATCTTTCTTTAAGACCTAAGCAAGTTTTCTCTATATAAGGGAAAAAAGTGCTGTTCAGAGGATAAGTCAAGTCTAGTGAACAGAGACAAAACTCTACTAAATTTCTCAAAGAAAATCAGAATTCTCTTCACTTTTCTCTATTCAAACTTTCATTTCTTGCTTTTTACTTCTCTATTTCCACTATCTGTTCTCAAAGCCCCGACTTACTTAAGCATCAGAAGATTTTAAATCAGAGGATACCTTACGGTTTTGGAATTTCTTTTACAGATTTTGCTTGCAGTTTACGTCAGCACAACTTTCAGCTCTCCAGTTCGATTCATTGCCGACCTCATCTCTGGAGCCTTGCAGTAACAAGAGGTATAAGATATTAACAGTTGAATGAAGCTAAGCACATCTTCTTGCTAACTTTAATTGTCATATTTGAAGTGACCGCTGAGGATTTGTTTGGCTTGCATCACCTTTTGCCACTTGGGTAAGAGGATGAGAGTTTGAATAGGTTGGGTTAGCTACATTGCAATGCTTTTGGCACAAGTGCTCCAGAGGATTCAAAAAGTTTGGTAGCGGCATCACCTTAAAAACAAGAATTCCAGTGACTAAATTGTACCTAAGTGGAGCCTGAAACAGCCCATTCTCCCTATAGAAAGGAAAAAAAAAAAAAAAAACATTTCAACCCCTTTTCTTTCCCTGTATGTGCGAATTCATTTTACTCATTTAATTTAACTCAAATGCTTAGCTCTGGTTTTCATGACCTATCCCCAAGCAACTATAAAGCCACCATTTTTTCCTTCAAAGATAAACTGAAACCGTATTGAAATCCCAAATGTTCGTGCCCTGATTGCTTGGTGTTATCCCAGACCCTTGGATAGCTCTACTTTTAACTTTAAAACTACATTTCGACCAGGAGCTATAACTCAAAATTGTAATTCCAAGCTCAGCACAAATAAAATTTCCCATGTTTAAACAGAGCTCAGGTAACTCTGTGCATGTCAAATTGAGTACCATATAAAACAAATGCATATGATGATCAAGGAACCAATCAGTGCATATAGCTTTCAATTGTAATTGTGTCATTTATATCAGTTAATTCAGGTTCGACAAAATTGATTTGAACAAACACAGGGCGACAAGATTGGTCTTCAAATATTCTGGATGAATCCATATATGCGATCAGAGATCTCATGTGGCTCTTCCTGGTTAATGAATGAAATGGCCCCCCTCTTCCTTCACAACAAAATCCGGAAGAAATGAAACTTCTCTTTTGAAACCACCCTTGTAATGTAGTCTTGGATACCCGGGGTATGGTAATATTAGGTCCAGGTCCCCACAAAGAACATCGCAGGTACTTTATTTGGACACCAGTCCAAGGTACCGCGAGCTCCTAGTAACTGCACATTACTTATGAAGTCATCAACGGGTTGAATTCCAAAATAAATGAACACAGAGGAGTAACAAGTCGAATTTTTTTGTAGCCAAATAGGGTGACACTTAGTTTAAATAAATTTGAGTGTGCTAATTGAGCTTTGTTATTAACTGTTGATTTCCCAATGGAGCAACAAATCCTAGTTTGAGCTTTTTCAGTCAATCAACTTAGTCAGTTTGAAAGCCCTACCATGATACTGGTTCAGATTGTATGTTTCACATGAAGGATGATCCACCTTTCATGAATTGGATCGTGCAATGGCTGCTTTGAGATCTATGCATGCAGATGGAAGAAGGTTGTCGGAATGCTTTCGGATATTTGTAATGCCGATCCAATGGTTGGCATCACGAAGAAGATCCATCATATACAACCAAACCCCATACACTCCATGGCATTTACTTCAGCAAACAACAAATTTCAGCCATCCGCATTCCGGATTCATATTGGGCAACTTGTCCCATGACAAGGTCTATTACAAGACACATCACTTTTCTTGCATCCAGCGCCGTCTTTTGGCGAGCTAAAAGGCAAATCACTGTTACATGATCTATGGCAACTATTTCATGTGAGCTCACCTGGCTTACATATTTTCTTGCTACTCTTAATGTTTCAAATACCCAACACATGAGATTACACTGCGATAGCCAAGCCTCTCTTCATATAGCTGCACATCCCTTTTTCATGAATGGACCAATGCATTCAGTTAGATTGCAGTTTGGTTTGTGAAAAAATTCAATTGGCTCAACTTGCTACACATCCCCACCATCTAGCTTGAGGGATTGTTAAGGAATATGCTGGTATGACATGCAATGACTACCATTATGGCATGGAATGTTGTGAGTAGAAACTTTGCGTGCTGGTCCTTGTTATTCAATGTACATTTATGAAATGGGATGGCTACCATAATGGTATAGAATGGCCTGAGAAGAAATGTGCCCTCATTAATTTACAAATATCTTGATATTTTTCCACTTTGGTATAGCAAACATAGTTCTGCTTTCCTGCAATTTTGAATAAAAGCCACAGCTGAGCATTTTTTGTTTTATTCAATCCTAAGCATGATCATGGATGATTATAAGTATACACATCAAGTATCAACGAAATGTTCACTAGTGCACCTCATCTCCAACTAAACTTCTAGTGCTATTTTGATTTGGAAAATCAAAATAGTACTTATATCTTGCACATGCTCAGTGCTAGTATTTTATAAATGGAGGCTTCTTACATTCTCTCTGCCTTATCCAAATAAGACTAAATCTAATTCATGTAAGAAATCAAAATAGTGACCATATGATTAGAAAGATGCTAGTGACCAAGGCCACACTCCTAGATTATGCATGGATCACAGCGTTGGCTAAGCAATTCAGAATTTTGAATGAACTCATAGATGTGATCAGTGGTCTCCTGTGGCTTCTCCTGGTTAATGAAGTGCCCTGCACCTTCTATGACAACTACATCCTCTAAGAAAGGCACATCTTTTCTGAAGCCACCCTTGTGTATATAGTCTTTAACCCCCGGAATGTTGTACATCAGATCTTGATTCCCCACAATGAACTTAACAGGAACTTTAATCTGCATTCCAGTCCATGGTGCCGTGAGCTCCCAGTTTCTGCACATGTACCATTGAGTTAATCAAGATGACATTAAGCCAGTATAGTAAAATGAAAGATTTGGAGTCAGATCCATGAACTAAGCAGAACAAGGAGTGTGATAGCAAAAACAATTTAGACTAATTTATGTCAGAAAAATCTCCTTGCCTGAAATGATGTACAAAATTGACCTAATAAAATCAGAGAGCCATTAACAAGACAGAACAATGGATTACTTATTGCATAGACCAATTCAGAGTGATTCATGTCAGTTAAGAAAAACATCTGGTCTAGAATGATATACAACATTCACTGAATCAATTAGAAACAGAGTATTTTGCAGCTTATTCATTGAAGAATCTTTAAGTGATTTGAAGTTTCTTGATTTTCTCTAGTTCTATCTGTTTCCATATATCTAGAACCTCTTTTTTATTTATTTTTTCAAAAAAATGGAAAAGGAAAACATAGCAAAGAATCTTCTTGGACCCTATCCAGCTTTTTCTTAAAAGAATAGACAAAACTTTAAGATGTGAGTCAATGCTTGAACAGTAAAAGATCAAACTTCTGTTAAGACCAGCAGAATGCCAGGAGAAGGAAAAGGGGAAAAAAGAGATTTAATTAGATGTCAAGCAATATATCCTTTTTCTCGAGGTAATTAATAGTTGGTAGCAAAGGCATTTGATGAACTGATGAAGTGCAAAGTTACCCTATAAGATATTGAAGACTACCAATCCTAGGACCATGCAGCATAAGGATCATTCAGCTCATAATTAAGATAAGCTACATTTTCAATTAAATCAGCCTTTGTGAATACATACAAGTCCAAAGCTCGGTAGTAGTTCAATCCTCCGGTGAAGCCTGACTTATCAAATTTGCTAGCAAAATAGTTGATGTCCTCTTCTGACAACCAAGAAGGCAGGGTAATTCCTTATCTGGGGAAGCTGCAAAACCATTCTCCTTGGGCACAATAACAGGGCTTGGATCATGATATGTTAAGAACTTCTTTATCACCAAAGCAGTCGGAATGCAAGCAAATTCAGCTTCAGTTCGACCAGGTTCCTGCATATAGTTATATCAAATTTGCTACTTGGAAATTTATAGAGGAATAAGAGCAATAAAGTTGTCATATTACATCCCTGGAGGAGTGACTAATAAGCATAGATATTTCTATAAAGAAGAAAATAAAAAGGCTCGTGATATTATGCTCTAGCAAAGGGTAGATGCCTCACAACCACTTTGGAGTACCGAATTAAAAGATTTTATGAAAAGAAAGATTCACAAAAAAAAAAAAAAAGAAATAATTCAGAAGAAAAGAAAAAGAACAACCACAAAATAAAGCTCTATGAGAAACAAGAGCCCCTTCAGCTTTCAGAGTAGCTACAAACGATTCACCTTTTTATGAATCAAAATCGTTCCATGTTCAGATAGATAAGCTTGATGCTGATTAGTAGTTTGGTTACAAGCCTTACAATTCTGAAACACTTAGTTTGTAAGGCACAATATCAGTCAACATTAACCAACTTGATAACATAGGAAGCAAAGTCCTATACCAGGGCCAATCTTATTATTACTTCATTAGAACCCTCCAAATTATATCAGGAGCTCTCTATGAAAAATCATGGCTCAAAGTCTTCATCTCTTTAATCTAATCTCATATACCATCGTAAATCTTGATCACTCCAACATGCACAGGAAATGCCTACTGTTAACGTTCACCTTTTTTTTTCTTTCCAGCAAGTTGGTCGTGGTCGATGGTCTAAGAAATGAAAATAAATGCTCAAGATCATTTTTTTGATAAATTTCTTTAATGATATTTTATGTAGCATTCTGGCCGGATAGGAGAGTTTGACTTTTGAGAAATAAATACGTAGGTACACTCTCAGCGCAAGAATACATTAATACATGTAGTTTCACTCTTTTAATACAATTTTAATAATATATTCTTGAGCAGTACCATAATTTGAATCACGGCAGAATTCTAATAGGAAGGGCCTCTTTGATGTTCCGAGAGGATAAGGTTGAAAATGTTGTAGGATTTATGAATTGGGCCGTGTCCATTTAAGTATAGCCTTGTATTAACTAAATACCACCCAGCTCCAATCTTGTGGGAAGAAACAGTAGACCTCCATGGGTCCTTTTTTCCTTCCGTGGGCCAAAGATTAGGATGTAGGATGGGTTTAGACTGGCTTTTAAAAAATGTAAGCTAGATGGGCCAATAGGCCTGATTACTACAAGGTTTTTAGTCCAACCCTACAGGAATATCCAAAACAGTTCCTAAATGCTATAGTGCTGTCTTTAGTGTTAGCATATGTAGGTTGCAGAGCATGGTCTAGAACCAAATAAATAAGCATGTAGAGGATCAAGAAAAAAAGTAAATATTTGATTAATGCTTTGGTAACTAAGAATATAGCTTGGAAACCTGATGTATAAATTACTTTTTTCAATTGGCGTTATGAAGTGTACCATATGATGAAATAAAAGAAGGTGCAAGTTAGCCAGGTGATTTTTTGAGTGAGATTTCTGAGTTATTATAGCATTGCTCCAAATATTTACTTGGGAATGTTCATCCAAGTTCCAACCTTCTTTTTTCACAGTGGTTCCACTTCAACAAAACAATTGAAGAATTATATCACAACAAAATTGTTAAATAGCAAAGGCTTCTTATTGGGCATCTTCCTTGTACTACAGCAACCGCTAGGATGTGGTCGGGTTTGTAGTTGGGACCACTTCACCGAGAATGCACTTCAAAGTGCTATAGAAAGTCCAATATATTATGAATCCAAGATCCAAACTTGGAACCGGAAGTCGGACCACATTAATTGATTCAGATCCACCTCCCCAACACCCAACACCCAAATCCTTAGAACAAATCCCACCATTCCAACTTCATCATCTGCCAATGAGAATTTTTTCACAGAACAAAGTTTTCAATAACTATGATGTCCCACATCATCCCTCTATAACCAATGTAACAGAATTGAGAACCATTATTTGTGCATTAATTTCAACTATCATTACTAGCCGTCATAATTAAAATGATAGTAAAATAGATATTTCATTTGATTATTCCTCTGTTCCAAAATGATCATACTACAGCTTTAAAATATATAAAATATTATTTTGTCATATCAACACTAATAACAACCAAAAAAAAAAAAAAAATCATCTTTCTTGTTATATATTACTGCTTATAGAATGGGACAGCTGGACGATATATAGATCTAAAGACAAGGTTATACTGCTCCGTTCTAAGGAGGCCCATATATAGATGAGGGGTTCCTCTCTTGAACTAGTTCTAGGACTCATAAGTGCCTATTGTGAGCAAGCATGCCATTACTATCACACCTCCATAACTCCTAGGACTCACCAACCACACCACCACCCCACTTCTCTCTCCGTCCGAGCTACTCTAAGTCAGCAAAATGTTTAAACAAGACTGGATTATAGTTAAGGAGGAGGTAAGAAGATATGAAGACCAGAGACCTGGAAAGTACAAATATAGTAGTCGTCACCGTAGACGGCCCTCAAGGTCTCCACCGGCTTCCGGTCCGGGCTCCTCGGCCGGAAGGCCACGCTCAGATTCACCAGCGCCCGCACCTTGTCGGGCCGAAACATGCAGAGACTCCACGCCACCATCGCTCCCCAGTCATGACCCACCACAAACACCTTCATGTTAATTCTCTTAAACATTAGAACTTCGAAGAAGAAGACCTAAATATGTACAAGGAAAGCTAGCTAGACGCAGGGATCACCTTCTCTTGGCCAAGCGTGTGAATGAGGGCGACGAGGTCGCCGACGACGTGGAACATGGTGTAGGAGGAGGCCTCGGGAGGGGCGTCGGTATCGCCGAAGCCTCGGAGGTCGGGGCGATGGCGCGGTAGCCGGCGGCGGATAGGGCGAGGATTTGGTGGCGCCACGAGTACCAGAGTTCTGGGAAGCCATGGAGGAGGAGGACCACGGGGCCCTCCCCTTCTCGGCTATGTGCATGTTTACGCCATTCACTGCCACAAACCTATGGTTGATCTCTCCCTCCATTTTCCTTTTGCTTTCTTCTTGCCTGCATTCCAGAGAACTTTTGGTGTATATTTGTTTTGTTCTCTCTATTCGCAGCATCATTAGTTATATAGAGGGATGGAGCTGAGAGAGGAGGAGTGGCATTGGGAAGGGATGAGTATTAACGGCCGGAGTAACTTTGGAGTCAGCGGGTAGGTGGTGTCGACTTTCTCACTCCTTCCTTTAACGTGTATCTCTCGTGAGCTCGGAAAGGGTGGGTGCTCACGGTTTTTTCTTCCCTCGGCTACTCGGTGGATGTTACCGTTAACTGTTCCGTTTTCAATTAATGATCAACAGTGAACGCTCGGTAAATTTTTATATATTTTTGTTAGATGATAAGTGCACTCCATCTTTGGTTGATTGATCCTGTTTCTCGCAATGGATGCATTTAGTTAAAAGGTTGGTGTTTATATAGATGTTCTTAGATAAATCGGTGATGATAGGATATCCACTGAAAAGTTGGGCAAATCCTAGTTATGATTTGCATGTAGGAAAGATAGATAATTCTGCTTTTTGATAAACGTTATGTCTTCGTTATTCAATTTAATGAGTAAGACCTTGGGTTGATGTATGGGCATTTTTCATGGATGGTCATTATATTTTCACTTTTTGCAGATAGTGCTAGTTTTTTTTTTTTTTTTTTTACTCTTTTGCGTATTTACAGTAACATGTAACACGGCTATCAATTGACTATGAAGATATCAAAGTGTGTAATAAGCCTATAGAAAATGTGCATCTCACTATTGTGCAATAGCTAAATCAAAAATAAATCCAGATGTAAGAGCCAAGAAAATATGCATCTAAAAAGAAATGTGATAATGGTGCATTAAAGCCTACAAGAATGTGCATCATAACATAAGATAAACATAAACCTAATTTGAAATGTGGCATCAAACCTTGGATGGACGGCTCATAGCATGTGAATCACATAATTTGAAATAAATCAGAATTACTTATTAAATAGTTTGGGCAGTGATTGATACAAATTACAAAAACTTTAGATGGTGCCAATTATTTGAAATCATACATCGATCCATCGAAAATTTTTGATGAGACCCATGCATAAGGATAATGGGGGTGATGGGTGGCAAATAATTGGGCATCAAAGCCCAAACCTGAAGAGGTGAAGGAGGTGGGCAAGGGACCGATTATAAAAATTTGTATACATAGATTTTCGAATGGAACCCTAAAACTAGAGCAAGGGTATTCTATAATGTGTGGCTTGCACATCAGTAGAAGAAAATATGAGCACCAAACTAAGGAGATGTGTTAATCCTAAACCTCAAGGAGAATAGATAAAGATTTACATACCAAGCTTCTTTATGGATAATTTTGTAGCTTGCTGGAATATAAAGTACAGATTCCAATGATTAATATGTATGTGCAACTGAGGAAGGACATGGACCCTCTCTCTTATCTCAACCTCGGGCGATGAAAGAGAGAGGATAAGAGGAAGAATATAGGATAACTCATTCAATGAATACATCATATGTTACCAAAAATAAAAAAGAATACGTCATATGGGATAAACTTAACAACAAACCATAATCCATTTTCTAATAGCTTTTCCTTTTGATTTTCTAGATTTTCAAAATCTGAACCACCATATTTCAGACAACTACAATTCCTACAAACTGCCACCTACCCTTTCTTTCGTTGGGTAATCCGAGAAAAGAAAAATGGTCATTTCCATAAAT
>KE504815.1:429637-450320 GCA_000441515.1 Elaeis oleifera | reverse complement strand
TACTAATTTACTACCGTACTTCGTTCCTCTACTTCCTTTTCTTTTGATCTTCTTTGTCGTTCATCCTCATCCAAAGCCAAGGTTGGTGATTTTCAATCCGAAAAAGATCTTCTTTATCACCGATCTTCTATCGTCCATTCATGAATGGAAGAATCATTTTTTTTGTTTCTTCTTCTTCTCCCTGGGACTTTCTTTGTGCTGGGGTGATCCAAGGACTGGCCCCAATGAGAACAGTCAGATGGAGGCTAATGATCGGGAAGATTTTCTCCGATTGAAGGATATGACAGTTCCACCGCAGTGAGAGCCGATGACCGAACAAGCGCTCTACGATACCGGACTTAATTCGATCACTTCTTTAGGTATAACATAGTCGATTACTTTATTTTTCTTGTCTGTTTCTAAATTTTATACTGATTTCTTATTTTGATTGCAGCTATGCAGCCAAGAGTACGAGTGTCGGCTGCTGATATCTACACACACGCTGCCAAGAAGAAGGTAGCAACTGAAGCTGGACCCTCCCAATCATCGAAGAAGGGTCGAGTCACTACTCTACTGGCGAGGGATTCTGACATTCCATCAAAAATGATTTCTGAACCAGTCTTGGCATTGTCGGCCCCGACAATGCTTCCTGAGGTGCCGTCTGTTGAAGATGGGATGGCGAGAAAGGATGGAGCTGTAACAGTACCATCGATGGCTCCATCAATAGAGATTCAGATCGGGACGAGAGTCGCAGCCGAACCTGAGCAGTCTGCGGCTATGCTAGTCATTCCTCCAGTGAAATGTTCATAGGCATAGTCAAGCTCCAACTTTCCAGCGTTCTCAAGCGCTGGACTGCCGACCAAAGATCGAGGGAAGGTGCCAGCGACTACAGCCGATGATGGGTCATCTGCAGGCCTTCGAACTCTTTTCGACATTCAGATCTTTGAGGGTGAGTCAGCCCTGGCCAATCCGGTATTGATCAGGCAGCTTATCGAAGCTACTCTTCTCCTGACTAATCGAAAGAATAGGAGGAACCGAACTATCGCTGAGATGTTTTTTTCTTTATCCGATGATACTTGAGATAAATTTTTTCTTCTTCTTCCTTTTATCTGTCTTGACTCGATTTATCTTCTGCTTTCAGTGGGCGTATAACATGCACGATCTAGAGAGTGACTATCGAAAGATTGTCAACTTTCATCGATCGTAGATGGATAAGGAGGCGGCCGTCACCATTGAAAAGAATACTACTGTCGAACAACTCCAGACGACAACTGAACGGGAGAAAGAATTTTTAGAGCAGATCTCCCAAATGACGGCCGACCTACAGTCTTCTAGGGCCGAACTTGAGTCGGCTCATCAAACATCTCATTCCTTGAGTCGTGGATCAAGAGCAAGAAGTACTCCATCCATCGGCTCCGGTGAGAGAGGGATGGATGCATTGATGAACTTGAAGTCGAACGCAGAAGGCATCGGGCCATCCTGAAAAGACTGGCATTGGTCGATGCTAAGTCAACCTCCATGCGAGCTGAAGCAGAGTCGATGAAGGAAGCCCTGAGTCTGACCGTCAAGAATTTCAAAAATTCTGAAGAATTCAAAGAAGAAATCCTCAAAGGTGGATTTGCTTCATATTGCATCAGGTACGAGGACGGTTGAAATGCAGTCAAAAATTATATCTAAACTTAGACTTGAGCAGCATCATTTCTCCTTGTTCGGGAATGAAGCTGTCGAAGAAGGGGCTGTGTCGATCGAAGATGATGCACCGACTGCACCAGAAGCTGTTCCAGTCGCTAATACTGCACCAAAGCAAGGGGATGAGGATAACGACTGGTGATCGGTGTAGCATCTTTATTTTTCTTGTAATCAAAATTTATTATCGAATCTTTGGTCTAATTTGTAACTTCCTTTCAATGAATGAAAAAAAATTTCAAAGTCTAACTCTTTTCTCTTTTCTATGTATTTGCAATGTCATTGAATCGTAGTTTAACTACCGAATGTCAATCGACGAGTCGAACATTCAGTAGTAATTGTAGAATTATTCGTTAGTCAAATATCAATAGACATTAGCTTTTAGATATTAGGATAAATGACGGTAAGTCGAATATCCTTCAACCGATCGTAGCCAAGTCAGTATGTCTAGTTATTTGATAAACGGTGGCAAGTCAAATATCCTTCGACTGAACGTAAGTCGATATAGTTCTAATTTGATCTGGATCGTATTGGCATAGTATTTTGCTTAGTTAAAACTAAGTCGGCATATATAGTTGCTCGACTAGAGTCGGCTTTTACAGTGAAAAGTCGAGATATAGTCGGTATCAAGTTATAGTCGGTATATCAGCTTTTATAGTGAAAATCGAGATATAACCGATGTGTCAGTTTTATAGTAAAAATTGAAATATAGTCGATAGAAATTGACCGTCTATTTATCAATCTAATATCACTTTGTAGTTGATCTAAACTTTTGTGATTCTGAAATTTAATATTTCATTCTGAATACTATATATATGAACAACTTTATTGATAATACATCTTTAAGTTATTAGCATTTCATGTTCGAAGAATAGTTGTTCCCTCAAGAGTCTCCAGCCGATATGCGTCCGGTCTAAGTGTCTTGATTATTCTGTAGAGTCCTTTCCAATTTGAAGATAATTTTTATTAGTCCAAAGATTTTGAAACTTCTACCTTTCTTAGGACCAGATCTCCTGGATGGAAGACCTTCGGCTTAACTTTTACGTTATAGTATGAAGCTACTCTTTGCTGATATACTACCATCTGAATTTGAGCTTGTTGTCGAATTTTTGAAGTAAGTCTAGATCAGCTCCCCGATATTCTGAATTACTCGGCTCATTGTATTGTTCTACCCTTGCTAATGGTAATTCGATCTCAAGTGGGATAATCGCTTCGACATTTCTTCTTCTTCTTCTTTTATCTAACTTGACTCGATTTATCTTCTGCTTTCAGTGGGCGTATAACATGCACGATCTAGAGAGTGACTATCGAAAGATTGCCGACTTTCATTGATCGTAGATGGATAAGGTGGCGGCCGTCACCATCAAAAGAATACTGCCGTCGAACAACTCCAGACGGCAACTGAACGGGAGAAAGAATTTCTAGAGCAGATCTCCCAAATGACGGCTGACCTACAGTCTTCTGGGACCGAACTTGAGTCGGCTCACCAAAACATCTCATCCCTTGAGTCGCGGATCAAGAGCAAGAAGCACTCCATCCATCGGCTCTAGTGAGAGAGGGATGGATGCATTGATGAACTTGAAGTCGAATGCAGAAGGCATCGAGCCACCCTAAAAGGCTAGCATTGGTCGATGCTGAGTCAATCTCCATGCGAGCTGAAGCAGAGTCGATGAAGGAAGCCCTGAGTCTGACCATCAAGAATTTCAAAAATTCTGAAGAATTCAAAGAAGAAATCTTCGAAGGTGGGTTTGCTTCATATTGCATCAGGTACGAGGATGGTCGAGATACATTCAGAAAATTATATCCAAACTTAGACTTGAGCAGCATCATTCCTCCATGTTCAGGGATGAAGCTGCCGAAGAAGGGGCTGTGTCGATCGAAGACGATGCACCGACTGCACCAGAAGCTGTTCCAGTCGCTAATACTGTACCAGAGCAAGGGGATGAGGATAACGACTGGTGATCAGTGTAGCATCTTTATTTTTCTCTTTGTAATCAGAAATTTTATTATCGAATCTTTGGTCTAATTTGTAACTTCCTTTCAATGAATGAAAAAAAAATTCAAAGTCTAACTCTTTTCACTTTTCTATGTATTTGCATTGTCGTTGAATCGTAGTTTAACTACCGAATGTCAATCTACGAGTTGAACGTTCAGTAGTAATTGTAGAATTATTCGTTAGTCAAATATCAATAGACATTAGCTTTTAGATATTAGGATAAATGACGGTAAGTCGAATATCCTTCAACCGATCGTAGCCAAATCAATATGTCTAGTTATTTGATAAACGGTGGCAAGCCGAATATTCTTCGACTGACCGTAAGTCGATATAGTTCTAATTTGATCTGGATCGTATTGGCATAGTATTCCGCTTAGTTAAATTAAGTCAGCATAAATAGTCGCTTGACTAAAGTCGGCTTTTACAGTGAAAAATCGAGATATAGTCGGTATCGAGATATAATCGGAATATCAGCTATTATAATGAAAATCGAGATATAGTCGATGTGTCGATTTTTATAGTAAAAATTGAAATATAGTCGATAGAAATTGATCGTCTATTTATCGGTCTAATATCACTTTGTAGTTGATCTAAACTTTTATGATTCTAAAATTTAATATTTCATTCTGAATACTATATATATGAACAACTTTATTGATAATACATCTTTAAGTTGTCAGCATTTCACGTTCGAGGAATAGTTGTTCCCTCAAGAGTCTCCAGCTGATATGCGTCCGGTCTAAGTATCTTGATTATTCTGTAGAGTCTTTTACAATTTGAAGATAATTTTTATTGGTCCAAAGGTTTTGAAACTTTTACCTTCTTAGGATCAGATCTCTTGGACGGAAGACTTTCGGCTTAACTTTTACGTTATAGTATGAAGCTACTCTTTGCCGATATGCTGCTATCCGAATTTGAGCTTGTTGTCAAACTTTTGGAAGTAAGTCTAGATCAGCTCTCTGATATTCTGAATTACTTGGCTCATTGTATTGTTCCACCCTTGCTAATAGTAATTCGATCTCAAGTGGGATCATCGCTTCTATTCCATAAGCCAGATTGAATGATGATTCTTTCGTTAGTATACGAGGAGTTGTTTGGTATGCCCATAGGACTGGATACAGTTCTTCCACCTAGAGGCCTTTAGCTTCATTCAGTCTGATTTTGAGTCCATACAAGATGGTTCAGTTTGTCACTTTCACTTCATCATTGGATTGTGGATGGCCAACTGATGTGAGTTTGTACGTAATGTAGAATTTCACATAAAATTTTTTGAAGTTCTGATTGTCGAATTGTTGACCATTGTCAGTGATGATGGTGTATGGTAGGTCGAATCTGCATATAATTGATTTTTGAATGAAGTCTTCCATCTTACTTTCAGTGATTTGTGCAGAGGTTCAGCTTCCACCCATTTGGTGAAGCAATCAATGGCGACCACTATGAACTTTCTCTGACCAGATGCCGGAAGAAAAGACTGAGTATGTCTATTCTTCATTATACGAAGGGCCATAGTATAACAATTGATGTCAGCTGATTAGCCGATTGATGCTGTATATTTACATATTTCTGACATGGTTCACATCTCTGAACAAGTTCAGCTGCATCTTTCTTCATAGTGGGCCAATAGTATCCTTATCGTAAGACTTTATAAGCTAGAGATTTGCCCCTCAAGTGATTTTCACAAATTTCTTCGTGAACTTCTCTGAGTGCATAGTCGGTATCTGTCGGTCCCAAACACTTCAATAAGAGATGAGAGAACGACCTCTTATAAAGCTGGCCATTTATCAGAATATATTGTGAGGCCATCCATCAGAGTCATTTGGCTTCTGAAGGATCTGTTGGTAGAGTTCCATTAGTCAAATATTGGATAATCAGATCCATCCAACTTGACTCATCATTGATTTGTAACACTTCTTTAACTTTATCAATACTCGACTGTTGAAGGCATTTGATGAATGTTCGACTAAGCGAGTTGAATGAAGTGGTTGTGAGTCGAGAAAGTGCATCGGCTCGAGCATTTTCTGTCCTTGGGATGTGAAAGATTTCAAAATATTTTAGGACTGACGTAATATCTTTCACCTTCTGAAGATACTTCATCATAATGAGGTCTCGGGCTTCAAATTCATCCTTAACCTATCCAGTAATTAGCTGTGAGTCGGTGAAGACCTTCAAATTGTCAATATCAAGTTTCTTGATAATTTTTAAGCCGACTAGGAGAGCTTCATACTCGACTTGATTATTAAATTTAAATTGAATCGAAGGGCATATTCAGTTATAACCCCTTCGAAATTGGTGAGGATGAGACCAGCTCTACTACCTTGCGTATTAGATGCTCCATCAATATGTAGCACCCATGCCAACATTAAGTCGGGCTCGGGAGTTGTAGCTTGCTTTATTTCATCGTTAGCTTCATCCTTCGGATTATTATCAGATATTGTACACTCAACAACGAAGTTAGTCAAAACTTGTGCTTTCATCGATGGACGTGAGCGATATTGGATGTCAAACTCACTGAGTTTTATTGTCCACTTTGCCATTCAATCTGAAGTATCAGGTCGGTACAAAATTACCTTCAACAACTGGTCTATCAAGACGACAATGGGATGTGCTTGGAAGTATGGACGAAGTCATTGTGCTGATATGATTAGAGCATAGACCATCTTCTCCATCTTTGAATGTCTTATTTCGATATTGTGAAGTATCTTGCTGGTGTAGTAGATAGACCGTTGAATTCGATTCTCATCTTTTTGGATGAGTACCGAACTAACTGCTTCTGTTGAAGTTGCCAAATAGAGATATAAAATTTCTCCGACCTTTAATTTGTAAGTAGTGGTGGAGATACCAAATATTATTTTAGATCTTCGAAGGACTGTCTGCACTCATCTGACCATGTAAAGTTTTTTGCTTATCTCAAAATTTTAAAGAAAGGCAAGCATCTTTCTGCCGACCTTGAGATGAATCAGCTGAGCACGGCGATCATCTATTGAGCTGTTGTATCTCTTTCTTCGAGCTTGGATGCTTCATATTGATGATAGCCTTTATTTTTCAAAATTAGCTTCGATTTCTCATTGTGATATAAAAAATCTGAAAAATTTTCAAAAGTTACCCCAAATGTACACTTAATCGGATTTAACTTCATCTAATGTCGTCAAAGTATGCTGAAGGCTTCTTTCAGATCTCGAATATGATCAGTAATTTGAGGACTTTTTATCAGCATATCATCAACGTAGACTTCCATGTTTCGCCTAATTTGCACCTTGAATATTTTGTTGACTAGCTGTTCGTAAGTTGCTCCGATATTTTTAAACTGAACGGCCTTACTTTATAATAGTAGATGTCCTTGTCGGTTATGAAGGCTATGTGCTCCTCATATTCGGGTGCTATCCAAATCTGATTATAGCCTGTAAAGGCGTCCATAGAGCTTAAGAGTCGATGTCCCGAAGTTGCATCAACTAGTTGGTCGATCTTCGATAAAAAAAACTATCCTTCGGATAGACTTCAATTAGATTTGTATAGTCGATGCAAATTCTCTATTTTTCATTGATTTTTTTCACCATTACTACATTAGCGAGCCAATCGGGATAATTTACTTCTCTAATGAAATTGATTGTAAGGAGCTTGTCGACTTCTTCATCGATGACCTTCTGCCTTTTGAGAGCAAAAGATCTTTCTTTATCTCACCGACTTAATCTTTGGATCAATATTTAGCCGATGGGTTATTACCTCCAGAGAAATGCCTGGCATGTTAGTAGCCGACCAAGCAAAAGTGTCGGCATTTGCTCTTAGTAGATTTATTAGTTGTTGTCACTTCGGATCAAACAACTGCAATCCAATTTGGACTGTCTTCTCAGGATCTTCTTCTTTTAGTAGAATGAAACCAGTTGCTCGGCTGGTTCACCCTTTCTTCATTCTTCTTTGGTCCAATTTATCAACGGACAAAGAGTCTTCAGGTTGATTATTCTGTATGGAAATCAGGAAGCAGCGTCGGATAGTTGTTGATCTCCACGTATTTCTCCAACTCCATTTCTTGTCTGGAATCAGACTAGCAGATGATATGTCGAGACTATTACTCTCAGAGCATTAAGATCAGGTTGTCCGAGTATGGCATTATAAGTTGAGAAAACTCAGACAACCGTGAATGTTAAGAGAACAGTACTCTGTCATGGATCTATTCCGACAGTTAGTAGGAGAGTAATTTTTCTTCTACAGTAACTGCATCCCCAGTAAAATGACTAATGGCGTCGAGACTCTTTTGAAACGATCAATCGGTAGTCACATTCGAAAGAAAATCGAGTAAAACAGAACATCTATTGAGCTTCCATTATCCACTAATTTTTTTACATCATAGTTTACTATCGTTGTCAAGACAATGACAACATCATCATGAAGAGTTTGTATTCTCTGAACATCATCTTCCAAAAAAGTAATTATATTATCGAGTCATCGTTCTTCGCCTACTCTTCTTTGAAAGTTGCCCCCCAATTTTTTTATCGCCTGGAGATCATGTTGATTACTTCCGTCGTTGGTTGATTATTAATTATCTTCTCAGCTTGCGATTGAGGTTGTTATTCTGTGGAAGGTTGAGTCAGACGATCACGTCAAAATTTTTCGAGATAGCCTCGTCGAATCAGGACCTCTATCTCGTCTCTGAGCTGGATACACTATTTGGTATCGTAACCATGATCACGATGAAATCGATAGTACTTCTTCCTGTCACAACTTCTCGAAGGTGCTTTCATTGGCGGAGGGTGTCATAAATACTTCTCTCCTTCGATCTTCATCAAGATCTATGCACGGGAAAAGAAAGAAGAGTATAGGAGTCATTCCTGCCATAGCTATTCGACTTCGGACTCCGTCATCGAGGCGAAGCTCGCTTATTGGTAATTGACCAACTTGATTCGGCTGGAGCTTCACTCTTCTTCTGTTTCTTCTTCTGATCTTTTTCGTCTATCTGGCGTCGGTCAAAAATAGCTTCATCCATGCGAATGTACTTGTACGTGCGCTCTAGAAGTTCAGTATAGGTCCGAGGGAGAGTCTTGTCTACAGAGTAGGTGAATCTTGATCCCCTCAGACCCCTCTTCATGATCGATATGGTCATATCTTCATTGAGGTCCCTGACCTCAAGTGTGGCTGCGTTAAATCGAGCCATAAAATCTCTCAACGTCTCTGTCTCACCTTGCTTAATTGAGAAGAGACTGTCTGATATTCGTGGCGGCCTTCAGCTAGTGCTGAAGTGGGCCACAAAAGATTGTTAGAACTGTTCAAAGGAGCTAATGCTCCCCGACTGAAGTCCAGAATACCAGGCTCGAGCAGCCTTTCAAATAGTTATCGAAAAGTTAATGCATAAAAAAAAGTCAATTGCCTCCTGGATCATTATGAGAGCCTAATAGTTCTCCAAATGATCGATCGGATCAGTGGAGCCGTCATATGGCTTCATCTATGGCAACTTGAACCAAGACAGAATCGGTTTGTCTAAGATGCGCTGAAAGAGAGGTTGGGCAGTGTGAAAGTTATAGTCGTTGGAGGACTTCCAACCTTCTACCTGAAGTCAGATAAGTCGGTGGTCGATCTCTTTGAACTTGCGTTCATAGTCATCAAGCCATCGTTGCTGTGAAACTCCAAGAGTCGAACCCCCTAAAGAGATTGAAGATGGAGAAGCAGAAGGTGTCCGCAGCCTTTCTCCTTCCTGATACTATGTGCACGAGAAGAAGAGGGAGAACATCGCGAATGATGGATGGCACGATGGGAGTACCGAGAATGTGGCTGTCTGTCTCGATGAGAGTATCGAGACGGTCGTCGCTCTGGAGAAGAGGAGGGTGAACGCCGTGGTGGACGGTGGCTGTGCCTAGATGGTACTGTCTGAGCTACTGGCTTCTCCATCGGCAACTGTTGCTACTGCTGAGTTTGTTGCTGCTAGAGGCTTTGAACCGTCTCTGTTAGTACCTTCATTTGCTGCATAAGTGCAGTAATTTGTACGTCTGTAGTAACTATAGGACATGAAGAACTGGGCTCTGTCACGGAAGTGGGGGAGGAACATCTTTTCGAGACTGCCTCGCTGAACCTATTGAATACTGGGCTCTGATTTTTTGCATGGTTGATTGTATTCTCTCCCCTACCTGACACGCCAATCTATTGTGGCCAATCCTTTGTTGCGCCCATCATTGGAGAAGAGCACTTGCAAAAAAAGTTCTCATTGATCGAAATTGTGTCCGACGGAGACTCTCCATTGCTTAAATCAATAGAGAGTGATGAACAGCAGATGAAATTTTGAGATAGTAGAGTCTCGATCTAAAATTATCTTACCAATACTGTTCAATTACCTCCCTTTTATAGATGATTTAGGTGTAACCGTCGAGCATGTGATCTCATTTTTATGACACTAAATTATCAGGCCATAATCGTGAGAGTTAATGGGCTGTTTATATCCACTAATGATCATGACACATAGTCGATAACCGTTTATAACGGTTAGATGTGTAGGTTCCGCACATTCCGACCTTATGTGATCGTGTGAAGATAAGCCGACTATATGTTAGTAATAGTAGTAGATCGGTAGTCGTGGAGATCCGAATGAGCATCGGACAGTGATTCTGATATGCCGATGGTCATCAGTCAGATATTAATCGAGTCATCGTGATTGTCTGTTGTTGGTTGATAATAGCCGACTGTCGGTCGGTTAACTGATTGTTAGTCTGAGTATTGTGTTCATAAGGCCGATGTGGAGTCGGAGTCAGAGATCGATTGAATGGTCCCAACATACGATATAGTCTAAGAAGGCTAAAAAAATTATTTTTCTTTATAAAAATTTTTAAAATTAATTTATAAAGATAACAAAATCAAAATTAAAAAATCAAAAGCATGGACAATACTGTCTTAAGATGTATTTTCGTTCTTCATATAGAAAATACTCAAAAATACCATCCTAACATACGACTGGTATTCTCTGTCTGTGGGTACGATCGTAGAGGAGATTGATGGAGACACTTTCAGAACCAAGAAGAAATATTGTAATGAAAAAAAAAAACTATTGGAGAAAGCTTAAAAAGAAGTAGTTTAGAAGGCTTTTGGATAGCTTGTTGGATTAGGTCCTAAGGAGACATTTTTATAGCCAAACTATTCTGATTGTTTGGACTAATCCAATATTTAGAAATTAAAAGCTCAATATTCAGAATATTAAAAGCCCAATGTTTAAAATATTAAACGCCCAACATTTAACAAGTTAAAATGATAATTAAAAGTTTAAATGAAGATTTATTCATTATTCAACACCAAAAAGATGAAGAGAAGAAGAAATATTGTAATGAAAAAGAGAACTATAGGAGAAAGCTTAGAAGAAAGATGCTTGGAAGGTTCTTGAATGGCTTGCTAGACTAGATCTAGGAGACATTTATGGGCAAAGTATTCTAACCCTTTGAGCTAGCTAGCTCAACATTATTTAAAAATTAAAATTTACTGTTTAAAAAATTAAAACTCAATATTTAAAATATTAAAGATATAATATTAAAAATTAAAGGATGATAAAGCCATATAAAAGCTCAAAAAAATTTTATTTCGATATGGGATTAGAAGATTAAGATGGTCAAAAAAAAAAAAATTAAATAAATTATTAGAAAATTAATTTTAATTAAATTTCCTCCGACACAATCTCGTAATCTAGATGGGCATGGCTTTTGTATTTATCGTATGGAGGAGAGATGCTACGATAGGACACAACACGGCGAACTCCATCCGAGGACTTGGTGTGTCAATGGCCGCAGTGCGAGCCTTGTACTAAGGAATCTTCCACCCAACGGCCACAGTGCAAGCCACGTACAAAGGAGGCTTTAACCTATCTCGAGAGTCCGGATTCCGGAGGTCCATGTGGTTGTTTGCAGTGGTTCACCAGATTTTGTCACGCGTTTGATGGTTGTGGCCTTGGTGTATGGTCACTGGTCACTGCACTGGAGCTCGTCCAAGGTCGCGAAACTACTCGATTCCTAGGTAGTAGGGTTCCTTCTGATGGAGTAAATGTTCATCAATGCAGCAAGCGAAAGCACTCGAAAATTAAAGCATATCACCAAAATAATGCTCCTTTCTTCTCTGTAGAGTTGTCATACGTACTATGTACTTGGGATCCTTAAATAAGGGGCAGCAAGGCAGGCTAAGTTAAGGGCCTTTCTCGATCCGACGACAAGGGCAAGAGAAAGGCAGGAGCACCAAGCCAAAACAATGGAAATTGCATTTAATCTTCTGCATCCACCGATTCCTCCAAGACCCTTCTTCTTTTTCTTTTTTTTTTATTTTTTTTGTATATTCTTCAGAGTTCAGAAGTAGAATGAGGCCATGCATTTGGCAAAGATAGCCACTGTTCAAGATCTGCATGTTTTTTTGTGTTCACCTATATCACCTCTACAATGATTTGGCTAGGTCACAATTTAACCAAATATGTCCATCATTTACCATTTTACTCTACATTTAAGGCATGTTTAGATATTTCTATAGGATTAAATTTAAATTTTATAAAATCAGGCATGTTGGTCCGTTCTATTTTATGTTCCTGAGATTCACTTGCAGGGACTCGGAAGGGCATGTTTGCAAGGCTCAACTTGTTAAAGGATATTAAGTACCACTCATCAAACTTTAAGTGACTAAATAATTCTTGAAGATCGTTTATGCACAAAGGCATGCAAAATCTTCCCCACTGAAAGACTGTAGAAGAGGTTGGTGGATGCAATCTTCTTTCGAATTGTCACACTATTTAGCTACAGGTATCCTACATCAACCTGGAAATTTCCTGTTAGGTGGAAAAGAGATGGTTAGAGAGGATTAGAAAATAGCAAGAAATGGATAGAGATTGAATATTAAATAGTATTCCCATCTTTAAATCATGTTAGCCGAAAAAATGTTTAACCGCCTAGCTAGTTAATTTGGAGCTTACAATTGAAAGACACAGAATGAGGCAGGAAAACACCTTGCCCACAGGGTTTCCAAGAAATTGTTCAGAACCACAGGGAACAAGAAGAAAATGTTCATATTGCCCAGAATTTACGAAAAGTTCTAGCATCTCCTGTCCTTGCTACCAAATCTAGAACTAAATAGAAGATAAGTAACATTAAATCCTTGCTCGAAAAAAAGTAAACAAAATCCAGCGACTCATAAAACATGCACTGTGAGTTATATTTAATGATCGGTTCCAACAATTCACACCACAGCGACATCTTTACCAATCAGTTGCTATAAACAAGAGAAAATCCACCAAGACCAAAACAAATGCACACAAGTTACATAGATATACAATAGCAAACAGCTTCCACAGCAGTTGGACAGAATTGCTTTATTTATATGCAACATAGATGACTGCATCAGAATTGAGCTTGAAGAAAGTATAATTGCAAATCAGAATTTCTTGATGAATTTGCAAATATGCTCGGTAACTTCATGTGGTTTTCCTCGATGATGAAGTGGCCTACTCCTTTCATTACAACTACTTCCTCAAGTAATGGAACATAATTCTTGAAACCACCCTTCTGTATGTAGTCCTGGATTCCAGGTGTATGGTAAGTCAGGTCTACATCTCCCACAATGAACTTTGCTGGTACCTTTATGTGTGCCCCAGTCCATGGTGCTGTAAGCTCCCAATTTCTGCATGGAGTTCATACCATCGCAATGTTTCAATCAGATACCAATATGGAAGTATGAGGATGAATAAGTAACAGATCTCACTACCTGAACAGGACACATATCATAACCCATATTATGAAAAGTTTAAGAAATAAAGATGTATATTATCTGTTTTAAGACCAGTTGACTCCAAAATTAAAATAGCAGGATAGGCACTACCAGCAGGCTGCTTCACTTCTTGATTAACCAATAAAAGCGGTGCATAAGATGCTAAATAAATAATTTTCCATGAACATGAATTGTGGGAATTTTCTTTATATATATATAAACCAGTTGGTTCTGCAGTAATATAACATCTCCAACATCTACAAACTAGTATTTTCATTTTGTCATCTGAAACAAATGCTAGTCATCAATTATCTCCGTATTGCTCACACATTATGAAAGAGATTGGTGCTTCTCTCTCACATGAACACATGCATGCACGCACGCAATCTCTGCATGGAAAGACAACGACAATGGAGCATTTTAGGTCCACATTAACCCTATCCAGGTTCACATTTGGACCTGGACCTCCTAATAGGAAACTTAGGACAATTAACCATTTTAGGTTCACTTTAACCCTTTTCATTTGGGCTTGGACCCAGACCAAAATGATTTATTTTCAGGCTTTAGATTCTGTTTGGATCAAATCCGAGTTTTATAACCTAAAACCTACTCAAATATTCTCACTAGTTTGGATGGTATTACTCCTTGTCTTTTAAGCAAGAGGTCGCAGAGTTTATTGGAAGTGGCATTGGCCCTCGCTTTGACCCTCAATTAGCAACTAGTTCCATTTCGATTAAGACCAGAGTTAAGTGATTTAGGATGCATTGGGTTTACGATTATAATTGGAATTGGAATGGGAATCAAAATGACCATATCCCCTGATGCATTTGGTTCGTGACCAAAATCGAAATGGGATCTAAAGACTAGAGAAGAGTAGGGATTAAATATTGGGGGATTGAGACATTTCATATTCCCCCCTAGATTTGGAATAGGAATGGGACTCCCTCCAACCAAGTAACTGGAATGGGAGTTATTCATTCCTATTTTCATTCTAGAGTCTAACCATCCCTAACCAACATGCCCTTACTTTCTGTTTTATATTTTTTCGGGTCCAATCTGAGTTTTGTAAGCTAAAACTAGTCAGATATTCTCACTACTTGGATGGTATTACCACTTTAAGCAAGAGGTCACAAGTTCAATTTACAGCAGTATCAGCCCTCACTTCTACTCTTGATTAGCAAAGCCTAGTTCCTTGAGCTGTGGACTCCTAATAAACATTCCAAACCAGCACAATAAGACCCTAATCAAATGCAGATCAAATCAGAAATAGTGGCTATTACTTTGTTAGAATTTAGCAAAAATGATTACGTGTTATTGTTCACCTCATGTCATGATTGCCATGAATTAGGCCTAGCTATATTACTGAGCATCTAGATCTGGATTGTGTTTTGCCAGCACTTTTGCATCAAATTGATCTATTCTCAGTACGCTAGATATAAAACTTTTGAATATGGATTATTATATAGTTCGAAATGACACTCCTCAATTTTATATAATTGTATGATAAAATTGATTTAGAGAAGATAATTGAAAAGTTTGTTATTTTAGAATTTGATTAGTATTGCAAATCAGAGAAAATCTGATATGCCTCAAAGTCAGGATTATAAGTTTTATTATTTATTTCACAATATTTCCATCATGATAGCAATAACAAACATGAGAATGTATTTTCATAAGAACATTGGCAATGATACAGTTTATATGAATGTATGATAAAATTAATTTGCAGAATTTCATTGAAAATTTTGTTATTCTAGAGTTTGATTAACATTGCAAATCAGAGAAAATCTGATATGCCTCAAAGTCAGGATTATAATTTTATTATTTATTTCACAATATTTCCATCATGATAGAATAACAAACATGAGAATGTATTTGCATAAGAATATTCTCAATTCTCAAACATAACAAATGCTGAAGGATATCAACCGGGTATCTTACATCCATATGCAAATGAACATAAACCATTTGATCCAACAACCCACCCCCCCCCCCCTCCCTTTTTTTTGCATCAGTACAAAACTAAAAAACAAACTAAATGAAATGCACACCTCGCAGTTGCATGCTGTTCTTAACTATAACTAGAATGTTAAAAATCCTCATCATAAGCTTGTAACACCATTTATTGTCTCCCGAATGTTTGAATATAAGAAAAAATTAGTCCAATCCTATTCCTTTAGTTTGCCAGATCTTTTAAATCTAGACCCAGTACCCCTTTACCAAGAACAATAACTTCATCATTTGTCGAATATGACAACATAAATCTAGTTACTTAAAAAAAAAGTTGTAGTTTTCCTCTTCTAACTCTTCCTTCATAATGTTTTATATATCCATAAACCCTCATTTCTAGTTTCATACATATTTGAGGCCCTACGTTGCCCAATCATCAAGTCATTGCAAAGTATGCAACCTAACAATTTTTAATAAACATAACAGAAATAAATGATTAGCATTAAACTGCTTGAACTGGAAGGACGAACTTTGTTCATCTGAAGTTTAAAGAAACTTTTCCTGGAAAAAATATTGAATATATCTTGCCTGACGGGTCACATAATTCAGTCACACTACTAGTTTGGGTAGAAAGGTTGTAGTAAACTTACAAGTCTAAACACCGATAGTAGTTCAGTCCTCCTGTAAAACCAGTCTTCTCAAATTTGCTAGCATAATATTTGATGTCATCTTTCGAGAGCCAAGAAGGCAATGGGATTTCACTGTCAGGAGAACCCCATCCTTCCTTGGGGATAAAAAGGGGATCTGGAGAGTGATATGTGTAGAACTTTTTGAGAACCAACACTGCACCAAGACGAGCAAATTCTGCTTCTGCTGCTCCAGGTTCCTACCACATTCAAAAATGTTAATTAAGAGAAAGTTGGAAACACTTTGGTACGCAGAGCCAATCAATGTCATCTATTAAGAAGAAATTATTATGTCATTGGTTTCTGAATATGTAACACAAGCCATTGACAATGTTCATGAGAGTTTCCAGAGAGAAAAAGAGTTATTCAATATATTCTGTGGATATTGTCATTTTTGAGAAGAATATTAATAATGTCATGTCTGACCTGTCATTTAAGAGCATGCTATTTAGAACATAAGAGCAAAGAAATGGGGAAAAAAAGGTCAAGAAAAATAAGACCAAAAGAAATCTCCCCAACAAGCCGCTCCATGCACTATAGATAAAACTTCATGGCAGTGAATCATTGTACTAGGCCAAGATCTAAAAATTGGCCTTTGAAACATTTTCAGCTCCTTTTTCTTATGAGAACTTTCAAAATTGGTTCACTGTGTATATTATGGCAATCCAGTATAATGCAAACTTATAATAGCATTTCCAATAAAGTGGAAAGATTGATCTCTTAAAATGCAATTGCCATTTTAAACATAAGAAATGATTTGAGCAGCTAAAATATTAAAATTTACAAATGTCATTACAAAAACCTTATCTAAAAGGCATTGCAATTATGAAAGGCATTGTACAAATTGGTTGCAAAAGTGAAGCCCATGACTGAAAGAGTGTTGAGAAAACCTAACAAAATAGCATTCCTTTGAGCTCCTGGGGATCCTCACGATGCACACATTTGAAACAAAAGGGGAGTTTTGCTAACGTGCTCCTTTATAATATTTTATTATAAAGGGCATTGAATTCCTTAGGATAAAGACGTAATTTCATGCAAGTCTACAAGAATTTGAATCAAAGGCAATTAGCACAATCTAGATCTAAGTCCACAAGTATTATGGGATATAGATCCAAATCCAATTAAAATAGTAGAATTTTGGTATTCCATTTCATATTCAGATTTGATATGAATTCCGAATAAGATTAGTATCTATATATTTATCTACATATTGGCATGTATTTGCTTAAAGTACTACTAGGATACTGCAAATATTATATCTCTCCATCAAGTTTTATTTCTAGTTTTTTGATAAATATCTATCAATCAATCAATTTAATCCCAATAAAGTCAAATATCACAGGCTAAATCTCTAGCTATTCTTCCTTACGACTGAATTAACAATGCAATATTAAGAAAGTCCTTGATTTGGTTCAAACTTGACCTGATATTGTTCCACCCAGTCATAAATATGAAAAGATGACCTGCATTTGTATCCCTAACCTAGATTGGATCCTCCAACTAGTACAAATATAGATCTTACAAAACTATGCATAACTAGGGTTGGAAATGGGCTGGAATGGGCCAGGACACACCCTACCCAAGCTCAGCATGAATTTTTTCCTGAGCTTAGACTCAATTTTTTTTGAAAATGCAAGCCCAAGCCTAGCTTGGATCTGACCCAACCAATTGGGCTAGCCCAAATTTGTGGAGTGGACAATAGTTCAATGAATCACAACTGGCTTGCTCCTTGATAATTCAAAATTCTGATCATTTTAATAGGTCTTGAATTGCATTCAACTATTATGCCTTCAAAAGATTCCTATAGAAGCTTGAAAACACCAACACTCAATAGTTGTGAACCCAAAGATTTAAGAAGGATAATGAATGGTTTGAGACTGGTTTGGGTCTGAATTCGGACTTCATTTCGAGCTTCATTCGGGCTCGATGATATAATTGAATCCAGCCCAAAAAACAAATGGGCTTTAAATTTAAGTCCAAGCCAACTTAGAATCTTTCAGATCTAGCTTGTAGCTTGACCTAAAATTGGCCCAATCTGATAGGCCTCGAGTTGGCCCTAAACCATTTCCAGCACTATACATAACCCAAATTAGTCTAAGTAATTTTTTGTCCACCACATCTGGTGGAGAAAAAATGCACCACTTCACTAGATTGGGCCATGTAGTACAATTAATAAGGAGGAAGGTACTTAATGTAGCTCAACTTATTTTCTCAAATTTTTCTGACCAAAATGCCCTTTCGTATTGAATGCTATAACATTGCGGATAATGTTATATGGCGTCTTATTGTTTTGTCATAGAATGCAACAGGATGTCATAAAATACAACAGGATGTCATATCATGATTATAATATCCTATTATTTTTATGACATCCCGATAATTATTTATAAGACGTAATAGGATGTCATAGGATGCAATAGGATCTCATATCATTATTATGATGTCCTATTATTTTTATGACATTCTAATTATTGTTTATAGAATACAATAAGATGTCATAGGATGCGACAAGATGTCATACCATTATTATGACATCATGTTATTATCTATAACATTTTGATAGTTGTTTATAGGATATAATAGGATATCATAGGATGCAACAGGATGTCATATCATTATTATCATGTTCTATTATTATTTATGACATTCCGATAATTGTTTATAGGATGTTATAGGATATAATAGGATTATTTTGATATCTTGTTATTTTTTATGATATCTCGATAATTGTTTATAGGATGTAATAAGATGTCATACCATTATTATGACGTTTTGTTATTATCTATGACATCTTGGCCAAGTATGAATAAAATAAAGTAAAAGGAGGGAAGGGAATTTTGGTTAGAAATAAATTTGAGGAAAAAAGATGAGCGGCGTTAAATGCCTGCTCCATTGTTAATTGTGCTACATGACCCAATTCGGTGAACCGATGCATTTTTCTCCACCGAAGGCGGTAGATAAAGAATTTCTCTTAGTCTGAGCAGCCAAGACAAGATAAAAAATATCAAATTTAGCTCAGTGACTATGCCAATAAAATATTCGGTAGATAAAGAATTTCTCTTAGTCTGAGCAGCCAAGACAAGATAAAAAATATCAAATCTAGCTCAGTGCCTATGCCAATAAAATATTTGGTCAGTTACAAGTCATCCCAACTTAAACAAACACGGCTCATTTGCTTTCCTGATCAAAGTTTACATCTAATTTTTATAATCAATTTGACGTTTTGCTAAATTTGAAGAACCAGCGAATATTTGACATGGCCGCACGGTTCCACAGTTCTTAAAATAATTCAATACCATTCAACAAGTGCAATCCTTATGTACCATAAAAACAAGTGCAATCCCTACCAAAGTAATTAAAAACTTCACGTTGACCCGATATAGGTGTCCAGAAGCAAAACATCACATAAAAAGACCACATAGAACCGTAAAGAAATGCATCCACTAAAATAATATAAGAAACAATTAATAAAATTAATGCAGCACCTGGAATCGGCAAACGTAGTAGTCTTCTCCATAGAGTGACCTCAAATAGTCCACCGACTTCCGGGCCGGGTTCCGAGGCGTGAACGTCACACTCAAATTCACCACAGCTCTCACCTTCTCCGGCCGAAACATACACAAACTCCACACCACCATCGCGCCCCAGTCATGCCCCACCACAAACACCTTCAAGGCAATTCCCTTAAACACTAGAATCTGAGAAGCGATACATCAAAGGAATCCGTTAGATACAGTGATCACCTGGTCTTGGCCGAGGGAATCGATGAGGGCGACGAGGTCGCCGACGAGGTGGAACATGGAGTAGGAGGAGACATCGGGCGGGGAGTCGGTGTCGCCGAAACCACGGAGGTCGGGGCGACGGCGCGGAAGCCACGAGCGGCGAGGCCGTGGATCTGGTGGCGCCACGTGTACCAGAGCTCCGGGAAGCCGTGGACCAGGAGCACCACCGGCCCTCCCCTTCTCCGCCACGTGCATGTTGATCCCGTTCACCACCACCGCCCGATGGGTGATCCCTTCTCCCCTCCGCCGCCACCGCCGACGTCCATCTCTCCGCCGGTCGCCGGGTTCTGTGTTTCAGGCTCAGCGACGGCGCGGCAGCAGCACAAGTGAGAGCAGAGATTGCGGACACTATCCACCATTACAACTAATAGATATTTTTGTCTTTGCCTTGAAAGTTAAAATTAGTAGTCAAAACTTGTAAACACCAGTTCTGTTTTATTTGAAAAGCAAAAATGGTCCTTCTTGATGGTATTGAGACAGAGAGAGCACCGAGGTGGTTGCCTTTTGCTTTAAGGCGCGGACAAGGGGCTGTATCTTTCGTGTTCTTTTTTTCTTTTTTAGAGTTTTTATTTAATTTATTAATTCATTGTTCTAAGTTGTATTTTTTTGTTCATTGGTATAAATTCAATAATTATACAGGTCTCCATGGGATAATTTTTTTGTCGTGTACAAAGACCGTTCTATCATTTTCGAAAAAGTCGATAAACTAGATGGATATGTAAAAGATATTTTTTGTTTCTCATTACTTGGACATGTATAAAAAAAATATTGTGACATTTCATTGGAAATGATACCTTGGGACGGATGTAAAGCTAAGCAAATTGCTTCCGCACCAAGAACCGAAGACTGTGTAGGTTGTAAGAGATGTGAATCCGCCTGCCCAACAGATTTTTTGAGTA
>KE504815.1:382517-416395 GCA_000441515.1 Elaeis oleifera | reverse complement strand
GGGTTGCATACCTGGGCAACAATCTCGATTCAAGATGCCGCAAGTGGAGCCATACGATGGCTTCACCGAACCAATTAACCACCTAGAGAAATATAAAGCTCTCATGATGATCCAAGAGGCAACCGACGTCCTCTTATGCATCGGCTTCCCGACAACTCTTTGGAGAGTTGCTCGGACCTGGTATTTTGGACTCCAGTCGGAAAGTATTGACTCTTTTAAGCAGCTCGAACATTCTTTCGTGGCCCACTTCAGTACTAGCCGAAGGCTGCCATGAACATCCGATAGTTTCTTCTTGATCAAACAAAGAGAGACTAAGACATTAAGAGACTTTGTGATCCATTTCAATATGGCCACACTTGAGGTCAGGGACCTCAACGAAGATATGGCCATATCGGCCACGAAGAGGGGTCTGAGAGGATCCAGATTCTCCTACTCATTGGATAAAACTCTCCCCTGGACTTATGCTGAACTTCTCGAATGCACGTATAAGTATATCCGCATGACAAGACTGCTTCTGACCGATGCCAGATAGAAGGCAAGAGCTAGAAGAAGAAACAGAAAAAGATGGAGCTCTGATCAAATCAAGTCGGTCACCTTCCAATAAGCGAGCTTCGCCCCGACGACAGAGTCTGAAGCCGAACTACAACAGGTACGACTCCTATACTCCTCTCTCTACTCTTCGTGCGTAGATTCTCATGGAGATCGAAGGAGCAGAGTACCTACAGCACCCCCATCGATGAAGGCACCTTCGAGGAACCATGATCGGAGAAAGTAATGTCGGTTCCATCATGATCACGGTCACGATACCGAACAATGCATCCAGCTCAGGGACGAGATAAGGGCTCTGATCCGATGAGGCTACATCGAGAAGTACCAAAGAGATCAGCTGACTCAATCTCCTACCAATCGATGACCTCAGCCGCAAACTGAGGAGGTTATCAATAATCAGCCGACTACAGGAGTGATCAATATGATCTCCGGACGATCGAACTAGAGGGTAACTTCCGAAGAAGAGCTGACGAAGAGGCAACAACTCAATGATATAATAACTTTTTCAGAAGAAGATGTTCAGAAAATTCAAACTCTCCATGATGATGCTATTGTTGTTTTAGCAACAATAGCAAATTATGATGTAAAAGAATCCTTATAGATAATGAAAGTTCGACTGATGTTTTATTTTATTCGACTTTCTACCAAATGTGACTACCGACTGATCAACTCAGAAGAGTCTCGACACCATTGATCGATTTTACTGGAGATGCTGTTACTATGGAAGGAAAATTTTCTCTATCCTTAACCATGAAAATTGAACCACTGTAGAGTACTGTTCTTGTAACATTCACGGTTGTTCGAGTTTCTTCGGCCTATAATGCCATACTTGAACGACCTAGCCTTAATGCATTGAGAGCAGTGGTTTCGATATACCATCTACTAGTCTAATTTCTAACAAGAAATAGAGTCGGAAAAATGCATGGAGATCAACAGCTAGACCGACGCTACTTCTTAGTCTCCACTTAAAATAATAAATCTGAAGACTCTCTGTCTATCGATAAGTTGGACCAAAGAGAGAATCAGGAGAGGGGTGAACTAACTGAACAACTGATTTTCATCCCATTAAAGAAGAAGACCCTGAGAAGACAGTCCAAATTGGATCGCAGTTGCCTGATTCGGAGCGGCAGCAATTAATAAATCTGTTGATAGCAAACTTCGATATTTTGCTTGGTCAACCACCGATATGCCGGGCATTCCTTTGGATGTAATAACTCACCGACTCAACATTAATCCAAATGTCAAGCTGGTGAGAAAAAAGAACGACCTTTTGCCCCTTGAAGACAGAAGGTTATTGATGAAGAAGTCAATAAGCTCCTCGTGGTAGGCTTCATCAGAGAAGCTACTTATCTCGATTGGCTCGCCAATGTAGTAATGATGAGGAAGACCAATGAGAAATAAAGAATCTGTATCGACTACACAGATTTGAATAAAGCTTGTCCAAAGGACAGCTTCCCATTGTTGAAGATTGACCAACTGGTTGATGCGACTTCAGGCCGTCGACTTTTAAGCTTCATGGACGCCTTCGTCAGATATAATCAAATTTGGATGGCACCTGAAAATGAGGAGCACACAGCTTTCATAATCGATAAAGGCATATACTGTTACAAAGTGATGTCTTTCGATCTAAAAATATCGAAGCCACCCATCAATAGCTTGTCAACAAGATCTTCAAGATACAGATCGGACAAAATATGAAAGTATATGTAGACGACATGCTGGTGAAGAGCCCTCAAACTTCAGAGCATGTTCGGGTTCTGGAAGAAGCCTTTAGCATACTTCGACGATATCAGATGAAATTAAATCCGACTAAGTGTACGTTCGGAGTGACTTTCAAAATTTTTTTTGAATTTTTTATGTCATAACGAGGAATCAAGGTCAATCTCGAGAAGATAAAGACTATCATCAACATGAAGCATCCGAGCTCGAAGAAAGAGATACAGCAACTCAATAGAAGAATCGCTGCACTCAGCCGATTCATTTCTAGGTTGGCTGAAAGATGCTTGTCATTTTTCAAGACCTTACGGCAAACAAAGAATTTCTCATGGACGAATGAATGCCGACAGTCTTTTGAAGATTTGAAAAATACCTAGCCTCTCTGCCTCTGCTTACAAAATCAAAGATTGAAGAAACACTGTATCTCTATTTGACGACTTCAACAGAAGCAGTCAGTTTGATACTCGTCCAAGAAGATGAGAACCGAATCCAATGATCAATTTATTACACCTTCAAGGTGCTTCACAATGCCAAAGTGAGGTACTCAAGAGCGGAGAAGATGATCTATGCTCTGATCATATCATCGCAATGGCTTCGCCCTACTTCCAAGCACACCCAATTGTGGTCTTGACAGATCAGTCATTGAAGATGATCTTACATCGACCTGATACATCAGACTGGATGGCGAAGTGGGCGGTAAAGCTTGATGAATTCAACATACAATATCATCCACGACCATCCATGAAGGCACAAGTTTTGGCCGGTTTCATCATCGAATGTACAATACCTGATAATAAATTAGAGGATGAAACTGATGATACAAGAAAGTAGACCACAACTCCCGAACCCGACCTAAGATCGACTTAGGTGCTGCATATCGACAGAGCATCTAATGCACAAGGTAGTGAAACTGATCTCATTCTTACAAATTCTGAAGGGGTAGTTACTAAATACGTCCTTCGGTTCTACTTCAAAACATCAAATAATCAAGCCAAATATGAAGCACTCTTAGCCGGTTTGAAAATTATCAAGAAACTTGACATCGACAGTCTGAAGGTCTTCACCGACTCGCAATTAATTGCTGAACAGGTCAAGGATGAATTTGAAGCCCAAGACCCTATCATGATGAAGTATCTTCAGAAGGTGAAGGATCTTATATTAATCCTAAAATATTTTGAGAACTTTCACATTTCGAGAATCGAAAATGCTCGAGCCGACACACTCTCCCGACTTGCTACTACTTCTTTCAACTCGCTGGGTCGGACATTCGTTGAATGCCTCGAACAGACAAGTATCGACAAAGTCGAGAAAGTATTATAACTCACTGTTGAACCAAGCTGGATGGATCCGATCGTCCAGAACTTGACCAATGGGACTCTCCCTATGGATCTCTCAAAAGCCAAACGACTCCGATGGATGGCCTCTCAACACATTCTGATGAATGATCATCTCTACAAAAGGTCATTCTTCCTTCCTTACTAAAGTGTTTGGGACCAACAAATACCGACTATACACTCAGAGAAGTCCACGAAGAGATTTGTGGAAATCACTTGAGGGGCAAATCTCTATAGCCTGTAAAGTCCTACGATAAGGATACTATTGCCCATCATGAAGAAAGATGCGGCTGAGCTTGTCCGAAGGTATGAACCATGTCAGAAATATACAAACATATAATACTAACCGGCCAGCCAGCTAACATCAATTATTGCACCATGGCCCTTCACACAGTAGAGAATTGACATACTTGATTCTTTCCCTCCGGCATCTGATCAGAGAAAGTTCATAGTGGTCGCTATTGATTACTTTACCAAATGGGTAAAAGCTGAACCTCTGGCACAAATTACTGAGAGTAAGATGAAAATTTTATTCAAAAATCAATCATATACAGATTCTGCTTGCTACACACCATCATTACTGACAATGGTCGGCAATTCGATAATCAGAATTTCAAAGAATTTTGTGCGAAATTTCATATTACGTACAAACTCACATCAGTCGGCTATCCACAATCAAACAGAGAGGTGGAGGTAACCAATCGAACAATTCTGCATGGACTCAAAATCTGACTGAATGAAGCTAAAAGCCTCTGCGTGGAAGAACTATATCCGATCTTATGGGCATATCGAACAACCCCTCGTACACCAATAAAAAATCGTCATTCAATTTAGCTTACAGGACAGAAGCAATGATTTCACTTGAGATCGGATTGCCTTCAACAAAAGTCGAACAATATAGTGAGCCGAGCAATTCTGAATATCGAAAAGCTGATTTAGATCTACTTCTAGAAGTCTGACAGTAAGTTCAAGTTCGGATGGCTATATATCGATAAAGGATAGCCTGGTACTACAATGCAAGAGTCAACCGAAGATCTTCCGATCAGGAAATCTGGTCCTAAGGAAAGCAGAAATCTTAAAATCTTTGAATCAAGAAAAACTATCTTCGAATTGGAAAAGACCTTACAAAATAGCCGAAGCACTCAGATCGGACGCATATCGACTAGAAACACTTGAAGGGATAGCTATTTTCTGAATATGAAATGCTGATAATTTAAAGATGTATCATCAATAAAATTACCCATGTATACATTATTCGAAATGAAATACAAGTTTTCAGAATCACAAGTCTCGATCGAATATGGAACGATTTTGAACCAATAAGTGAACGATCGATTTCTATCAACCATCAACCATATATCGGCTTTCACTGTAAAACCGAACTTGACTATACTTCAACACAGAATTTATCTCAATTTTTTATTATAAAATCGATATTAATCATACTAGCTTTCACTGTAAAAGCCATAGTACCGACTATGTCTCGATATTAAATATACGTCGCCTTTCCACTAAAAAGTTGATCATAATCGAAAGACTATTATGCCGACTTAGTCCTAACTAAGTGAAACATTATGCCAATACGATCAAGATCGAATTAAAATTATATCGACTTGGCTACGGCTAATCGAAGGATATTCAGTTTGCCACCGATTATTAAACGACTTGACATACAAATCCGACTAAACGTCAGACCCAAGGTATTCGACTTATTATCATTTATCCTAATTTTAAAGAACGTCAAAAGAACTATACGACTAACGGATGATTCTACAAGTTCCTATTGAACGATCGATTCACCGATTAATGTTCGGTAGCTAAATAACTACTTACATTGCAGACAAGCAAAAGAAAGTCTAGACTTGGAAAAACTCTTTTCATTCATTGTAAAGAGAAGATTACAAAATTAGACCAAAATCCGATTATAAATATTAATTATAAAAAAAAGCAAAAATACACCGATTATTAGTTGCCGCCTTTACCTCTTTGCTCTGGAGTAGCTTTAGAGACTTGGATGACTTCTGGTGTTGTCGGTGTCCTTCCTTCGGCCAACACTGCATCTTCTTTAGCAGCTCCATCTTCTGACCCTAGAGGAACGATGTTGTTCAAATCGAGACTCGGATATAATATTTCGATCGCATCTTGACCATCTTCATACCCGATGTAATAAGAGGCGAATCCACTTTCGAGGATTTCTTCTCTGAATTCTTGAAGTTCTCGATCGCCTGACTCAATGCCTCCCTCGCTGACTCCGCTTCCACCTTCACCAACTCAGCATCAGCTCGTACTAACTCAGCATCAACTTGTGTGGAAGATGACTCCTCCTCGGCCAGTGCAAACCTTTCCAGACTGGTCCGATGTCGTTCACGTTCAGCTTCAAGTTCAGTAATGTATCCGTCTTGTTCCCATCAAAGCCGATGGATGGAGTGTTTCTTACTCTTGACGCGCAACTCAAGAGCAAAAATATTTTGAGGAGCCGTCTCAAGCTCGGCTCCAGAAGATTTTAGGTCGTCAGTCAATTGGGAGACTTCCTACTGAAGCTCGACCTCCCGCTCAATTGCTGACTTAAGCTGTTCGAGGGAAGCCATCTTCTCTGCATCAGCGGCCGCCATCTTATTCATCCATATCTGACGAAAGTCGTCGAACTTCATATAGCCGACCTTCAAATCGAACATGTCATGGACCAACTGCAGATAGAAGATGAGTCAGATCAGATCAAAAAAAAAGAAATGAAAGCTTACCTCGAGTATCATCGGGTAGAAGGACGAGAACATCTCAGCCACCATCTGATTTCTTCGACTATCCCGGTCAGTTGGGAGAAGAGCAGCTTGGAGGAGTCGCTTAGCCAATGTCGGATTGGCCAGAGCTGACTCATCTCCGGACATTATGAGGTTGAAGTGGACCATGTGGCCCTCCGACACTGCATCTTCCGTCGAAGTCATCGGAGCCTTTTTTTGATTTTCTGTCGGCGGCCCACATTCGAAAGTGAGGGGAAGCTCGAACTCGACTGCATCAAAGAAATGCCTACTGAAGGAGCGACCGATGTGGCTGCAGATTGCTCAGGTTTAGCCGCAACCTCCACCTCGGCCCGAACCTCTTCGGTTGGTGGAGCTACCAACGTTGCTACGGTAGCTCCTTCTCTCATCATCCCTTCTTTCGACGATGCATGGGAAGCACTGTCGGAGCTGACAATGCCAAGATCGACTCAAGAATCGATGCAGATGGCACATCGGGTTCCTCAGCCGGTGTTGAAGCAGCAGCTCGACCTGACGTTGAAACAGCAGCTCGATCCTTCTTCGGTGGTCAGGAATGTCCAGCCTCAAACACTACCTTCTTCCTGGCAGCATGCTGACGAATGTCGGCGCTCGACACTCGCACCCTCGATTGCATGGCTGCAATCAGAATAAAAGTCAACACAATCCAGAAACAAACAAAAGAAGAATAAAGTTGGAAGCAACCGACTATACTATACCTAGATTGGTGACCAAACTGAGATCAATATTTTAGAGAGCCTGTTCGGTCATAAGCTCCCTCTACAGCAGGACCACCATATCCTTCAGTCGATGGAAGTCCTCCCGATCGCCAACCTCCACCTGACTGTTATCGTTGGGTCGGTTCTTGGATCGCCCAACGAGAAGAAAGTCCCAAGGAAGAGAAGAAGAAGTAAAAAAACTGGTTCTTTCATCCATGGATAGATGATGGAAGATCGGTAATGAAAGAGAGGTCTTTTCGGAGGTTGAAGAACCACCAACCCTTAGCCTTTGGGTGAGGTTGGAGGACAAAGAAGGCACGGAAGAGGGAAGGATGAGGTTCGGTCGGCAATAACTGACACAACAGAACAAAACTGATTATTAGTCGAATCGAATTCGGTTCCAGTTGGGCAGGATAGAGACTGTAGTAGTCCAAAATATTTCGGACGAACTTCGAAATAAAAAATCGAAGACCCACCCTAAGATCTTCAACATAAAAAGCCACCTGACCCGAAGGAGGGCATTCACCCAACCGTCAGCACCAGGGACGAAGAGCTAAAATTGCTCCGAGATGCGATATTACTTCCAGAGCCGATTGACATTCGGTTTCAAAAGTAAAGAAGCCTCCACTTTCGGATCCAATGGGGAGTCGTAGTCAGATTCTCCGACCGATCATTCCGAGAGGAAGAACCCCTAGCCATCAAAGAGAAAAGACTAAAAGGATGAAAACGATTTAAAGAAGACAAAGAACTTAACCTGAAACTCAAAGAGGAAGACGAGAAAGAAAGAAAGTCTTCAAATGCTGGGATGATCCTCTGGCAGAGCTTCCATAGCAAAGAAGACAAATGAAAAGTAAAAAGTTGGCTGAAAGTGGCCCTATATATATAGGATCTCTCAATGGCTAGGATCGAAGCATCCAAATCAAGATCTCACCAGATGTTGACACGTGGTGATATCTGAGTCGACTATTGATCGGACGGTTCGACGCACCTACTCCAGATCGAGCCACGTCACCACTATCCACGTGAACAACTCCGATTCAAATGACATTCGGATACGTGACAAAGATCTACTTGTCAGAATCATATCGTCCGGCATTGAATCATCTTTCTGAAATGACGTCTGACACTGACATCTGATATCGAATCATCCTGTCAATATGACAGTCTAATGATGGTTCTGTACTCATCGAAACGATAAAACAGTTGACGCTCCATCTCGAAAAAACTAGCGGCCAAATCGGAGTTCGATTTGACACGAAATGACTCCCTTCGTCCAATGTACTAAAACCACGTAGTGGCACACGTCGGATCACCTTTGACTTGAGAGTGGGGGGCAACTATTGGGGTAAGTTAATCGACCCCTGACTCAAATCAACCAACCCCCGACTTCGACTCAACAAAGGCCGACCGACTGCACATACAACGTTGACTATGCATCGACTGACCAGACAAATCACACCGACTCATGGTCGGCAAACCGATTGACATTCGGCTGCTACCGATCAACAGCGAACAACTTGAATAACCTCTGACCCAAAACCGTCGGTACATCAGAACTACTAGTCGATGATTTGCTTGGACTTCTACCAACATATCAATATTACCGACATATAGTCGGCCCATCTGCTTAACATACTATAATTGTTGTGAGCGGTTATCGACTATGTATCACGATAATTAGTGAGAATTAATAACCCACTAACTCCATAATTATGGCTCGATAATTTAGCACCATAAAAAGTGGGATCACATGCTCGACAGTTACATCAGAATCACTTATAAAAGGAGGTAAGTGAACAGCACAGGTAAGATACTTTTGAGCCAGAGCTCTGCTACTCTCGACATTCAAATCTACTGTTTATCAATTCTCTCTTTGACTTAAACATCGGAGGGTCCCTACCGGATACAACTCTGGTCTGTTAGGACGCTATTTTGCAGGTGCTCATCATCAATGACAGACGACAGGGAGTTGGCCGCAACAGGAATAATACACTGAGGAACCAAATTTAAACACTATTTGACAGAAAAAATGTGCCGGGATCACATTTCAAACTAGAAGATCAGTCCTGTTCAATAATGATTATGTATGACAAATCACAACCTAACTAGAGATTGAGTGGTAAATACAATTTGCTTGATTGAGAAATTAAGACTATAAGTATTGGATTCTATCTCTTCTAATACAACTTTATCAATTCTTCTCGATCTCTCTTTTCTCTGTTTACAAGGTCTCACTTCCAACCGCCATTTTCACAGCTCATATACATTGCACATGTCGAAACCTAAAAATAAATAAACATAGTTATGAGTAATGTAAAAATTCTGGACAAGCCTGTGCTATTTCATTAGATATTCCTTTGATAAGTATTTAATAATCAATATTTTTCTTGAGAAAAATATTTTGACTAAAGGATTGCAGTTATCCGTGATGAACACCACATAAGCTACTAAACAAATCTAGCAATCTTCTAAATTGTCAAGAGCCTGATGATTTTTACCAGCTAAATTATGTCAGCTACCGGTTAGGGCCCATGCATGAAAAGGTGCCAACTTGAGCATGCATATACTAAAGCATTGCTGGGAAGAAGGATTAAAAGCCTGTTGTAAATTCAACCCTCGCAAAGAATAATTCTAATCGTATACAAATTGTATACTATAATTTTGTGTGTATTTATGCACTTAAGTGTTTGTTGCCCCTAAAATGTTTAAATGCACAAACAAAGAAATGTATATTTATCTTTTTTCTTTTTTCTGGTAAGACATAATAGGGTGAGGAGGGGCGACGGGCATAGCAACCCCTCTAGGCGTAATCATGAGAGCCCCCACCTCGCTGGGTGAATGTTCGATGTGGAGAGAAATAAATGCAATCTCCTTCCCACCACGCCCGAGGAGAGATCCCGAGTCGGGTGAGTACGTCACCTCCAACCCTACCACATCACACAGCGGATCAGAAACCGTTTTTAGACCCCGCGCCCAGGACGCCGGGATCAAATCATCGTAGGTCATTTAAGTCTGGTATTTTAGTCGTGGCCTCGGCATCCATCGAGACTCGAATCTGGGTCACTTGGTTGGAAACCAAGGCCTGTTCCGCTGGGCTACCACCACGGTGGTTATATTTATCTTTTTTTTGAGAAATGAGGAACAAAAATTCTAACAGCTTCATTAAGGCTATGAAGAGAGAAACGTAAAGATGCTTGAAGTATTCAACACTAAGAATCAAACACAAATAAACCACAAAAGCATCCCAACAACAACAAGTCATCATCTCGTAAAACCCACTTTATGTTCGGTCCCCTAAGTGTAAGCAATTAAATTAAAGCCATACTAAAACTAGAACACCGATAATTAATAATAAAGAGTTTAAACATACCTCTTGAATCCATAATTGATTAAGTTCATTGCAATTTGCTTGCAAGTTGACAACAACGTGCACACGCGCACACATCTTAGTTCTAGGGTTTCCTCTCCTTCTCCTCTATATTAGACAGCTATCGATGGGGCAAGCAATTGTCTCATGTCTTAAGAGGAGAGGGGATTCGGTCTAATATAATAATTTAACGAATCCACCCATCATGGGTATCCAATAGTATAGGCCCTACACTTATATACCTCGAGATATTAATATAATCAACAAATGAACACAAACAACATAACCAGTTATGCTTAGGTATAACAGAACCAATAACCATTATGTGCACATAATAAATTAATGATAAATACCATTATGCATATATCATCCAAAATATAAAGTCAATAAGTCTGAAAATTCAATTACATAATACATAACTCCTACTAACCAAGTAAATCAAAAGACCCCAGAATACCCATGTTTTCAACATATTTCTTAAAAATAATTGGTCGGACACTCTTGATTAATGGATTAGCTATCATCGCCTTAGTCTCAAGATGCTCCACAACAATATCACCTCTTTTAACCATATCTCTGACTGTAAGATATTTAATCTCTATATGTTTGGAGCCACTAGAATTTTTATTGTTCTTCGAAAAAACACCGCAGCACTATTATCATGATAGATTAACATTGGCCTATAGATGGAATCAACAACCAATAATCTAGAAATAAAATTCTTTAACCACAATGCCTACTTAGCTGCTTCATGACAAGTCACAAACTTTACCTGCATAGTGGAAGAAGCAACAAGAGTTTGTTTACGTTTTTTCATGAAACAGCCCCTCCACATCATGTAAATATAACCAAAAGTTGATTTTCTATCATCTGGACAACCTGCATAATCTGCATCAGAATAGTCAACGACTTCAAGATTATCAGACTTTCTATAAACAAGCATATCGTCTTCAATTTTTTGCAAGTATCACATCACTTTCTTTGTAGTCACCCAATGATCCATCTCTGGATTTGATAAGAACCTGCCAAGCACACTCACAGCAAAAACAATATCCGATCTAGTATAAACTTGAGCATACATCAAGCTCCCAATTGCACTGGCATAAAAATATTTTCATTGATTTTCTCTTAATCTCATTTTTAGGATAACTTTCTTACTAAGCACTTCACCTTTTATAATAGGCACATCTCCAGGTTTACGACCCTGCATATTAAATCTGACTAGAATACGATCAATATAAGCTTTTTGAAAAAATCCCAAAACACCTCTAGATCTGTCCCTGTGAATCTCAATACCCAACACAAAGGATGCTTCCCCAAGATCTTTCATATCAAAGATTTTAGAAAGCATAGATTTAGTCTCATGAAGTAAATTTATATCACTACTAACAAGCAAAATATCATCCATATAAAGGATAAGAAAATGAATTTGCTCCCACTGATCTTGAGGTATATACACTGATCAATCTTATTTCGACAAATCCAAAAGATGTCACAACCTCATCAAATTTAATGTACCACTGTCTAGAAGCCTGTTTAAGATCATATATAGACTTCTTTAACCTACATACCATATGTTCCTTACCACTCTCTTTGAAAACTTTAGGTTGCTGCATATAAACTTCTTCTGAAAGGCTCCCATTCAAAAAATAATTTTCACATCCATCTGATGAAGTTCTAAATCAAAGTGTGCTACAAGTGCTATAATAATTCTAAAAGAGTCCTTAGATGAGACTGGAGAAAATGTTTCATTATAATCAATGCTCTCATTTTGAGTAAACCTTTTTGCCACCAATCTAGTTTTGTAATGTTCTACTTTACCCTTAGGGTCTTTCTTGATTTTGAATACCCACTTACAACCAATGGGTTTAAAACCATAAAAAAGTTCCACAAGCTCCCACACATCATTGTGAAACATAGATTGGATTTTATCTTTCATAGCATTAAGCCATTCAGAAGATTGAGGATAAGACATGGCTTGATTACAAGAGACTAGATCTACAGCATTCCCAATATCATAATCAGCCTCTCCCATATAAACAACATAATCATCTGACAATGCAGGCCTTCTTGCTCTTTGAGAACGTCTAACAAAAGCCTCCTCAACTGGTTGAAGTAGCACAACAAGTGGCTCTACAGTTTCATATGGATGTTGCTCCTCTCCCACTAATTTAGTAGGTTGAAAAATTACTCTCTCCTGTACAATAGGTATGGGCATGACAAGATGTTCCTCCAAAATCACATCTCTAACATGAGAGCATTCACAATTATTCATATTATTCTCCAAAAATTTAGCAGTAATAGCCTCAACAATCCTTGTACCACGAGTAGGACAGCAGAATCTATAATCTTTGGAGTTATTAGGGTAATCAATAAAATAACAACGAGTGGTTTTAGGACCCAATTTTGACTCTAAAGGATCATAGATTTTACCTCGATAGGACAACCCAAACATAAAATGGTTAAAACTAGGCTTCCATCCCTTCCACAATTCAAAAGGAGTTTTAGAAATAGATTTACTAGGTGCTCTGTTGAGAATATGCATAGCAATTTTAAGGGCTTCACCTCAAAAAAACTCAAGAAGATCACATCTACTCATCATGGGCCTAATCATATCTTTAAGAGTGCAATTATGTCTTTCAGCCATCCCATTTCATTCAGAAGTTTCAATCATAGTAAATTGAGAAACAATCTCACAATCTTGTAAGTATTTGGCAAACGGCCCCATAAATTATCCTGTATCACCATGTCTGTCATAATACTCACCACCATGATCAGACCTCACAATCTTAATTGCTTTACCATATTGCTTTTCAATCTCAATTTTATAAATTTAAAATTTTTAAAGCTTGAGATTTATCATTGATAAGATATACATAACCAAAACGAGAATAGTCATCAATAAATGTGATAAACTATCTATTTCTACATATGGTCAATTTAAAGGTCCACTAATATTTGTATGAATTATTCTAAAGATCATTAGAACGAGGGGATCCTTTCTTTTAGACTTGGTCAACTTGCTCCTAATACAATCAACACAGGTTTCAAAATCCAAATAATCAAGAGAAGGAAGAGCTTCATCTTTTATTAGTCTATCAATTCTTTTTTTTTGAAATATGACCCAGATGTCTATGCCACAATTTAAAGAATTTCTTTAATCAAAGCTATTTTGGTACCCATATTTTAATGTGCAAGAAGGTAAGTGGTTTAGACTCAAGATTTAATCTATACAAACAATCACATTTAAAACCATTTCCAACAACTTGAGATTTAAAATTAATTCAAAATACCATTACTAAATTAAAAAAAATCACACTCATCAAGTTTTGACAAAGAAATTAAATTCTGCCTCATAGACGGCACATAAAGAATGTTTTCCAAAACCAAGAAAAACTGGGCTTTAATTTTAATTCAACTATCCCTATAAACTCGACTTCTACTTAGACTCCATTTCCAATGTAAAGTTTGACTTCATCTTAACTTGACTTTCATTTGCTCTTGAACCTCTGTAAGGAATTAGCAATATGAATAGATGCCCCTGAATCAATCCACCAAGAATTTAAAGGAACATCCATCAAATCAGATTCAAAACAAACAAGAGCCAATGAATTACCTTCTTATTTCTTACGCTTTGCTAACCAAGCCTTTAAGCCAGGACAATCAGATCTTCTATGACCTTCCTTTTGACAAAACCAACATTTATTATCCTTTTTGATAATAGCTTTAGGGCCTGGGACTTTGGGAGTTTGATCGGATTCTTTTTTGGGACCGTTATCATTGTTGGGCTTAAATTTTTTATTAGGTTCAGACTTCTTAGAGCGTGATTGAGTGACTAAATTCACACTCCCACCATTCTCCCGTCGCATCCTTTGTTCCTCTTGGGTACAAATGGATATTAAGGTGTTCACATCCTAGGTTTCCTTTTGGGCATTATAAAAAATTTTGAGAGTAGCAAACCAGCTAGGTAAAGAAATCAAGGAATGGTGAACAATAAAAGTCTCATTGAAAGACATTGAGGTTTTCAAGTTGTCTAACAATGTTGATAATTTTCAAAATATGCTCCCTAGTGACACACATCCCATCATATTTCATTCCCATAAGTTTCTTCAAAAGTTCAGTAATTTCAGCCTTTTCAGATGCTACATATCTTTCCCCAATGGTACTAAAGAATTCTTTGGCATCAGAAGTGGTTAGCATTCTATGAACAAGAGTTTCTGAAATTGACCTTTTCATCATCATCAAGGCCAAACGATTAGCTCTATCCCATTTTTCATATAGGATTTTTCTTCGACTGTACTTTCAACAGTAGATTTTGCAGGCTCATTCTCTCGTATGGCTATATCAATATTCATCATGATAAAGGCCATCTCAATATCCTCTTTCCATCTCTTGTAATTATTTTCAATCAGAACTTCAATAGTAGAGGTCTGATTATTGACAGAAAACATACATGAGCTAAAAATAATGATAGCACAATTAATAATTATAACATGGCAACAATCAAAAATAAGAATATAATATATTCTCTCAAGGACCCCAAGGTGCATCATCATAAACTCCCTGTGGATAGAGAATATAACATGTAATATGAAAATCCTTGAAACAAGCAATTTAATGAAATAAACATATTTCAAAAGCCTAACACCTGTGGGCAGATAGACCCTTTAGTCAATTACATTCAATAAATTACTCCATGCTTTCCCAAATTAAAACACACGATAACTCCCTGTGGGCGAGCAATTGAATGCAATAATTCAAGAAGCAAGAACATCCCGAAACTATTATGAAAAAATTTTATTAACTTAACGAACGAGCCACTGTGGCAGCAATCACCCACTTCTTTAATAGAACTGTCCCACACGGAATAACAATTATGCCCATAATTAATTGGTTCCAATTATTATTTCTTCTTAAATAAACTAAGAATACATAATTTTAGAGAACAAATCAAAGAGAGTGAACATCACCATTAAATCCAAAAATATGCTAAAATAAAAAAAATTGAATAATTAGTATATATCAAGCAGCGGAATAATATCGAGTAACATGCGCAAGGACTTTCAAAAAAAAAATTTTGAACCCTTCCATGACGGCTCAACCCAAAAGCAATACCACATGCAGTTCATGCACAATAATAGATATGATGAAAACGAGCAAACATCAACCAAAAGAGAAAAAAAAAAAGAAGATCCATGCCTCAGGTCCAAAAATTTCAAAAAGTAAACCAAGTGAGGAAACTCACAAAAATTATTCAGTTACATGGAAAAATTATTTTACCAACTCTTAAACTATTAATTGTTTAAACAACAAAACATAGGGTTCTAGATCCAGTATGGTATGGCTCTGATACCAACTATAAGTAATTAAATTAAAGCCATACTAAATTTAGAATACCGACAATTAATAATAAAGAGTTTAAACATACTTCTTGAATCCATAGTTGATTAGGTTTCACTATGATTTGTCTGTAAGTTGACAACAACGTATGCACGCACACACATCTTAGGTCTAAGGTTTCCTCTCCTTCTTCTCTATATTAGATGGCTATCGATGGGCAAGCAATTGTCTCACGTCTTGAGAGGAGAGGGGACCTAGCCTATATATAATAACTTAACGAACCCACCCATCATGGAGATCCAACACTTATATACCACATCTTACAAGCCCAACCACAATATTGGATTACTTGGGCTCACAGGATAATTAATTGGGCTACATGCTCAACCCATTTTATAAAATAAAAAATCTCAAACAATGTAAGCCCAAAAAGATTCTAACACTAAGACCTAGGTTTGATATATACTCATTGCCTAGCTAGCTAAAATGCTAGAAAACTATCTAATGCATGAAGCTATGGATAAGGATCTAATTTTATGGTGGAAAAAGGGCCATGGCCTATGAGAGCAGCCCAACAACCTCTTCTATAAAGGAGCTCCTAAGGAAAGATAGGCTTTCTAGTCCTTAAATGCATAAATGAAAATGAAAAGAAGAGGGGAAGAAAGGGAAGACAAATGAGAGAGAGATGCTTCTGGTGCTAGCTCCTTCAAAGCTCCTTCTTCTTTTCCGTCAACTGGCTAGTGGAAAAATCAGGGTTAGAATTTTTAGTAGAAAGAGGAGAAGGAAGGTGAAAAGGGAGATGGCTAAGGTTTAGAGAGGCTTGAGAGTGGTAGAATTCCTTTAGAATATTCAAAATTCTAGCCTATTCATAAAAGCTTTATTCTGTATTTTTTCCATGGATTCTGCAAGAGGAAAGTGGGTTTATAATGAGAGATGAGGAATTCTAATATTAAGATTTAATGACCCTAAGGTTGTCCTAAATTTTAGATCTAGGAGAGGAGGATTAAGGGGCTTAATCCTAGAGGCTTAGAGATTGAGGAAAGATTAATAAGGTAGGGTATATGAGAAATTGAGATGATAAAAGAATATATTTTTCGGGATTATGTTTCTTTAGAGCGATAGAATTGTATAGAGAGAGACAAAGAATTGGTTTGAGGATTATGATAAAATTGTAGGAGATTGAAAGGTTAATGAATTTGAAATGGCATGGTTTCATTGGCTAAGAGGTATAAAGAGAGTATTGAAGAGATAGAAGGTGGAGATTTAAGAAGGATGAGTTTGTTTAATTATGTTTCTTTAGAAGGCTAGTATTAGATGAAAGACACGAATACTAGGATTAGTGAAAAATGAGGAGGTTAGATAGATAGAAGAATTTGATTGGATCCCACCCTCCTCCAAGTATAGGTGATATGGAGGGTTAATAGATGATCGGAATGTTGCAGAAGAAGAGGAGAGTCATCCATTTGTACAACTTGATGGTGGTATTGATATGAATACTATTAGATCTAGGAGAAAGGTGGAGGGTTACTTGGTTCTTTTAGGGATGATAAGGGGACCAAACATCACATAACAACATTAATTAGGAAATGCATGTCAAAGATTTGGAATCAAATATATAATATTGGTTACAAAAAAAAAACTTAGAGCCATTAAGTGAATAAAGAATTCAATGTGAGGGAGGGAGCATGGAGGTGGACACATAACAAGAGAAGAAAAAGGAAGGAATTAAGTTAGTTAAAAGGAATAATAAGGTCGAGACCGTAGGCCGCTTGACAAGTCATCCAAGGAGAGAGAAGGATGTGGGTTAAGATGAGTATGATTTTACCATGGTGTACCCTCGTAAGAAAGAAAAAGTTCTTTTGGGAATACACTTATGATAAGGAGGTGCCATAAAGATATCAAGAGATTCAATGATACATAGACTTAACCCAATTCTACATTGGGTGTTTGATTTGGAATATAAGTATAATATTTGGAGGTTAATTTGGCTCGTGTCCTCAAATTAGGTAAATTGGGTTGGGAGGATGAGTAAGCCTAAGGAGGGTTGGTTGGTTTTGCAAATATTTGATTATGATTAAATATGATTGGGTTTGATTAGGTATAGGATGTACTTGAACGAGTTGATTTTACTGGATTTGGGTATGTTAGTGTCAATCTGGTTGGCTAAAGTTGGGATCACTCTAGATCAAAGGAACTGGGTTTGGGTAAGATGGACTCGGATTTTGATTGTAAGAAAGTTATTTTGAAGGTGTCTACACCATAATAAATTAAGTAATAGAGAGAGTATATATTTATTTATTAATTTTCTTCGTAGGACTATATGTGAGGATGCTTTGCCATGGTTCACTTGATTGCCTACATTCATCCTGCGATACAATGTATTTATTCTTTTTTGTTGATATCATTATTATAGTAATTTTCTAATCTCTTGGCATATGACGCAGCTTGGGCCATATTTGATGGAAAAAGAAAGGAAAGACGCATGAAACAAGAGAATAGCAAAAATAGAAGAAACTCTCTTCTTGAATTTTGATTTAATAACCAAGAAAATAAATTGAATACAATGTTGGTCAAAAAGACCATATTTATAGAGAAAAAGTGCTAACTTAGTAGCAAAAAAATCTGAAATAAAATAGAAAAAAAAGTAAGACATAGCTTAAGATTTTCAATTCGTCTATGATTCTTCCGAACTCTCGTTGATCTATCAAACAATAGAATCTGACTTCAAAACTGAACGTGATAGTAAAGTGATCAGACTCGTAGAGCACGAAAAGAGCTTTTCGAATTGGTGTCTTATAAGTGATTTTGATAACGAATGAGAGAGTTATGATTGTTTTAGCATAGCATGGTCAAAATAATAGGGTTTGAAGCAATCGATCTAATTTCTAATCCTTTCGGATCCGATCCATCAAATTAAGGTATCTGTCCACTATGACATCTATGTCATCATATTATAGATATATATTTGCTTAATTTATCTCTTTTAATGATAATCATAAATTGAAAATTAGAGGATTAGCCTAAGCAACACTAGCCACATTCCTTATGCAAAGAAAATTGCTAAAAGTTTGAACGGGGAAGATGCAACATCTTTTACTAATGGTGAGAAGGATTTTATTATGAGATAGATTAATTGTTATAATAATATAATGAAAAAGATTCGGACCAATGCTAATCAAACCATTTGATGTTTCATGCAACACGTGTTCTTGAATCACATGATGAGTTGCATGAAAGCACAGCTCATGTGAATTTGTAGCCTTTTACTTTCATGCATCTTAAATGTGATCCAAGGACCCGTGCTATATTCAACCAAATGGTTTGATGATTAATGGACCATCTAGCTTCCTATCATAAGTTATACATACTAATGCCAAATATTAACTTGAATGTGTCCCTTTTTTTTTTTTTGGTTACAGGAACGGAAAGAGGAGAGACCAGCGCATCAATCCCTCTTAGATTCTTCTGTGCCACTACAGTTATCAGCATAACAGGCAACAGCTCCAACCCTTTTCTATGCCAAGGCCGCCAATAGTGGTCGCCTCGAATCATTTTACTTTGGCATTTACTCGATACTCGAACCTCGGCTATTGGGGGGAGCTCAAGCCCATTACCACTGGGTTGCCACCGCGATGGCTATCCAAATGTCTCCTCTATATTGCGGAGCTTTCACCCAAATATTTATTGTTTATATATTCCTATCATTCACATCTTCATAAAGTTGATATGGTATCATAAGATGGATTTCTGCGTTACAAGATCAAGAAGGTAATTTACAGAGCACATTTTCTTTTCTTTGATGTGCTCCTTAAAGTTTTTAGATAAAGAATAGTTTATATCTTGATTTATCTTTTAATTTTTAGATAAAGAATAGTTTATATCTTGATTTATCTTTAATTAATTTAACAGATATCTCATCTGTTTTAGAACAAAAAAGTTGCTTTGACGCGACCATCACTTTAATACGAAACTATCTTTATGTTGTGTTTGGTTCTTGGATAGCTAAGGGATGGCTAACCTTAAGTACCAGCTTCCATCACTTTACCAATTAATTATAAAGCTGAAAAAGGGTAATTTATCTATTGCTCAATTAACCACACTTTTTTACTAAGATGATAAAAGATTGTTTGCTTGAAAAAATTATGGGTTATGTGAGTAAGTGTCACCTTTTGAATTATATAGAAAAATATAGCAATAGAGAAATATAATGGGAGAAAGGTAAAATGGAAAAAAAAAAAGAAAGGTGGGAAGCTTAAATATGTTGTGATCTTTCATACGTTTATAGCTACCTGTTTTAAAAAATAATCCATTTGTCTTTGATTAAAAAATAAGAATAATTACTTTATTTATCCTTTATGTTACTTCCAAGACCATTTTAAAATATTTAAAAATATCAATAACTTCAACATTTTTTTATATTTGTACATAATTTTTCTCATTAGTCCTTTAAAATATATTTTAATTGTATTTGTGCTACAATCAAAAAGTATCTAATATATATTTTTAATATTTTTATATTATCTATTTGTTTAAATAATTTATAATTTTAATATACTTTTAATGCAAAATCTAGTTTGATTAGTCATTAAGATCCTTAGCCAGATTGATCTCATGCATCCTTATTTAGGATCAGAATTAAACCTTGTATGGATGCATACTCTTAGCTATTGTTTTGTTTATACCAATCAATTACATTTTCAAATAGTAGTTCCAATCTATAGGCAAGAAAAAGAAAACGAGCTAAATGCAGGCTAAGTATCATTTTTCAGTATTTTCAAAAATATCGTCAAAATAATGCCACGCGTTCATGATTAAAAGATGAGCAATAAATTAATATACCTAGTTGAATTCACCTTCCTCCCCTTAAAATATTTTCAAAAATTTCAATAACCGCCACTCGTAGTTATCCAAGATCCAAACTTAGCCCCGGAGAGCCGGAGCCACACGCCACACGAACCTCATGTACTATCAGACTTATTCCTCATGTACTACCATACTTATCCTGTAGGACTCGTACGCATGGCCTTTTGTCGTCCGACACTCTTCAGCCCACATCAGGTTTAACTTTTATGTTCCTTGTTACAGAGGCTTCCGCCACAACAGGTCTACCTGCAGAATAGCCTTTGGAAAGCAACAGCCTTTACCATAGGAATTTTTTTAAAAAAATGCCGATGCTATTTGACCTATCAGCACCTTCCATTTGCTCCTAATTGCAAGTAGTTTTCAAGACCCAATGCTCTGTACCGCCCAGTCTCCCCCCTAATTACCGGCGCAGTATTCATAGAACCAGAGACCGTCTCCTCTTACCAGTCTTCACACACCCCCTCCCCTCCATTTTTCCTTTTGGCAGAAGACTTGTTAAATATCCATTCCATGTCAAGAGGCAATATCTATTTCAGTGCCAGTTTTAATGGGAGCACTGAGCAGCAAGTTTGTAGATGGGAGAGTAGAAGACAGCAAACCGGGTTACATGGACTGGGATTCTGTTAATTGTTACCCGACCAGACATATCTTTCGATGACTGAAATATCGTAGAACAGGTTCTCTGTCCCAACCATGCTGAAAAGATATTTTGGAACGGTAACTTGAAAAGATATTTTGGAACGGTAATTGGACAATTTGTCACTTGGGACATTTCCGTGCAATTTCTCCATCATATCTGCGCTGATTTCGGTGTGAGCACCATGCCGCGTCAATTTTGAAGCTCACACAGCTCAGGCTGGACTAACCAAGTCAATTGCCTTTCTAGCATATATATGGTCACAGCATCAAGAACCAATCTTTTAATCCAATGCAACAACATGATCCAACGGCTCCATCCCTTCGGTTACGGGATCGATGAGTTTGTCAGGAGAGGTTCTCTCAACAGTTGGAACGGTATGGATGATGTTCAAATGATTCATAGAACAAATTCTAAAAGAAATAGCCTTAAACCATCAAAGTAAATATTATAAATGTTATTATGGTATTGCACAAATTACAACTAAGAACATCCATACGGTGGCTACAGCAACCACCATCCAGAAAATGTCGACCAGGGTTGAGCAACAACCATGCTTTACCAAAGAGAACCGTAAAATTCGTCTCCAGCATAAACTCAAACCTTTTCCAGCTTCGGATTAGCATGAATGAATCGAAGTCATTTATGGGAGCAACCATCTCTTCCCCTGATTTACTCCGACTTTGCGGCCTTCTAATTCGTTTCACAGTTTCACTCATGTAATCAGCATTATGATTTTCTTTGGCATTTTCTAAGGATCAAAAAGTTTTGAAGCAACTCCTTCCCCTTCGTTTGCTCTTAACAACCAAATATAAAGAAAGCACATATGAAGCCATAATAACATCTCACAAAGCTTATAAACAAACTTCAATGAAACAGAGCATGACCTGAACCACTTACTGCAACTAAGCAGATCGCAGTTCCCAATTTCGGGAAATCAAATCTTACAAAGCAAATATTCCGAGCCTTTAACAACAGATCATCAGCAAAATAACATAGAACAAGACCATTCGTCCGTTTCAGTAGCAACAAAAAAAAAAAATTAAATATATACAAGTGGAAGCAGTTTAGACTCGAGAAGCAGAGAAAGAAGGCGTGAGAATTAAAGGGCAATGGAGGTGGGCATCAGGTCATCGAAATTCCACAGCATCTCCATACTTGAAGGCACGGCCGCTTGCTGATTACAAGCATTTGTCCCCGCCTCCGGCAACGCCACCGCCTCCGCCTCCTCCGGCTGCGCCACCGCTCCGCCCTCCATATACGGGATGTCGAAGAAGTTCATGTACGTCTCGTACGCCATCAGCTCCTCCGACAGCCTCTTCACCTCGCCGTCGGCATCGCCGCCGTTCGCAACCGCCGGAGGAGGCTCCGCCGTTTCCACTTTCGGATCAGCGAATGGACGGCCCTGATGGACGTAAGGCGGGAAAGAGGGGATGGGGCCGCGTGGGTAGTGGTCTGATGGATGGGCTTGGGGTTTAAGGGGTTCCGGAAGAGGGTCTTCGTTGGGAAGTTGACCTTGGCCTTCTTGCCGCGGATACGGCGGGCCTCGCGGTCGTAGGCACGGGCTGCCTCCTCCGCGGTGTTGAAGGTGCCGAGCCACACGCGCACGCCCTTCATCGGGTCCCGGATCTCGGCCGCCCACTTCCCCCACGGCCGCTGCCGGATCCCTCGGTAAAGATTCTTCCTTTCTCTCTTCCTCTTCGCTGCATCCAACAATTATTCTTTATTTTCAAGAAATCAAAAAAAAAAAAAAGGCAGCTAAGGAGATCGAGATGGGAATATAAGAGAAGAAGAATACGTTCTCGGGGGAGCAGAAACGGGCTCGGGCGTCTTGGGAAGAAAGAGGTGGCGGCGTCGGGCCAGAAGTCGGAGGTGGAGATGCGGCGGTTGGAGCCGCTGCTTTTCCGGGGAGGGATGAACTCGGAGATGATGGCGCCTCCACACATGGCTGGGATGCTGCGAGCTTTCTACCAGAGTCTTCTTTTGATGGTCTGGCGAAGAAGTGAAACAGAGGAAAGGATGGGAGAGGTGAGGCAAGGTATAAGGGGTAGAAGGGGATGGGTTTTTTTACCTCTTTGGGTTATGGGGTTTATGGGGAGGATTGAGGAATGGCGGTGATGGCGGGTTGGAGGCGGCAAGAGTGGTTTATATAGAGTTCGTGATTTGTTTTCCGTTTTGCTTTTTGGGGACTTGACCAGGTGGAAAGCTTTCAGCGTTAATTCTTCCTTGGATCCAGTTGTGCGCTGGTCTCACTGCCCGGAAGATGCGTGTGGGCCAGAGGAGCCAGCAGTCTAGCTTATCCACAAGGGGTCTGGGCACAACCGACCCTGGTTCTTGTCGTAATTACAATGCCAAAGTGTACGATAGCTCTTTTGTTTGAATGCGGGCGGGTATGTTGAGATAGTAATTTTTTTTTTTTTTTTTTGCCAGTCCTTCCTTCAGATATTGGTCATATTATGTTAGATGGATGCATCGTCTTTGAGTAATTTTTTATCTGTCATGACTGTGTAGTCTTCTCGATTTGTCATAACGGCTGTTGGATTACATAATATGGTCGATGGTCAGATCATGTGCGTTAAAAGTGATCCACATTCCAAACAAATTTTCACGTCAACCTAAGGGCTCGCATTGCATCGTTGTGGTGCATGTCACGCCCAACTCATTTATGTGCTAAGTACACGGCAGTGAACTATAATTTTTTTTTTATTTGAAAGGCTATTTAAATCAATATATTCCTTAACTTTCAAAAAAGAATAAGATTTTTTATTTGTCTCATAACTAACTACTTATAGATACAATTAAGGTCCATTTGCTCAATCTTAAGTATTAATTATTATTGTTTTCTTCACCATTACAAGAAAACATCGACCTGCATCTACTTTGATTTCCTTCACAATTAGGAGCCTCCATTGGTGATTATAAATGTTATAATCTAGTTACTGAAGTAATAGTTTATAAATGAAGGGTTAGGATCAAGTGGTGATACAACAAAGATCAGAAGTAATGCTGTATGAAGTAAATACAGCATTTGTTGTGCAGAGTGGATGGGTAAGTGGCAAATATGAGATATGCAACGGGCGGTTGCACACGCGGTTCCATAAAGAGGGCGTGGGCTTCTACCAACCACTTCCAAGCTGTAGGCACGACTGTTGAGTCGGCGGTCCATTTGACACGACAGTGCAATTCAATTTGCTTACCTTCTCTCGTCGACGGAAAAAAGAAACAAAAGAAATCCATTCAGATGCTCTCATAGAAAGCCACGTAGAGGTACAACTTCCTCTTCTCATACACTAGGGCTCACCACATGCTAGGCACGTTACCTAATTGCGGCCGGTCAGCCCGAGAAGGCCGCGTATCCCGCGCTAAAAATAATTGAATTTCGAGACCGAGGGTGCACGTGGTATTTTCGCCCCCGGATTTAACATGAGAGAAGGACAAACCTTCTAGAAGAGCTTAGCTTAGGTGAGGTGAGCCACCGGAATCGCAATATAATTTTTTTTTTAAAAAAAAAAACACCATAACGAAAGCATGGAAGCCGTTACCTGGCACGTGATAGGTGGAGTCGAAACACTGAAGTCCTCCAATGCAAGACACGTACACTATTTTTTAATCCAAGTGGATGTCTTTTCTCGACAGTCGATCCCGATGGGTTCGATTCCATCACCTTATTTTTCTATTTCTTTATTCAAATCATCTTCCTCTTTAGAAAGTGGATTTTTTCGAGAGAAACTTGTCAATCAAATGTTTGAACTAGTATAATATTTTACTTTTGATTTTGTATATGATGATGCAATAAGGTGTTGGAAGTTGAAGAAATAGATTTAGGAATTTTTAGTATTGACGCTTCCGGTTTGGAATGGTTAAATGATAGAAATGGAGATGGTACCAATAAAATAATTTGGTTGATCGGCTTATCAATGGATGTAAATTTTGGAGCAGAAGATACGTAAATAGTATTTGTTGAATTATTGAAATATTATTTATATTTTGAAGTCATTTGGATATATGTGACTTGGAATTTGGATGATGATTGTATATGTGAACCATTTTTTTTTTTATATCATGTTTTGAGCCGACCCAAAATATCTTCTTATGCAGTTTTTAGATAATAACAATCACTTTTATGTTTTATATTATTTATGTTATGATATTAGTTTCTACTTAATTATGGAATCTGCATGTGTGTCATGGTTTATCCACATAAATGTTGGAACTATATATTTTATTCTTTCTTATAGTATTATGTTATTATTTATATTTTACAAGTTATGTGATGTACTACTGCTAAATTATATTTATTTGTCATAGAATGAAAGAAGAACAAGTTTTGGGATGTAAGTTTTGATTTTTCTACAAACTATATAAGGTGCCAAATAGATGTGCCAGTATGTTTATATGAATTTCTTTATTTCTTTATTGATTTTATCTTAAAGAAGTTGATACATTATGGAAACTTAGAAAATTAAAGTTTATTTTTTAATTTATATTATGTTATGATATCCTTTTTTCCATCTTGTACTATTTGTCTCTAATATATTTATCATTATTAATTAATTTGAATAAAACAAGGTGAGTGTAATGCTATTACATTATGCATTATTTGTGATCCGTTTTTAAAACATAACATGGATAAATGAAAGAAATTAGATGCGAAAATGAAGCCTAAAATCCCATCAAAAAAAAAGGAAAGGAAAAAAAGCAGCCCTCAGAAGCGAGCCATTTCCTCCTATTCTAAAGTCAAATTTGGGAAGCAAACGAGTGGTCCATGAGATGGCAACTTAAAAGGCAATTCATCAAACGGTGTGGCAAGTGGACACTGTGCCAATGACGACTGCATAGCCGATCAGGCCCAGGTGGGGTAATGGTGGGGCCTCAAAAGAGGGCGGGCCTCTTGGAAGAGAGCATCACATGCACTGCTGTCCCCATCATGGTGTCCTCCACCATGGATTTAAGGCCATTTCATTGGGACCACTTCCTTATGTTGCCAAGGTTCACTTTGTGTTTTGGAAATAGATGAAAGATCCATACTAGAGAGAAAATTAGGGTTGGCAGCGGAGAGCTTGCTACGATTGGAGTCGAAGAGGTGAAAGGAAGGGAAACAAAAGAAAGAACAAGCCATCGAGGTAAAAAAGACTATCGAAGCAAACCAGCAAAATAGAAAAGAAAAACAAAGAGAAAAACCACTTAACCAAACCAATCAATTCAAAGAGTCTATCATTATATATTTATAAGAAAGTTAATAGTGCTGCTGATTAGATTGTTATTTATATTGTCGATCACAATAGCATTTTTATGAAAGATTTCTTTAGCTTTATCCGAATACTTTTGAATATTGTAATAGCTGATGCAAATAGTTGTGTATATTTTAAGACTCTGTACAATAGTCACTACAATAACAAAAAAAAAAAAATAGTTTGTCACTTGCATTTAAAATTTTGAGATACATGGCATGTTTGGAGGACATCAACCTCTTAAGACAAGCATATTGCAGTGTCTGATAAATCACTTTCTTAAAATATTAATATTTTTAAAATCATGTCATTGCATAGACAATCACGATTAAAAGGCAAGCCCCCTCCAATTCAATCTTAAATCGAAGAAAGCCCTAGACAACCTATGAACGGTCTTACTTAATTATGGTTGCTTAATGGTTACTACACTATATACCAATGGTTTTGATTGAGAAATAAGCTCTCTCTAGTTCAGAACCAAAGCGGACAAAAGAGGCTTTGAATTAAAGATAAAAATGGATCGTACGATATTTATTTGGATCCATTTTTATATCCAAATTTATCCAAATATAGATAAAAATTTAACCACCTGACTAATATCTGTATTTATATCAATATTTGTCAAAAAAATGAATATGAATATGAATAAACAACTATTCGATCCATATTTGAGTATACAATTCTTTTATAATTCTATTTAATTTTATATAGTACTTATAAATATTTAAAAAAATATATAACCACATTAATATAATATTAATTAAATTTATAATCCAATTAGTAATATCTTTAATCATATCATAAAGTCTAGCTATCCAACTTATATATATATATTTGTATCGATATTTCTGGTATCTATTTTCGTTTAAAATAAATATGGATGCTAATTTTTGCATCCGACTAACATTCACATCTGTATCGATATTCGTTAAAAAAAATAAATATGGATATAATATATTGGTATCCGATCAAGTTTTAATCTTAATTTGAATTCTCCTTTTCCAAGTTATGGTTTGAAAAAAAAATCTTGAGTTTGAATCCAAAATGCAATATTCTCATTATATTTTCAAAAATATATATATTTAGGTCTCACCTCATGCATCATTTCCTGCCTACCGGCATTCTTAACTTAGATAAGTATGGTCGAGATACGTCACCCGGCCAACCTGGCTGGAGATCAAATTTTAATCCAAAATTGGAGTCTTTTTCATAAGTTTTCACTTCAATTATGGATGAGTTAATTACAAATTATATGTCGGTTGAATCTGATTTAACTTGATCCGCCTGGACCCATGAACCAAATCTCAAACATACAATTTATTATCATTCTACGAACGCGTGTTAGGATTTCCCAAACCTTTTTTTTAAAAATTGTTTCCTTAGAGAACGGGTTACGTCCACTTTGATAGTGGAAATAATAGTTTTTTAATTTACAGAGTAATGGAGCTGCGTGAAGCGCTTACGATTTCAAAATACGTCATCAAGAAAGTCGAAAACAACTAAGAAGGCAGTACAGATGAAACGGGGTTGTCTCGTACAAGTTGTTGGATGAATGTGCTCTCGTAGGTACTATCTTGGATTCTTTCCTCCACGTTGACTGCACTTTGCGTTGGGATCAAGGAACGGCGAAAGGGGAAGGCGCACGCAACATGAACTTTGTCTCTCTTTATTTACCTCATGGTCGATATATATATATTATACTTTCTTACGCATGATCCACAAGACGTTCCATTTAGAATTAAATGGCTCTTCTTTCCTCTAGATGGGGCCAAAGTCAGATTGTGAAACCCACTAAGCCGTGCTAAATTTGACTCACTAAATTTAGAACCATGTTGACCAATGTTCTCGTTGCTTCGTTAGCTACATCAGAAAATTGACCTGGTACCGGAGATCCCCAAGTGGCTTAAATCACAAGAAATTCTGTTTGTTCTAAAAAATATATATATATTTTTATTTAAATAAGGATTATACGGTCATACTACACATCCCAGCTACTATTGTCGGATCTCATCTTTGAAAGTATCTTTCGATTCGACTGAGATATGGAGATAGACTCCAAATGGCAGACATTGCCTGAGCATCCTGATAACAGAGCGAGCGATTTCATCAGACTTCGAGCTTGAACATCCTCCTTGATCAAATATCGAAGATATCAACCCGCTACCACTGACTTCATCATCGGCTCTATGCTGATAGTCACAACCAACGGCTCGTCAACACCTCCACGAAGAGTGAATGGTCTCATTGGCTCCCCTCCGATCCCTCGGGCTCTTGTTGACCACATGATCATAACTTTGCTGACCACAAAAATAATTTCCACGGCCAACGCCGATAAAGATATATCCATACCTACTCTTCGACAGTAAGCTGACCCCAATCCACTGACCAAGTTGGCCATGTGGACCATCATTAAGAATCTCCTAGCGTATTATCAGAACGAGGCTACTGCCTATGATTAATAACTTCTGACTGTCAAATTCTCCATTGTAACGGTCTGACGGACCATGGCCTAGTAGGACAGCCAATCGGATTCGAGCACAACAATCTATGGCATCCTTTTTATAAAGAGATAATTAAGAAAATGATCCTTAAGATACGGTATACTAAGCTAAGCTATACCAAAACTCGCATACTCTCTTTCTTTTTTTACTGTGCTCAAAGCTTTGACTAACGTAAGTATCAGAGGGTCTCCTCATTAGACACCCTCCGACGAGTATAAACTTCTTTTACAGGTTTATCATGGTGTCTCGGTGCCCAAATTTCTCTCCATCTTCGACCATATTAGCACATCCCGAACCTTGACACAACAATAACAAATCATGACCGATAAATTACAAGAAATTTAGGAAAAATTTATGATATGATATATATTATATTACATTACATGCTAAATTAATTAAATATTTTTAATATACTTAATATAATATATTGTTTGCTGTCCGGCTTAAAGAGAAAGGAAATTCCATGAGAAAATTATCCATTATAGTATAAAAAAATATTTATCATTTCATGTCACCTAAGGTATCCAGACAACGCAACAAAGCCAAAGCATCAGTTGAAATAAAATTATTTTTCGAAATAGTAAATGAGGACAAAGTTGCTCAAAATTAAACCAACATAATATAAAGTCTACTTATCCGTGAAGGCTCTATCCTGCCATTAAACTGGTATTTGGTCATGAGGTAGGGTGCCAACCTCACGGCTATGCCCGGATAGTAAAGTCAACATTTTGTAATTAGACTCATCAACTTGACATTCAACCGACTGGATTTAAGTTGATTCAGATTAACAAAACAGATACATTTGGATCCAAATCCAATCGAAATTAGTTGGCTTCAAATTTAGAGTTTTGGATCGCTTGATCCTTTTTGACTCATTTAATAATTAGATCTAAATATGAATCAACCCATGTAACCCCTTTATCCAATTGATTTAAAATCTGTTTAACTCATTCTAAACTTGTTTAATCTAATCAGACTCATTTATTAAACTCCCCAGTGGGTTAGATCGGGGTATTTATTTGATAAAAAGATCAGAAAATTTTTGATCCATTTAATTAATGGGTCAGGTAGATGACAAATTTCCTCCTTACAAAATATTCTTATTTGTAATAAGGAATGAACTGGAAGATATTTGCAAATCAATGGGAGGTGAAAGAAATGGCATGGTTACAATGCATGGTGGATGACTAATAATTATAATTTACTATAACAACATTTGGCAATGCACTTCATGAAGATTTTACACCTGAAATGTTTTTTAATGTGGAATCTGATTAAATTGAGTGGTGAAAGAAATGCAAGATTGAATGAGATGTGGATGGATGCATAAAAAGTTATTAAATAGACTCTGATAATTGCTATTCCATCGAATTGTTGCTGGATGTTGGAGCCAAGTAAGATCCAAGAAGTAGAAAAAGATGTATTGATACATGTAATTTATGCTTTTCACTACGTATATAGTATGCAACTTTTGAAGTATAAGGTAACGCTTGAGTTTTAAATGAACTAAAAAGACTCAAGGAAATAATCTAGTAAAAGAATAAAATTGTTTTATTTGTAAAGCTAAGAATTTAGAAATAAAGAAACTTAAGTCCAAGTTAATTATGAGTACAAATCCTCTATGGCTTTACCGACTACCTTAGTTGGCAGCCTCTGCAAATATTTGCATTACAAAGTTAAAATTTTGAGATAGATTGGAGACTAAGAGCTGTCAAAGGTAGAGTAGCTTCTTTCCTTAAATTTATCAAGTTTTTGATATCATTTTTCCCACGTTTTTGAATTTTTGAGAGTTTTATTGTGACTATCTGATTTTCCTATTCAAAATTAGGTTTGTTATCATCCATATATGTAGGCCCCAGCTCATATTTGTTAATTATTCTCACCCAAGTTTTAGCCTCTTTTATATTTCTGCTATGGGTTGCGCAGAAGCTTGAATCTCTTACGTGTGGAAAACTTACGCGGCAAAGTGTTAGCCGGAAAAGCCAGCCAACCTCAATCTAGACTCTCGTCACCATGATTAATTCACGTCAGCAAAATCTTAAGTATTCAAAAGTGTTTACTGACAAACATTTAAATCATGGGAGGCATCAAGGGATTATTTTTAATTCGGCAAATATCTTAGACGTTGACGATGATCATTCTTATCCACGGCAGCTTCCCGATCTTCTTTCTCATTATATTAATTTATAATCAATCTTCTGTTATACCCGTCATCAATAAAAATATTTATAAATAAAATCCACACTGATCGGAGTTGTATCCGATGAAAATCCTCCGATATTTAAATCAGTGAAGAATGATCGAACAGAAAGTAAAAATAAAAAGTGACAAAATATCAGTCCAGAAATATCCTACCAACGTTATTCGTTTACCTTCCTTTTATAATAATCCGCTAGTAACTGTTTATAACAGTTAGACACGTGGATCCTGCTTATTCCGACATTATGTGATCGTGGAATGGGTAATTAAAATCTTCTGATGATCGTGGTATGTGACCATTATGCGTTTTCTGTACTGACGGTTTCTAATATGCCGACTTGATGTCAGTAGTCTGAATGCATCGACTGTATATCGATGATTATAGAAATCCGAATGACCATCGATCAGTGACTCTGATATACCGACTGGCCATCGATTATGAAGTCAGTTAAGTCGCTATAGTTGAATGATATTTGCCAGGGAAGTTGGTTGAGAATTGTCGATTATCGATTGGCTTATTTATTGATAGTCGGTGATTTGTGCCTATTAAGCCGATTGAAAGTTAGATGATGTATTGTAATTGAGCCAGAACTCATCTTGCAATGTAGCTTTGATGGTCCATCGCCTAGATAGTTGGTTGGCAGACTGTGAATCAAGGAAGCAGATTGAATTATCCCAACAGTTGCCCCCCACTCTCAAGTCCAAGGTGGCCTGACATATGGATTGACACATGGCTTGACACGTTAGATGAAGGGAGTTATCACGTGTTATCTCAAGCCTTGATTTAGTAGGAGGCATTAATAAATCCTTCAAAAGTCGAAAGATCTCTAGTTGTTTTATCTTTTCGATGGCCGTGCGATCATCATTAGGGGTGTCGATTCGAGAAATAATCAGACGGTCGGATGATTTGGTTGATTTGATTCTGAATTGTCGATTGATGTCATGCGTCTAGTTGTTATTGGCTCTTAACTACTCATGCAGATAGAGATGGCATGGCATGATCAGACAGTAGGTGCATCAATCCATCTGATCAACGGTCTATTTTGATATAGCCATGTGTCCAAATTCGGGACAATCTTGATCTGAATAAATCCATCCGGCCGTTAAGGGTTCTATATATATAATATCACTTTCATTTAGATTTCTGCTGCATTCTGAGAGTTCGAAGGTTCTTTTGTAGGTGCTGAGGTTCCTGTTGAGTTCCAAGTCAAGAGCCAAGATTTTCAGATCTTCTTTAGCCTTCAGGTTAGACCTCTCCTTCCTTCTTCCTTCTTTTCGTTTCTAATTTTTGCCATTTTGATGACTAGTAGCAGTAGAAAGAGTAAGGCTAAGGTAGAGGATGATAGACCTTCAAGTAGAGCACCCATCCTTCAGCCTTCTCAGAGTCAACGATCGACTAGTTCGATTGGTGACTCTCTTCCAGGCCTGGCGGTAGAGGTTTATGCCGCTACTATCTGATCCGGAAGATCGTGGATCGAGGTGACGTCGAGCTTCAAAAGATCGACGGAAGAAGAATCTGACCGACCCATTTACTAAAGTCCTCGATGTCGAGGAGTTCGAAGACTATAAATCAAAGATGGGTATACGATACAATACCGATTGGCTTTAGTCCAAGTGAGAGTTTTTAAAATTATGTCATAAAGTCAATCGTCAGCCTGTTGATGGTTGAGCTTATTATTGTAATTGTATATGAATTATTAAATTAATAAATGTTATTTGATTTTTTCATCACTGTGTATATCTTATTTTGAACTCCTATTATGTAATGAAGTCCTTAGAACTATTTGATTCGATATAAGAGGATATATCATTTAGTCCTTAAATTTTAAATTCACAGTCAAATGATATACTATTATTAGGACGATAGCTATATCAAGTATAGATCGTTGTGTGCCATGTATGTTGGTTGTCCTCTTAATCAAGGAGTGTAGAGATACAAGCATGGCTGCAAGTGAGACATAAGAGTACATCTTACTGAACATGACTAACTGCTGAGCACTCTGCTGTCAAGAGTAGCTCACGAAGGATATGAATATAAGTATCCCTCCGATCTGAGATCACCATGGTGACTTGCAAACAACTCACTGTGCTTTGATGTCAGATTATCTGAATTTTAATTCAGTGATGAAAGATTTCTAGGCATAGTTAAGTACTTAAGAAGTCGATGTGTGAGTTAAGATGGAATTGACCCTCCAAATAACTAAAGTTAATGTATCAATGTGTTTCAATTTAGTAAAACCTCGATTAGGATAATCCATATGATAAATTTAAAATTAAATACAATGTGGATGATCATATCAGGATTGACAGTTAAATCTTAGGTCATCTTGAGTATTTGGGTCAAAGGGATGAATTATACGGTAACCATATGCCAATAAGTTCTTAAATGATGCTTCACAATCTTTCGACCTATCCGGATATCGGATATCATTGCTAGATGGTCACTTTGATTGGTATAGAAAGATTATTCCTACACTACCAGCTTACATTCAAACCTATGGGGTCACACTGAAAAGAAATTTCTGACTGATCATATGGCTAATCGATGATTAAGAATCATTTTAGGATAAAATAGTAAATTTGATTGATAATTGATCCTGTGCAAAAGTTGTAATAAATCAATTTACTAATTGTTGATGAATTGTAGGAGAATGATTAGTAATTAGATT
>KE504815.1:367064-382497 GCA_000441515.1 Elaeis oleifera | reverse complement strand
AGTATGACGCGATTAGGTTATGAGATGACCTAATCGCTAAGAGTGTTTGATTCCTGATTTGATTAGATCTTGAGGTCGATTAATTTTTGATTTGATTAAGATTTAATTAAAGCTATTTACTATCTAATTAGATTAGGTTTAGTGATCCAATTGGGTCAACCTAATTTGGTTGGGTTAAGAATCTAATTGGATGAGAAAATAATTCAAATTCAAATCTCTTGCGCCTCCTTTCTCTACGCCCTCTTATTCTTCATGCGAGAAAAATTTTTTACGTAAATTTTTCTCATGTTCCAAAGCTTTTTCACATCCATATCTGATTTTTTTGAATTAAAATTAGTTGATTTAAATTTGAGTTCAAATGGATTTGAATTTGAAAGAAAACCTAGAGTCCAAATTGAGTTGGACTCTTCTCTTCACACCATCATCTTTCTCCATACATAAAGTATTTTTGTATGAGATCTTTTGCACCAATATGATGTTGGTTGACCCCTCTCTGAGTTCATAAGATGAAAATAAAGTTTGATTCAAAATTTAATTCAAATTTGATTTGAATTGGTGATAAGGATCAACCAACATTTGAAATTGAACCGAAACTATTTTTTCTTATCCTTATTTCTATGGGATGCCACCCTTAAGAAGGGATCAGTTTTGTACAAAATTAGAAGTAATTTTTGGCATGAGAAACTTGAGAGTTGGGTCATAAAAAGTTGAGAGTGGGTTGGACTTTCATGCGTGAGAAACAAAGAAAGTGTTCTTCCTCTCAAACGTGAGGTATAGGGTCTAGGGTTTTAACTCTACATTTTGTGAGAAAAAAAATACAAGAGTGAGTTTTGTTCAATCTTCCACACCACTGCCTTCTTATAAAGCTTCATCTTCTGATTTGAAAAAGTTCGAGAGATTCAAAGAAACGAGCTTGGATCAGCCATCTAGAGCCTTCAACGCGAGCTAGCACTCTTGCGAAGGAAGATCTGATTAAGACTTCGAGTGGACGATCTGTAGAGACTGGACGACCTATGCGGCTGCTCGACATCAGTGAGAGCTTCATTCCATACCTACCAGCAGTGGAGATTATCGATCCATGAAAAGATGATGAGTTCTGAACTCAACCGATGTGATCTAAAGGTTAGATCATATTCAGGGTATCGATGTGATCAATGCAATTTTTTGTTTATATCAGATTTATATGTAAATTTTTATATCATAGATCTTTAATTGGTAGTTGAGATCTGATCTAAGCATATTAAAGATTAAATATTTAATCTTTATTTTTACTGTAAAATTTTAAAATACATGCTTTGAACTACCCATTTTTTATAGTTGACCTTTCATTTTCATCATTATTTTTATCTGACTTTGGATTTGTAACTAAGTCATCATCTTTTGTTTGCAGGTATGCGACGTATAGCTCGACCGTTAGTGGATGAAGTCCAATGGTTTGCAACCAAGAAGAGGTCTACTGCTAGTGCTGGTCCTTTCTAAGCTTCGAAGAAGGATCGGATTGATATTCCTTCGACAGCGGTGAGCTAGACCGACATTCTGTCAATAGTCATCATGGAGGTTAGGGCTGAGCCGGTCATCGCACTGTTGACCCAGACGGTGCTTTCATCAATTGAAGCACCTTCGGCAGCTGAGGAGCCAGGCGATTGTGGCAATGCCGTAGTCATCGAAGCACCACCGACCAGAACAATGCCGGGCAGTGTAAAGCCGATGGAGTCTCGAAAAATTTCTGCATCTGAACTAGGACCGATCGAGATGGGACCAACACTATCTGGGTACCTTCAACACCCGAATGGATGGTGGGATCAAGCGATCGACTGCCTACTAAAGAGCGAGGTTAAAGCGTCGGCTACTTCAGTCAACGATGGATTGTCGATGGGCTTCATGGAGCTTTTCGACATTTGAATTCTCGTTGGTGAGTTGGCTTTGGCAAACTCGAAGTTGGCCAATTGACTTATTAAGGCTGCACTTTTCTGGCTGACAAAGAGAGTAGGAAGAGTCGGACAGTGTCCGAAATGTTCTGGCCCTTCTATCTGATGATCCTCTATGTAAGTCGGTATTTACTTTTTAATTATCTTTTATAACTTATTTTTTCTAATTGCTTTCTCTTCTTTTCAGCTGGCATATGACATGTCGGCGCTAGAGAGCGGTTATCGAAAGATCGCAGACTTCCACCGAATATGAAGCGATAAAGTTTCGACTGCAAACATCGAGAAGGCTGCTGCCATTGAACTCCTCCAGACAGCAACTGAATGGGAGAAGGTAGCAGTTGAATGGGAGAAAGAGCTCCAAGAGAAAATCTCCTGCATTAAGATCGAGTTGGAGTCGACTAGAGCCAAATTAGAGTCAGCTCAATAGAATGTTGAGTCCCTAGAGTTTCAAATTAAGAGCAAGAAGCACTCGATCAACTGATTCTGGAGGGAACGTGATAGCTGCATCGAAGAGCTGGAGAATGAACAGGGAAGGCATCGGATCACCGAAGAAATGTTGGCACTGGCCGATGCAGAGTTGGCTTCCGTCAAAGAAGAAGCGAAGTCAACCTAGGAAGCACTCAGTCAGACACGAGAGTAGGCCGTTGATGATTATAAAGTATCTGAGGACTTCAAGAATAAAATCCTTGAGGGTGGCAACATATCTTAATAGGTCGGTTATGAGGACAAAAAGACACAGTCGGAAGCTTTATCCTAACCTAGATCTGAGCAACATAACCATCCCAGCTGATGTGTTAGGAGAGGAGCTAGCCGATGATATAATGGCCTCGACCGAAGAAGTTGCACCGGCTATAATAGAGTCGGCTCTAGCTGCAAAGAAAGCTACACCAGAGTTAGTCAGAATAGAATCGACTACTGTCGAAGGCCATGAAATCAGAGCTGCGGTGGTTATCGACACAACTAAGGAAGAAAATGATTGGTGATCGATGTAGATATCTTTTTCTTCTTTCTTGTAATCAGACAATAGTCCAACTTATTTTTGTAATCGAATTTGGATCCAATTTGTAATCCTTTGCTCATGAATGAAAAGAATAGTTTTTCAAGTATTGAATATTTTCTAAGTGTTGAACTCCTTGTATGTTGCTTTTCATTGTAGATGATTTGCTATCAATGTAGTCGAATGTTAATCGGATTGCCGATTATCAATCGATGTGTCGAATGTCGATTGGTAGTCGTTGTAAAATAATTTGCCTGCTAGTCGGGTATCAACCGACTTAGCTTTTAGACATAAATTTTCTAAGTATTTGATAGACGATGGCAAGCCGAATATCCTTCGATTGAGCGAAGTCGAGTCAGTATATTTTTTGATTTAACTGGGGTCAAATCTGCTTATTCTTCCGCTCAACCATGGTTGAGTCGACATATATAATTGTTCGATCGGTGTCGGTATGTAGAGTCATCCGATTGAGATTGGGTCGGCATATTTTAGGCGATTGGTTGTCGATCTGATGTCATAGTCAAGTGTTCAGGAGGTCGAAGCGGTAGCAGTGACTGAAGTTGTTAATGCGAACGGCAGTCGCTGTAGTTTCTCTTTTATTATCGGACCTCAGTCTGATATTTGTAGCCTTCAATTGGTAATGAAAGAAATTTTTCTAAGTGTTGTCTCTTTGAATGTGATCATCATTCGTTGTAAATAATTGTTGAATATTTTTGACTGATCGGAGTCGATTTTATATATTCTTCCGATCGACCATAGTCAAGTTGGCATATTGTGTTGACCAATCGGAGTCGCTATGTAGATTCGACCGACCAAAGTCGGCATATAGATCCTCTTGAGACTTACTTCAATCCGGAGATGGGTATTTTTCTACTTTGGCCCTTTGGGGCTTTAGCCAGAGCTCATATTTATTGTCGAAGTACATAGTCGTCGGATGTAGATCTCTTAATCAAATAAGAGTCGGTTGAATAATTGAAGATAATTGAAAATTGTCGGCATTCTATATCTGAATGATAATTGTTCCGTCATAGAGGAACATTGTCGTACATTGTCGTAGGTCATTTTATTATAGAAAAACTGTCATCGTTTGGGAAGAGCTTTTCAAATTGTAGATCACATTTGATTCGTCGTTTGGAAAATCTTTTCGAATTGTAGATTACTATCGTCTGCCCCCCAAAGTCTCGTTGGTTAATCATTTTGTAGTCTTTTAATTTGGTGATCTAGCTCCGAGAGCTTCTCCTCGTAGTTGTCCATGTGTTGGGAATCCTCTCGGAAAGAGCACCCAGGAGTAAAATTTTGTTGGATGAGAGGAAAAAGCACATTATCGTTTTCCTCATCAGTTTTGTGGGAGAAAATAGGTGGCAATTAGTGCATTGAGAGTGAAGGATTGAGTGATATGGCCTATCCCATCGATAAAATTGTCGTCGAGGTTGCATCACTGTTTGATTGTTGGCTGCATTTACTGCTGCTGTTGTTGTTGGAGGCTACGCACTACCTCCATCAGCACTTTCATTTGCTATATTAAACAGTGAGTTGGCATCCGTATTGATAATGGGATGCGAAGAACTGAACTCTGCCATTGAAGGTGGAGGGAGGTCTCTCCGACAGAAAGATTGCCTGGTGGAGCCAGTGGAGTTATTTAAGTTCTTATTTTGCTATTGTTGGATTCATTCTCTCCCCTTTTTGGTGCGCCAATCTATTGCGGCTAATCTCTTATTGCACCCATCGCCTGTTAAGAGTACCTACAAATAAAGTCTACATCAGAGTTATGTCTAGTGGAGACCCTCAGATGCTTAAATCAGTGAAAAGTGATCAAACAGGAAGTAGAAAATGAGAAGTGACAGAGTATCAGTTCAGAAGTATCCTACCAATACTGTTCGTTTACCTCCCTTTTATAAATAATCCGTTAGTAATCGTTTGTAATGGTTAGACATGTGGATTCTGCTTATTCCGACATTATGTGATCGTGGAATGAACAGTTAAGACCCTTTGATGATCGTGGTATATGACTGTTATGCACTTTCTGTGCTGTCAGTTTTTGATATGCCGACTTTATGTTAGTAGTCTGAATGCATCGACTGTATGTCGGTGATTGTAGAAATCCGAATGACCATCGGTCAGTGACTCTGATATACCGACTGGCCATCGATTATGAAGTCGGTTGAGTCTCTATAGTTAAATGATATTTGTCAGGAAAGTTGGTTGAGAATTACCGACTGTCGGTCGGTTTACTGATTGATAGTCGGTGGTCTGTGTCTATTAGGTTGATTGAAAGTCGGATGATGTGTTGTAATTGAGCCGGAGCTCATCTTGCAATGTAACTTTGATGGTCCATCGTCTAGATAGTCGATTGACCGACTGTGAATTGAAAAAGCAGATTGAATTATCCTAACAATAAACAACCGCTCAAATTCGAAGTAGTAGTAATCAAAATATTTATATCAATAAAAATAATCGGATGTCTTGATATAAGTTCATTTTTTTTCCTCTCTCATTACAAATATCCATCTATTACGTTAAATAATTTCACCTTTTTATTATTGCCGATACTTTTGTTAGCAAGATGTTGACATTAATATTATCGATTAACGGTGTGGCAAATATGAAGGACTCTGCTTTAGCTACTTGCAAGTGTATTGCCATGAGTTAATGAAAATGGATAGCTCTCGGAAACATGTGCTCGTAGGTATTCGATTATTCAGCCTTTTTGGCAGTATTGAAAGAAAATTTTTTATGCATCGTGGGTGGTGCAGAATGTGTGCACCATCTGCGATGATCGGTGCACATATGAGGCTGGGGCACGCCCATTGAATTTTTTTTTTTTTTTTTTTTCGGTCCCCAAGCGTGAGCACAAAGAATTTCTCTTTTGGAGAATGGTCAATGGCCTGGTCTAGACTATGATCCATGTGGGCATCTGGCTTCTTCTTCTCTGGGTGGCAGAGGAAGAGAGATTAGCGGAGTTTGGTCAATCTTAGTCACCTCGCCCAATAGGACAGCTTCTCCTTGGGAGTTTGGGTTCCGAAATCTGGTCATACTTTGTCGCAAGTTGTTTAGGGGTTGCGGCTGTTTCACTGGGAGACCTCAAGAGTGTCCCATGATGAAATTGCTGCTCTTTTCTCTAATAAGGAACTCGATTTACCTTATTCTACCCTCCACTTTGCTCTTCTGGGCAAGTTCTTCGATCATGGTCTTTTGCCAGATTTCATCCATAGGGAGCTGAGGGCCAGGTGGGGTTTGGAGCATGAGCTTCAAGTCGTGCCACTCTCCAAAGGGGTGCTTTTCATTAAGTTGCCGTTTAAGGAAGTTCAAGGGAGGGTCTTTGTGAAGGGTCCTCGTGCCTTGGCTAGCTAGCTGTGCTAGCTCTCTAGAAATGGCGGCCTAATTTTAAGCCTAGACATGACTCCATAACTCATGCTGCTATTTGGCTAAGGATGCCTGATTTATCGTTGGAACTTTGGAAAGATAAGATCCTTTGTATTGCTGCTAAAGTAGGGGCTCTTTTGTTCTTTATGAGCATACTTTTTTGGCAACTCAAGCTAGTTGTGCTAGCACTTGCATCCACTTGGATCTGTCAAAACTTGTTTTGTCCAAGTATCGCTCTTCATGCCAATGAACAGCTAGTTTGGCATGAGTTTGTGTGTGAAGACCTTCCGGATTTGTGTTATATTTATGGGCATCTAGGTCATCTGGCTAACACTTGTTTATCTTCTCAACTTGATTTGAGTTCTTCTACAAAGATGCTCTATAACCTTAAGAGTCATGCTGCTTGTGTACCTCTCTCTGAATCTCCCACCATAGGTTCTGCTCCAGCCTCATCATTGCCTTCTTTAGTGGCTTCTCTTCTTCTACTAAGACCTCTGCCTGGCCTCCTGCGTGTCGAGCAGCTTGTCATTGCTACTTCTGTGCCATCTCCTTTTCAACCATTTGTTTTCTCCCCCTTGCAATTAGATACTCCTGGGGACAATGTGGACTTTAAATTCACCTCTCAGCATTTCGACTCACCAAAGCAACGTTTTGCTGGTCATAAAAATGCAAGAGGCCTTATCCACAGTTTAGGAAGAAGGAGAATTCTAACGGCTCCGGTGGTTCTGGTTCACCTCGAACAACCAAAGTCTTGATTGCTAAGGCAACTAATCATACCGCTAAAGATCAATTGACTGCTACTCTTATCCCTACCTCTATTCCAATTCTTATCAATTTTGCTTCTGGAGGGATTTCAGTCACTACTACATCTGAAACTCAACAAGGTGATGCTTCAGCTCCACCCTCTGAAGGGTTTTCAGTCTCTTCCATTTCGACTGCTACTGTTGGTAATCCTTTGATCTTACATTTTGTATATTTTGGTCAACTTAAGTGTTCCTTAATTAGGAGCCTCATTTAATAGACAGAAGCTTGATTGTGGCTCTATTTCTGCATTTGATAACCAGTCGGTCCATTTTGCTCATCAAGATCCTTCAGTTTCAATGGATCGAAATGTTCTTCCTGATCCCACCTCTAACATATCCACTCAAACATTGAATATCCTATCATGGAATTGTCATGGTACTTTGAAGTACTTTTTTCTTAATTATCTTAGGACCCTATATTGTATTCGTAGGTTATATGTTATCTGTAATTAAGAAACTAGGCTGTCTCAGAGTTCCTTGGCCTGTGTTCAAAGAATTATGGATTGCTCTTGGTCTTTATGTATGCTATCTGTAGTAGGACTTTTTGGCAGCATTCTTATTGCCTGGAAAAGGATGCTGGACAGTTTAGTTTTGTTCACAATGACAGACAAGTAGTGTATGGGAATGTTACTCTCCCTCGGGTGCTTCATAGATCCTTGGGGTGGTTTATGTAAGCACAAGCAAACTGATGTACAGATCCATGTGGCAATCTTTCTACCAAGCCCAAGCTATAAATTTGCCAATTTTGTTACTTGGGGACTGCAACTGTGTTTTCTATAGTCATGACAAGCACAAGGGCAGACCTTTTAAGTTGTCTGGAGACCTATTTGAGAATTTCATCAGTTTGTGCAAAACTTTGGCCTTCAGGATTTAGGCTTTCAAGGTCCTTCTTACATATGGTATAATAATCAATATGGCCAGCTCAAGTTTGGGAGCGTTTGAAACGTGTTTATGGCACTAATCAGTGCATGGCTGCAATTATATCTAGACTCTGATGTTCGTCATTTGGTTCGCCTTGCATCTAATCATTGCCCAGTTTTGGTATCTTGACAACCATATTGGCCAAGAGGTCCATTCCTTATAGATTGGAAAATTTTGGTTTTCTTGTTCGGGCATTCATCATCTTATCATTCCATCTTGGAAGTACCATGGCCATTATTCCCCTGGCATTCGACTTTCTATCTCATTATAGAACACTAGGCTGGCTTTTCATTAATGGAATAGATCTAATGTTGGCAATATTTTCACACAAAATGATATTCTCAGAACTAAACTTTTAGAACTCTAGACTAAGGAAGTTATTTAGTTCCTTTATCACATGTAGAGTTCAAATTACTTTTACAGACTATGAAGCAATGTCATCATAATCTTATACTACAAGAGATTTTCTGGAGGCAAAAATCCTGGATCTTATGGATGGAGGGTGATTTCAACACTAAATTATTTCATGCCTGTATCATCCAACAAAACATCATAATCGGATTTCTTCTATTGCACACCCTTTTACGTTGTTTGATTGATAATGCAGAGGAAGTTAAATCCATTATTTTGTCTCATTTACGTGCATATTGGCATAGTCATTCTGATCCAATTTCTCAATGGTTTTTGCCACTTACTATCTTTGTTTCAAATTCCCAGAATCAATTGCTTGTGGCACCCATTTTGGATTTAAAATTATGGAGATAAATCCTGATAAAACCCCAGGGCCTGATGGTTTCTCACTTCCTTTGGGCACAACCACAGCAGGCTAAGTTCAAGGCACATGACTTGCTGGCACTCTGCCACCTAAATGTTCTTCGTTATGGCATCATATATTATTTTACACTCAACATCTATTAAGTTTACTTCTATTTGGAACTTGGCAGATGGTAAGGCAGTTGATCTTCTCATTGATCCATGAATTTCACGTGTACTACGTTTTGGCCAACATACATCAACATGGATATTTCTGCATGGGATAAGAAAGCTGCTGATTATATCTCCCCTCACAGAACATGGTGCGATTGGACCAATTAGCTCCTCTTTTTCAGTTGACATGCTAACCAACATACTTGCTATTCCTTTGGCACACAGGAAATGGACAACTATCATGGTCTTCATCTCGCTTTCCTTACGTTTTCACGACAGGTTTTTCTACCTTGCGACAAACTTCCATCTTTCCAGTTAATCTATTAGCCATGCATTATACATGGAAGCTATCTATTCTATAGCTGCTTAGGTTTTATTTGGAAATTACTCTGGTGGAAGTTGCCTACTAAATAGTTTTGTATACCCAAGGTATTTTAAGGGATGATCAAAGTTTTGTGACCTTTGCCCGGATAAGTGGAAAATCTGGAACTTCCAGATTGTTATATTGCTGCTCAGTTTTGGGCCCTTTCGGCTTCCGCTTTTCGGCTGCAACCCCTGGATTTTGTTGGCATGAGATGATGTTCTGTCTGATGCCATGGTAGAGATCCATCACAAGGTTCTTAATGCCTATGGAGTTTGGTTAATATGGAAGGCTCACAACTATCGTGTCTTCCAATCGCGGCTTTCTTCTCCTTCTACATTGATGAGACAGTTGTAGAACTTTTACTCTTTTCACTCTGTAATGACTATTTCATCGTCTGGTCAGCACCATTTGGGCAATGAGGTGAATCCCAAGTTGCAACACTCACCCAACCTATTACCATTTTATGGCTACCTTCCAATCCCTGGTGTTCTAAAAATCAACTATGATGCTTTTGTTGCCTACCCATCAGCTGCTACAGGATACATTATTAGGCTCTTTTGATAAAATGATCTATACTTCAGCAACTTCCATCCCTTTCATTTCAGTCCCCAATGCTGAACTTTGTTAGAGAATGTTATATTTGGAAAGCATATTAATTCCTCCATCAACTTCACCAGCATATCAATTCCTCCATCAACTCCACCATCCTTGATTTAGAAAGTATTAGAATTTCTTATTTATTTATTTCGTTTATTCGTTCCCACAATCATGGGATTTTGTCTTTCCTTTGTTTGTTTCCCACAATTATGAAATTTTGATATATTATATATATTTGTAAATGAATGCATTAGAAGGCATAAGCTTAACCATTTTAACATGGTATCAAAGTATTGATTTTGTCCTTTACACCGTTCTCCTTTATATTCATACACCACATATTGATCATATCAACAAAAGATAATAGCTTTTTATCAATTAGCTTATCAAGTGATCATGGTGTTATTGTGAATCAGAGTAGAGTTATAGAGATGAATGGAGATAATGTTTCTACAGACTATTCCTCCCCATATTACCAACATCCATTTGATAACCTAGAGATGATGTTGGTCTCGCAACGTCTCATTGGTGATAATTATCTATCATGGAAATGGGCTATCAAAGTTGCCCTTGCTGCCAAAAAATGCACTTTATTTCGTTGATGAATCCATGCCAAACCTGACTCACCATCTGCTGTGAATATGGCTTGGGAATGATGTAGCAACATGATTATATCATGGTTGCTTAATAGAATGTCAGTAGATATCGCCAACAGTCTTAGTTGTGCCGAATCTGCTGGTGAGATATCAAGAAAATCTTAGAAAATCTCATCACCTAAATGTGCATGCAAAATTTAAAAATAGTAGCGAAAAAATTTCAGATCTGGATTAAAACTCTTTTAATTTATCATGTACTCAATAGATTTAATCTATTGATATCCAGGATCTATCACATGCAAGATCATGATGCTGAAAAATAAAAGTCATATTTAGAATAGATCAATACCTTTGTGCGGGTCAATGAACATCGTAGCTGATAGTCGTGATATATTTCGAGGTTCTTCGATCAGCTGCATATATGTCCGGCCTCTACAGATATTCATACAAGATCCTCGGATCTGATCAGAGGCTCCTAACTTCACCAGAGTATTAGCTCCCTTGCAGAAGATGCCTCTTGATGGTTGATACCAATTTTCTTCAACTCTCTAAGACCCTCTTAGAGAGCAAGGAGAAGAGGAGGAAAAGAAAGATCTTCTTTCTTTTCTCTCTCAAAATCCATGCCACCCTAGAAAAATCTTAGGGATCTCACACCCACAAAAGGAGACTGCTCTCCTCTATTTCACGAATACCTTATGCCCTTCTCTCATATTTTCACATAAAATCAGATATCTCACGCTCTTATTTTCTTTTTTATTATGGCATGGAGGGAGTTGGAGATAGGGTTGGACTCTTTTGGACAGAGTCCAAAGGGGGCGTCCAACTCTTGGATGCCTCCACCCTTTACATGAGAAGGCCTTGGCGTGAACTTTCTTCACACAAACAAGGATGAAGAGGCATCAAACAATTTGCGTGAAAGAATTTTGGGGCGTGGGCAATGTGTGGCGCAAAGGAGAGATAAAGTCCCAATGTACTTGGACTCTCTCTTGGTGCCCTAATTAATCCCTAACTAATTAGGGTTGGTTGTACCAATTAGAGGAGGATTTTAGTCCAAATAAAACTCAAACACTCTTAGTTAAATCTTGATTCAATTAAGAATTAGATCAAACCCAAATACTAATTAAACAAAGATTTGATCTCCCTTATGATTGAGTTATCTCATAATCTAATCAGGCTTGACTAATCAAATCTAAACTAAATCAAATTGAATCCAATTCAATTAGACTTGATTCTAGCCCATTGCTCAATCAAATTAAGCCAATTAGCAATACAATTGCTAATTAGTCCTCCTATAATTTACTAACTCTTAGCAAGTTTGACAATTACAATAATTGCATTAGTTCAATCATCAATCATATTAACAATTAGATCTCTCTGTGATTCATAATCACAGATCAACTATCTGATCGGACAAAGATCTCTTTTGTGTGGGATCTCATAGATTCTATTCTGTCTGATAGTGAGATATATTATGATCTCTATGACAATATCATCGAAACTCTTTTTTGATAGATTGGAACGATTCTAACTCTGTCAATCAAGGATCATCGATCATCAAGATGACACTCGCGAGTCTCACAATCTATCAGTGACATCTAGCGTATGTAGTGACAACTCAGTAGAATAAAATATTGAACCTCTAGGTATAGTTTGTTGGAGTTTTATGGTTTCATAAACGTATGATTTTACAAATCGAGTACACAGCGAAATTTTAAAAATTTTAGATTAAATTAATTTAATCTAAGCATACATAAGATCATATCTTCAAAGCATAACCAGAATCATCATATGTGAGATAAGATTCAGATATAAAAATCAAATAAAAAATAAATATAAAATATACCTGGATATAGATCAATCTTCAATGTGAACAGATGATCATGGATATCTTCCGAAGGTTCCTTGTAGCCGCATAAGCGTCCGACCTCTACAAGTATCCACACGAGATTCTGATCTGATCAGAAGCCTTTTGATCTCACCGAGATGCTAACTCCCTTGCAAAGATCGCATTTTGATGGTTGAAAAAATTTTTTTTCTCCTAATACACTCTTAGAGAATAAGAAGATGTAGAAGGATCTTGATCTCTACGCTAGAGATCATGAGAAGAACTCTTTCTTTCTTTTCTTCCTAAAATTCATGCACCAAACCTCTACAATACAGATATAAAATTTTATCTAACTTTTGGATAAAGAAAAGAGGAGCAACCATATCTAAACATGGACAAGAGGGAGAGAGGGATGTCCTAAAAACTAACTATTAGTTGTGTAAGAAAGAAGGGATAAGCATACCTCACGCCCCACCCTTTTTTGCCGTACGCTCCCCTCCTTTTCTTCTCTTTTCTCACGGCTTCTCCTCTGATTATAGGCATCAAAATGTGATCTAAAATCCTTTCTTACATGTCCCAAGTGGTGGTTATTTATAGGCCTAGAGATGAATTCGAAATAAGATAGGAATCAAGAGTCCTAACAACTTAGGACTCTATCCTTTTTGTGCCACCCACCAACTCAAATTTCGCCCAGCTTTTACACGTTGAATAACAGAGAAAAACCTTCATTCTTACGCACACAAAAGGGGAGAAGTTGGCGTCAAGAAGGAGTTATGGCGTGGGTTATTGTGGTGCACAAATAGGTGGCATGGAGTCCTTTTTGGTGCAAGAAAGGGAAGAGTTTTAAACCCATGGGACTCTTCATTTAAATGGCTGTTTAATCCAATTAAACATCAATAAATCCTAATCATATTAGGATCAAATTAAACTCAAAAAGATGAGAAATCAAATCTGATTTGGAGCCCAATTAATTTAGATTGGATGTCTCCTAATTGGAGGAGGAGTCCTAGTCCAATTGGAGTACTCTTTCTTGATGCTTGAGTCAAACTCAATTTTAATCCTAATCCCATTAGCATTTGATGCAGCATGAAATAATATTTCTAGTCCAATTAGGAATACATATATCCTAGTCTAATTAGAAATTGGATCAAATTCAAATCTTAAATCAACTGAGACTAATCATCCAATCATTTGGGTTATCCTATAACCCTATAGGGTTAATCAAATCAAACCTAAAATGTATCAAATTAAATCTAATCAAATTAGATTTGATACAAGTCTCATTGCTCAATCAAATTGAGCCAATTAGCAATCCTATTACTAATTAATCATCCTATAACTTACTAACTCTTTAGTAAGTTATATATAATGCAATATTTGCATTGGATCAATTATCAATCAAATTGATAATCAAATTCTATTACGATTCATAATCATAATTCAACCATCTGATCGGTCAAAAATCTCTTTGTGTGTGACTCCATAGGTTCTATTCTATCTGGTAGTGAGATATATTGTGATCTCTATAACATATCATTGAAACTCTTTTCAATAGATTGGAACAATTCCAACTTAGCTCACTAAGGATCATTGATCATCAAGATGTTCCTCATGAGTCTCACAATCTACCTGTGATACCTAGCAGTATGTAATGACAATCTAACAGAATAAAATATGAACCATTAGGTACAGTTAGCGTATGGTACAGTCTCTCTATCGTGAGTTCCGACCAGATGGTAGGTCATGGATAAATCGTCAAACCTCAATATCGGTTATATGATAGATTCAATCAGTTTAAGTCCATATGTGACTCTATAAAATTTTTTCCATCAATCACAATGCTATGGTTATAGACTTAAGGACTCAGCCTCTTAAATCCCATAAGACTATTCTCTTCTACTAGGATCGATAGATCCCATCTTGATGCACACCTCACTCCTACAGTGGACCAACTGTCGCCAACATCCACTACAAGGACTCTTTGTGACCCACGTTGATGTGTCAGTCAAACTCCAACAGCCTTATTACGAGCAGTAGCGTCATCTCAGGTTAAAAGACCAGTCATACAACTGCAGCATCGAGAAAGTCACTAACGAGTAAGCAGACATCCATGTGACTTCTCGTATTGATCACGCTCAGTGCTAGTTTTCTCTAACAATCATCTGCACTCTCACTTCAGTATCACTACACTGCAGACTCGAGACCCATCTACCTGAAGGAAGTGATCCGTGTACTAATCTATCCAGACCAATCATCATCCCCATGATGATCCTATGATCAAGAGCAATTTAAGAATCAACTATGAATGACACATGCCTCAAATTCTCAACTCTTTGAGAATATATGTCATCATCTTGTTAATCCCTTGGATGATTCATGGACACATAAATATGAATGGTAATATAACTGTCCAATAAGTACAAAATCATGTCCTAGAGATATGAAATGTATCAGTCAAAATTGACTTCTAGAGCATACATCCAACAATCTTCCACTTGCACTAAAGCTAATCTGCCATGTACCATGCCTCATTATATGTGGAGTTTGCTCTCTGCACCTTTATGTATTTCTACTTGAGGTAGTTGCGTGTTCTACTATTCTATGTGCTTGGATATCTGGTGAGATCTAGACTCCTTAGCAAAGGCTATGGTATCATTGTCTACTTTGCAATATAGTGTTCACGGCATCTAATGGCATGACAATCAATTCTTCAACTAATATTAAAATCAGAATGCATCCTACACATCTACAGTATACTCAGCTTTCATTGATCGATTATTTGGAATCCTTCCAAATATCGACATAGGAACACACCCCATGATATAGATATTCTATAATCAATATCAGACATAAAATCTGAATTGGTATATCCTCCCACTCCTAGCTTTGATCCTTCTCCAAATTAAGAACATATCCTTAGTTCTTCTCAAGAGCTTAAGGTCATTTTCACAGCAATTCAGCGCTTACAGTCTGGATTCAATTGATATCTACTCGTGACATTTACAGTATTATTTATATCAGTTCAAGTATATTACGGCATACAACTATGTCCGAGAGGGTAGCAGATCCCTCTCTGAGATTTCTATGCTGAACCCTTTCAGCATCCAGTCTC
>KE504815.1:338458-365301 GCA_000441515.1 Elaeis oleifera | reverse complement strand
ACATGCGCTGTGCGACTCTGATCATCTCATAATATTTGCAGATGAAGCAACATATCGTAGATAGTGAACATGTGCTCATGCATAGCACTTATCTTAATTGTCATTATCCATCCACTCATCAAGTATAGCTTGTTGACTATGGGTTGGATGGATTGTTAACGTTAGAATAATCTGGTAGAGAATATAGTTAATTTTTAAATAAAAATAATTCTTAAATTTATAAGCCAATTTATGTACTCGATTTCGATTAATCGATTGATATCTAAGATTTAAGCTAGAGGGTTAGAAGCTGATACAATAAACAACAGAGAGTAAAGATTCTAATTAGATGTTTGTACTTATTTTATGATTTACTCTAGAGATTTTTAGATGTAAAAAGAGACACCCACTATTTTATCAGATCTTCCACACTCTCTGAGTAGAGAAATAAAAATTCTGACACGATAATTGAGTTTCTAGTGGGTGCTGCGGTCCCATCGATGCTGTGCACCTCACCTAACAGTTATTGGTAATATAAATAAATACCGATGCATGGACAACTCTTCGCCCAGATACTTCTCTAAGCATGTTGTAGCCACTTGATCTCTAAGTCATGTGGGCTCACCTAACAGTTATTGTCCGCACTTTTTAGTTAAGTCAGACCCACTGTTCACAAGCAGGCGCAAAGCCGTCATTGGGTCCCTCACCTAACAATTATTGAGCCCAACCCCATCTTTACCCCACAGCAACTCTTTGCTAATAGAGTGGTAGCATGTTCCTGATGCAACTGAACCACTGTGACCAACCGAAAATAATCAACGCCGGTAGCACGTCCGCACATCTACAATGGTGGAAGACCTTGGACTTAATATTTTATGAAGAGATTTAGGTTTAGGTCTCATCTAATCAGTCATCACATGACTGATGTAATTGGCATGGGTTAAATCAAACTACCAAGCAACCATATTTGATACTCAATCTTCCAAATTGGTCAGGTAAGTGGAGATTGGTGGGGTCCTTCCGTTGCTTTTCTTAGATATCAATAAATTGATCAGGTAAGCGAACGAAATCAATTAAATAATCACCTTTCAATTACTTGTCTTAGACACCAATTGGATAATTGATTCAAATAGGTCAGCTTAGGTAAATCTGACTCGAGCCACATATGGGTGTCAATCGATTCTACATATGGATATCAATTGATTCGATCAACAACAGTTGTATGATCTAAGGCTCTATTGACCTCATCCTAATCAATATTTGACTCGATTTGATCAACTGCTAAATCAATTTAGACCCAATATGATCAAATCAGAAATCCTTTTATGTAATCCAATTACAGGACCTAACTTGATCTACCCATGACCAATCCCTCATACACAAACACTAATTTTAGATCTTAAATCAAAATTTTCAGATCTAAATTCTTTGCATAAAGAGTAAATTTTGATCTCAAAATAATTTCAGATCATACATACAAATATATATCACATATATAAACAAGTTCAGATCATAGAAACAAATTCAGCTCTAAACATACTTTCATATATCATGTATATGAATCATAACATATCTCGAAGCTCTTTTCAGATCTAAATAACAAAATATATATCACATATATGCTAAAAAAATTAGATATAAAAATTCAATCTAATTAAAATTTTAACATCATTTTAGGACAACCATACAGCATAATAAGTTATGCCAGAGAAACCTTATGTCAGAACAACATCAAAACATTTCAGATATAAAATTTTCTCTACATATTTCAAATCTAAATCTTAATCTCATGCATATGATGTAGCTCTGATACCACTGTTGGAGTTTTATGATTTCATACACGTATGATTTTATAAATCGAGTACACAGCAAAATTTTAAAATTTCAGATTAAATTAATTTAATCTAAGCATGCATAAGATCATACCTTCAAACTATAATCAGAATCATCATATGTGAGATAAGATTCAGATATAAAAATTAAATAAAAAATAAATATAAAATATATCTGGACATGGATCAATCTTCAACATGAATATCTTTCGAAGGTCCTTTGTAGCTGCACAAGCGTCCGACCTCTACGGATATCCATATGAAACTCTGATCTGATCAGAAGCCTTTTGATCTCACTGGAGTGCTAGCTCTCTTACAGAGATTATATCTTGATGGTTGAAAATTTTCTTTTCTCCTAAGACACTCTTAGAGAATAAGAAGATGTAGGAGGATCTTGATCTCTATGCTAGAGATCATGAGAAGAGCCTTTTCTTCTCTTTTCTTCCTAAAATCCATGCACCAAATCTCTACAATATAGATGTAAAAATTTTGTCCAACTTTTGGATAAAGAAAAGAGGAGACAAGCATATCTAAACATGGACAAGAGGGAGAGAGGGATGTCCTAACAACTAACTATTAGTTGTGTAAGAAAGAAGGGATAAGCATACCTCACGCCCCACCATTTTTTGCCGTACGCTCCCTTCCTTTTCTTCTCTTTTCTCATGCTTTCTCCTCTAATTATGAGCATCAGAACCTGATCTAAAATCCTTTCTTACACATCTCAAGTGGTGGTTATTTATAGGCCAAGAGATGAGTTCGAAATAGGATAGGAATCAAGAGTCCTAACAACTTAGGACTCTATTTTTTTGTGCTGCCCACCAACTCAAATTTTGCCCAACTTTTATACGTTGAATAAGGGAGAAAAACCTTCATTCTTACATGCACAAAAGGAGAGAAGTTAGCATCAAGAAGGAGTTGTGGTGTGGGTTATTTGTGGCGCACAAATAGAAGGTGGCGTGGAGTCCTTTTTGGTGCAAGGAAGGGAAGAGTTTTAAACCCATGGGACTCTTCATTTAAATGACTATTTTAATCTAATTAAAATATTAATAAATTCTAATCATATTAGGATCAAATTAGACTTAAAAAGATAAAAAATTAAATCTGATTTGGAGCTCAATTAATTTAGATTGGATATCTCCTAATTGGAGGAGTCCTAGTCCAATTGGACTCTTTCTTGGTATTTGAGTCAAACTCAATTTTAATCCTAATTTCATTAGAATTTGGTGCAGCATGAAAATAAAATTCTAGTCCAATTAAAATACATACATCCTAGTCTAATTAGAAATTGGATCAAACCCAATCCTAATTCAGCTGGGACTAATCATCCAATCTTTTGAGTTTATCCTATAACCCTATAGGGTTGATCAAATCAAATCCAAAATAAGTCAAATTAAATCCAATCAAATTGAATTCAATTCAAGCCCACTGCTCAATCAAATTAAGTCAATTAACAATCCTATTACTCATTAATCCTCCTATAACTCATTAACTCTTTAGTAAGTTATATATAATGCAACATTTGTATTTGATCAATTATCAATCAAATTGATAATCAAATCCTATTATGATTCATAATCATAATTCAACCATCTGATCAGTTAAAAGTCTCTTTGTGTATGATCCTATAGATTCTATTGTCTGGTAGTGAGATATATTATGATCTCTATCACAATATCATTGAAACTCTTTTCAATAGATTGAAACAATTCCAACTCAGCCGACCAAGGATCATTGATCATCAAGATGTTCCTCATGAGTCTCACAATCCATCAGTGACACCTATCAGTATATAATGACAGTCCAGCAGAATAAAATATAAATCTCTAGGTACAATTAGCGCATGGTACAGTCTCTCTATCGTGAGTGCCGACCAGATAGCAAGTCATGGATGAATCGTCAAACCTCAACATCGGTCATATGATAGATTTAATCAGCTTAAGTCCATATGTGACTCAATAAAATTTTTTTCATCAATCACAATGCTATGGCCATACACTTAAGGATTCAGTTTCTTAAATTTCATAGAATACTCCCTTCTGCTAGGATAGATAGATCTCATCTTGATGCACACCCCACTCTTACAATAGACCAACTGTCACCAACATATACTACAAGAGCTCCTTGAGATCTATGTTGATGTGTCAGTCAAATTTTAGTAGCCTCACTGCGAGCAGTAGTGTCATCTCAGATCAAAGGACCAGTCATACAACTACAGCATCGAGAAAGTCACTAACGAGTAAGCAGACATTCATGTGACTTTCATGTTGGTCATGCTTAGTGCTGGTTGTTCTCTAATAACCACATGCACTCTCGCTCCAGTATCACTACACTACAGACTCGAGACCCATCTGTCCGAAGGAAGCAATCCGTGCACTGGTCTATCCAGATCAATCATCATTTCCGTGATGATCCAATGATCAGGAGCAATTTAAAAATAAATTATGAATGACACATGTCTCAAATTCTCAACTCTTTGAGAATATATATCATCATCTTATTAATCCCTTGGATGATTCATAGACACATAAACATGAATGGTAATATAACTGTCTAATAAGTATAAAATCATATCTTAGAGATATGAAATGTGTCAGCCAAGATTGGCTTCTAGGGCATACATCCAATATAGTTATCATGTAGTTCGATTCTTCTGTCATTAGTTTCGACAAGATGCAGGTCAAGAATAACTCATCAAACTCATTCATCCGTCATTTATCTGATTCAATTGATTCGAGTCTATATGAAATCTTATGAAAATTCTTTTCCATCATTCACCTACCATGGTCATAAATTTAGGATTCAGTCTCATGAACTGCATAGGATCTCTCCTTGTCTATCAGAATCGACAGATCCTATCTTGATGCACATCCTATTCCTACAATGGACCTATTGTAGCCAACATACACTGTAAGATTTTGAATGACTAGGTAATCAAGTGATTGGGCAGTCAAAATATAGTAATCCTACTATGAATAATCGAGACACCGTAGGTCAAAAAACTATCTATACAACTGCAGTATCGAGTAAGTTACTAACGAGTAAGTAATCTAAATGACTTCTCGAGCTGATTATGCTCAGTACTCTTGATCTCTATCAAGTACTTGCACTCTCACTGTAGTGTCTTCATATTGTAGATTCGAGACTCGTCTATCCGAAAAGAGAAGTGATCCATGTACCAATTTATCCAAAATATTCACCAAATGACACGTGCTTCAAATTTTCAACTCTTGAGAATACGTGTCATTATCAAGTCAACCCCTCAGACAATTCATGGATACAAAATACACATAGTATGAATGAAAAATAACTCAATTTTATTAATTTAAAATTAATTACAAATTATATCCTAAAAAGTGTACATGTGTCAACCAATCTAACTTCTAGGATATACATTTAACGATTTTCACTTGATCTAAAGCTAATTGGCCATAACCTAAGCCCCATCTTCTCAAGGTGAGTTTTAGTCTTCTGTTGGCTTAGCGGCTTGATCAACGGGTCAGTCATATTATCTGTGGAGTCAACTTTCTACACCTCGATGAACTTCTTCTCGAGGTATAAGTAATTAAATGAAACGTCGCTCGATGTGCTTGAACTTTTGGTGAGACCTTAGTTCCTTAGTGAGCGTCATGACACCATTATCGCAGAAGAGTGGGACAATATCTGATGGCATCACATCCAGCTCTATAACAAACTTTTTGAACCAAAATTCTTCCTTAGCAACCTCCGATATGGCGATATACTCTGCCTCCATGGGAGAATCTGCAATGATTGATTGCTTGAAACTCTTCCAGCTAATCGTACCATCATTATATAGGAACACAAAATCTGATGTAGACTTTCTATCATCAATGTCAGATATGAAGTTTGCGTCAGTATATCTTTGCACCCACAAGTCTCCTCCAAAGATCAAGAATAGATCCTTAGTCCTTCTCAAATACTTAAGGATATTCTTCACAGTAATTCAATGTTCCTCCTTTGGATTCGACTGATATCTATTCGTGACACCACAGCAAGAAAATATCAGATCGAGTACATAGCATAACGTATATGAGGCTCCCTATAACAGAAGCATAAGAGATCTTGCTCATACGCTGAATCTCTTCTGGTGTGCTAAGATACATCTTTTTGGAGAGATGAACTTTATGCCTGAAGGGCAATAGACCCCTCTTGGAGTTTTTCATGCTGAACTGCTTTAGCACTTTTTCTATATATAGCTGCTGTGAAAGATCAAGCATCTTTTTAGATCTATCTCGATAGATCTTAATTCTCAGAATATAGGATGCTTCTCTAAAGTCTTTTACAGAGAACTCTTTAAACAATCATAACTTAATAGAAGTCATCATGAGAATATCATTCCCAATTAGGAGGATGCCATCCATGTACAATACGAAGAATATAACAACCTTCCACTGATCTTCTTGAAAACACATAGTTTTTCTTCGTTCTTGATGAAACTAAATGATTTGATCACATCATTAAAATGATTATTTCAACTCCGAGACGCTTGCTTTAGTCCATAAATGGATTTTTACAGCTCACAGACCTTGTGATCTCCATCTCTGGACGTGAAATCTAAAGACTGCTCTATATAAATATTTTCTCAAGATATCTATTTAGGAAGATAGTTTTCACATCCATTTGTCAAATCTCATAGTCATGAGCCGCTGCAACAGCAAGCAGTATTTTAATAGATTTTAATATGATAACTGGCTAGAAAGTCTCCTGATAGTCAACACCTTCACACTAACTATTATTGGAAAAATACCTTGAATTTGACCCACAGGAATGAAAATCCAGATGTGGAGAAGTCCAACTCAAAGAGTATGTTGCGAGGAGCCCGGAGGCATGTTTGTGGCCTGCAGTGCGTAGGCCCGGAGGATAGCCCACAGGCCCACGGTGCGTCGGCCTGGCCAAGCGCGGCCTAGCACGGCCCAGCATGCGAGCACGCGTGCACGACAGAAGACAACCAAGGCCATTTTCCTTTTTGGTCCATAGTGGACTGGCTCCTATTATCATGGACCATGGTAGACTTGTGGACCCTTAAGGGTCCACAAGGAAAAATCGTGGCTCACAGAGAACACTGTTCATATAAATAGTATTCCGATGCTGAGGCTATAATGGCAGGCGCATGAATGTGGGTTTGGGTGGCATGTAGATTCAGTAAGGAGGTTTCCTAAAGATGCTGGGAGTTGGATTTTATCAGGATTCAAAGATCATTTGTCACCTGAATTGAGCTCCGTTTTCAACACTATCCTCATGCAGTTTTGGGCCCTTTAAATAGGGATGCTGGGGCACTGTTGAAAGCAGCGAGAGCTGAGAGAGAGGAGCTCAGGTAGCAATCGAGAGAAATTCAACGAGCATCGAGCACGAGCAGCCGACAGAGCAGACACAGATAGAGCCAGCAGAGTGTCAGGCAGAGCATGACAGAGGCATGATGTAGCAGTTTACTCCACAGAAAGCATCCAGAGGCATCGAGGATCTTGATACTGGCAAGCCTATGAGATGGTCTCTTTGGAGGATTTTGAGAGAGCTTTTGTGAGGATAGCTTCTAATTGAAAGAGATTTATATATTGAAAATTGAGAGTGTGAGGATCTCCTCTTGTACTTGTTTCTCTTTTATAGTGAAGATGCATGCCCCATGGAAGTAGTACTTAAGCTATTCCACGTACTTGATTGTGTGTTCTTATTTTTATTTCTTCTTTCTTTCTGCTGCAATGAATGGTACCAGATCTGCAATAAGTAATATCAGAGCAAATGATATCAGAATAATTGGTATCAAAATCGGATGGTACCAGAGCATATGTTGCGATAGTGGTGATCAAGATTGAAAATTGAGAAGACAGGTGCAATCAAAGTGGAGATCAACTGTAAAGGGTTGATCGATGCTCTCAGGTGCAAGGATGAGCTGTCTACATGGAGGATGTCTGAGGGAGCCCAATACGAGATGGAGCTTCAAGTGAAGATGGATCGAGCACGAGATGGAAGACTCGAAAGGATGATGAGCGACATCGTCAGGAGGTTACCCGAGCAGGTCTCAAGTCAGAAGATATGATAGAGATGGAATCGAACGATCTGGCTCAATTTCATGTTGTCCATCTATAAGTAGCAGGCGCTTACCCTAGGGCATGGGAGTGAGATCCAAAAGCTCTCAAAGTCAGGTGGAGGCTGAATATCGAGTCGAGATAAAGATTGTTAGAAAAAATATCTCGAATTCGACCCACAAGAGTGAAAACCTAGATGCGGAGAAGTCCAGCTCAAAGAGTACTTTGCGAGAAGCCCGAAGGCATGTTTATGACCTACAGCATGTAGCCTAGTGGGGCCCACAATATGTAGGCTAGCAGAATGGCCCACAGGACCGTGAGGCACCAGTCGATCAGGCGTGGCTCAGCGCGCGAGCGCGTGTGCATGATAGAAGGCAACCCGGGTCATTTTCCTCTTTCGATCCATGATGGACAGGCTCCTGTTATCATGGACCATGGCAGGCCTGTGGACCCTTATGGGTCTACAAGGAAAATTGTGGCTGCTGAGGCTACAGTGGTGGGTGCGTGGATACAGGTTTGGACGGCATGCGGATCTAGTGAAGAGATTTCCTAAGGGTGCTGGGAGTTAGATTTTATCAAGATTCAGAGACTATTTTTATCCGAATTGAGCCTCATTTTCAATGCTATCTTCATGTAGTTTTGGGCCTTTTAAATAGGGACGTTGAGGCACTGTTGAAAGCAGCGAGAGCTGAGAGAGAGGAGCTCAGGCAGCAGTCGAGAGGAGTTTGGTGAGCGTCGAGTGTGAGCAACTGGCAGAGCAAATGCAAGCAGAGCCAACAGAGCACAGCAGAGGCATGATGTAGCAATTTGCTCCACAATAAGCATCTAGATGCATCGAGGATCCTGATATTGGTAGGTCTGTGAGAGGATCTCCTTGGGAGATTTTGAGAGAGCTTTTATAAGGATAGCTTCTAATTGAGAGAGATTTGTGTATTGAGAGATGAGAGTGTGAGGATATCCTCTTGTACTTATTTTCTCTTTCATGGTGAATCTTGCATGCCCATGAAAATAGCACTTGGCTATTCCACGTACTTGATTGTGTATTTTATTTTATTTTTCTTTTTTCTACTGTAATAAGAGGTACTAGATCCACAACAAGTAGTATCGAGCAAGTGATATCATAACAACTATAATTTTTAGCCACAAGTCTAACTTTAAAGGTCTCCACATTTCCATCCGAATCGATCTTTCTCTTAAAGATCCATTTGCATCCAACAAAAACTATTTCTTCTGGTGGATCTACTAAGATCCAAACTTGTTTGGTGTGCATCGAGTCAATCTCTGATCTCATCACTTTCAATCATTTTTCAGAGTCGACGTCTGATATTACCTCATTATAGGTTTTAGGATCATCAATATGATCCATATCATCCATGAGGAACGTTGCCTCTACATCTTTTGTCAGCATACCGATGTATCTTTCAGGAGGATGTGAGATCCTAGGGGATTTTAAGGTGGAATGGGTTCTTTAGGTTCTATGACTCGCTGCTCTTCAGAGATACTCTCTTCGAGCTCAATTTTTCTCCCACTGCCTCCATCTTGGATAAACCTTTTTTCAAAATATGGCATGCTGGCTCACAATTATATTGTGATCGTCTGAAAGATAAAATAGTATCTCAAAGACTCTTTTGGGTACCCTATGAAACGAGCTCACATAGATCTACTCTCTAACTTATTCGTCTGTTATCGTTTAACTTGGGTCGGACATTTTCAAATTCTGAGGTGATCAAAATTTGATTTTTTACCATGCCATATCTTATATGATATGGTAAAACAAACTTAGAAAAAATCTGATTAATTAAGTAATTGACTGTTAACAAGGTATGTCTCCAAAAAATAAAAAAAATACTAGTGAAGCTCATCATGGATCGAACCATATCCAATAGGATCTGATTTCTCTATTCTGAAATTTTGTTGAGCTGAGACGTTTCAGATGGAATCCATTGAGAGACTATTCCATTTTTTCTAAGATAATCAAAAAATTCTTCACTTGGATATTCTTCTCCTCGATTTGATCAAATACCTTAAGTGATTTTTCAGTCTGCTTTTTACCTCAGGTCTGAATTTTTTGAACTTTTTAAAAGTTTTAGATTTGTGTCCCATAAGAAATACGTACTCGTACTATAAAAAATCATCGATAAAAATGATGAAGTAGAGATAACCTTCTTTGATCGATACATCAAATGAACCACACGCATCTGTATGTACTAAAGCAAGTACCTTAGTAGTTCTTTCTCCGTATCCTAAAAAGGGTAGCTTGATCATTTTTTTTTGAATGTAAGACTCACAGATTGGATACGACTCATCTGAAAATAAGTCTAAGAGATCTTCTTTCACCAGTCTATTAATCCTTTCCTCATCAACATGACCTAGCCTACGGTACCACATGTACTTTATGTTAATCTAATCTTTGAATCTCTTAGATCCAACGGCACTCACTATTTGCTCGAATAGGTTAATTGATTCATCTGCATCGACATGTAAATGATAGAGACTATTAATTAAGTGATCACATATAACCATTTTATTTCAAAATAAATGGTACAATGGTCCTTATTGAAATTGATTTCATAGTCATCCTGTACTAAGCTTGAAATAAAAATTAAATTTCTGCTAGCAGTAAGTACACAATAACAGTCTCTTAATTCTAAACAAAAATCAGACAGTAGTCAAAGAGGATAGGTCCCTATGACTACAGCAGCAACTCTTACTCCGTTGCCTACTCGTAGGGTCATTTCTCCTAGCTTCAATCTTCTACATTCTTTAAGATTCTGTATTGAAGTGTGCAAGTATACACTAGAACCAAAATCTATAATCCAACTAGTTGTAAAGAAACCGTAAGGTTAGTCTCAATCACAAGCAGATCTGACATACCTTTTAAAGGTGTGTCCCTTGAACTTTTTAAGATCTCTTACATAAATTTTTGATCTAAGACACAACCTAATTACTCAGGACTCAAAATACTTTTCAAGCTCCTAAGCTAATCCTTAAAGTTAGAACATAACAATCGATTGTACTCAAAGAAGCGAGCAAGTCACTTAGAGATAGATAATTTTTCTATAAAGAGAAGAAGATTCTAGTTACACTTTTATAATTGATAATTAATTATTTAAAATAAACTACCTCCCTTTATTTCTGCAAATTCCTACACTCTTCGAGCAGAGAAATGAGAACTTCTTTATGAGTTAGGGTTCCTAATAGGTACTGTGGTCCCACCGATTAACATGCTATCTCATTTGATAGTTATTAATAAATATATCAATCAATAGGTGGACAACTCTTATCCAATACTTCTCAAGTAAATTACAATAGACCTGATCTCTAGGTCCTGAAACCTCACCTGATAGTTATTGATCTCATTCTCTATTTAAGTCAGACCCATCATTGAGTGCGAGTGAAACCATTATTGGGACCCTCACCTGATGGTTATTGAGCCCAACCCCATCTTCACCCCACAGCATCTCATGTCAATAGAGTGGTTGCTTCTCCTCTGATGTAATTGAACCACTGTGTCCAACCAAGAATAGTCAACATCGAAGAAGGCACGGCACTCTACAATGGTGGAAGACCTTACGACTTAATATTAATGAAGAGATTTTTAATTTAGATCTCATTAATCTTAATTAGCATAATTGTTATGACTAACCCTAAGGACATAGGCTAGCTCGAATCACCAAGTAACCACATCAAGACTAATCAACCAAATTGGCCAAAAAAGTATAAGATCGATGGGGATCCTTCCATTACTTTTCTTAGACACCAATAAATTGATCAGATCAGTGAATAAAATTAATTAAATAACTACCTCTCTTTAGATCGAATCAAACCATTTTTTTAGATACCAACAAGTCAATCAATTTCGAATAGGTTAGCTTGTGTAACTCAGACTCGAGCCACTGAGCCAAATAAGATCTTTAAGTTAATCGATCCAACATGAGGTTATTAATTGATGTGACTAATCTATAACTATTGGATTGATCTTGAGCACTCTTGACCTAATCTTAATCAACTCTTGATTGGGTTGGGTCAACCGTTCATCTCGATTGAGCTCTACTATATACTAATCAATTATCCAAAAGTAATCGAATTACTAGACTTAATTAAACTACCCAAGCCCAAACCCTCATATTTTATGCTTAATATTAATAAGATCTTAAATTTTTAATTTTAGATTTTAATCTTAATTTTAGATCCTTAATACTTAATTTCAGATATTTAATTCATAATTTCAGATCTTTAATTAAGGCATTATGAACACGAGGTAGTTTAGATGTCAAAACTACTTTTAGATCTAAACCAATAATCTATGTATCTCATACATAAGCATAAAACCTTATCTAAATATGATCAAATATGTCATAATATTTATCAAAGATTAGATCTAAATATGAAAATACTTTTTCAATTAGGATTAGATCCTAAACGACGTTGGATCTAGGGTTTTATATAAAGTAAATTTTTCTTTTCACTGTTCTTCTTCTTGATTCATACAGGCATCCCTTCTACCATAGTCCTCTATGGCAGAACAGTCTTTACTATGAATCTTGAAGAGTACTAGGCTACTAAGAATTTAATCTATATCTGCACATATCACATATGCATAAATTAACACAGATTTCATACTTCTCATGTATAAACAATATCTAATTATGATCATCTCATAACATGCATCTCATGTATCACATAAATTCAGATCTAAAAATTTTAATTAACACATTATCAAATAACATTCAACGATTATTTAGGACAAACTTTTATCAGAACGATCTTGAACTTTAATCAAAATTTTTAGATCTATTAAATCTAATTTTCAAATCTTAATCTAATGTATGTGAAATGATCTAGGCTCTGATACTAGTTGAAAAAAATCTTAAAAAATCTCATCTCCTAGATGTGCATGTAGAAATTTAAAATAGCAATAAAAATTTTCAGATCTGGATTAAAACTCTTTTAATCTATCATGCACTCAATAGATCTAATCTATTGATGTCCTAGGATCTATCACATGCAAGATCATGATGCTAAAAAATGAGAATCAGATTTAGAATAGATCAATACCTTTGTGTGGGTTGATGAACACTGCAGCAGATGATTGTGGTATACTACGAGATTCTTTAATCAGTCGCATACACATCCGACCTCTACGGATATCCACACAAGATCTTCAAATCCGATCAAAGACTTCTGACTTTATTGAGGTGCTAGCTCCCTTGCAGAAGATGCCTCTTGATGGTTGATGCAGATCTTTTTCAACTCTCTATGACCCTCTTAGAGAATAAGGAGAAGAGGAGGATGAAAAAGTGGAGGAAGAAGAAAGACCTTTCTTTTCTCTCTCAAAACCCATGCCACCCTAGAAAAATCCTAAGGATCTCATGCCCACAGGAGGAGATGCCTCTCCACTATTTCACGGATATCCCATACCCTTCTCTCAGATTTTTCATGTAAAATCAGATATCTCATGCCCTTATTCTTTTTTTAAATATGGCATGGAGGGAGTTGGAGATAGGGGTGGACTCTTTTGGATAGAGTCCAAAAGAGGCATCCAACTCTTGCATGCCTCCACCCTTTGCGTGAGAAGGCCTTGGGGTGAACTTTCTTCACACAAACAAGAATAAAGGGGCATCAAACAATTTGCATGAAAGAATTTGGGGAGTGGGCAATGTGTGGTGCAAAGGAGAGATAGAGTCCCAATGCACTTGGACTCTCTCTTGGTGCCCTAACTAATCCCTAACTAATTAGGGGTTGGTTGCACCCAATTAGAGGAGAATTCTTAGTCCAAATAGAAATTCAAACACTCTTAGTTAAATCTTGATTCAATTAGAAATTAGATCAAATCCAAATCCTAATTAAACAAGAATTTGATCTCCCTTGTGATTGGATTATCTCATAATCCAATCAGGCTTGATCTAATCAAATCCAAACCAAATCAAATTGAATCCAATTTAATTAGACTTGATTTTAACCCCATTACTCAATCAAATTGAGCTAATTAGTAAATCAATTATTAATTAGTCCTCCTACAACTTACTAATTCTTAGCAAGTTTGATAATTGCAATAATTGTATTGGATCAATTATCAATCATATTGACAATTAGATCCCTCTGTGATTCATAATCATAGATCAACCATCTGATCGAATAAAGATCTCTTTTGTGTGTGACCTCATAGGTTCTATTTCGTCTGATAGTGAGATATATTGTGATCTCTATCACAATATCATCGAAACTCTTTTTGATGGGTTGGAATGATTCCAACTCTGTCCATCAAGGATCATCGATCATCAAGATGATGCTCGACGAGTCTTACAATCTATCAATGATACCTAGTCATATGTAGTGACAACCTAACAGAATAAAATATTGAACCTCTAGGTGCAATTATGATGTAGTTCAGTTCTTCTATCATAAGTCCTGATAAGATGCAGGTTAAGAATAACTTGTCAAACCCATTCGTCCGTCTTATGTCAGATTCAATTGACTCGAGTCCATGTAAATTTATAGAACTCTTTCCATCATTCACCTACCATAGCTATGGATTTTAAGATTTAGTCTCATAAACTACATAGGATATCTTCTTGTCTATCAGGATCGATAGATTCCATCTTGATACACATCCTATTCCTACAATGGAGCTACTGTAGCCAACATACACTGTAAGATTTTGAATGACTAGGTAACCAACTGATTGTGCAGTCAAACTACAGTAACTCCACTGTGAACAGTCGAGATACCACAGGTCAAAGAACTATCTACACAACTACAACATCGAGTAAGTCATTGATGAGTAGGTAGCCATCCAAATGATTTCTCGTACTGATCACGTTCAGTACCCTTGATGTCTATCAAGCACTTGCACTCTCACTCCAATGTCTCCATACTGTAAACTCGAGACTCATCTATTCAAGAAAGAAAGTGATCTGTGCACCAATATATCCGGATCATTCACCATCTCTGTGATAATCCATCGATCAGGTACATTTAAGAATTAATCCCAAATGACATGTGCCTCAAATTTTCAACTCATGAGAATACATGTCATTATCAGATCAACCCCTCGGATGATTCATGAACACAAAAATACATATAATATGAATAAAAAAATAATCTAATTTTATTAATTTAAAATTAATTACAAAATTATGTCCTAGAAAGTGTACATGTGTCATCCAATCTAGCTTTAGGGCATACATCTAACAAGGTATGGGTAGATCTTGAAGAGAGATTCTCTCATGGTAATGGTCCTCGAATCCATGAGTCAAAAAATCCATAGCTACATTTAAGCAAAATAAATGTCTATTGTATCTTATTTACTGTACTTAAAATGATGTGGGATGAACTTGCCTCTTATCCCAACTTACCAACTTGCACATGTGGTGTAAGCAAAGAAGTTCAATCTTACTTGCAGTCGGAACGTGTTCATCAATTTTGATAGGTCTCAATGAGATTTATGGACCACTTAGAATACAAATTCTCACAATGGAGCCCATGCCATCTATTAGGAAATATATTCTTTAGTTCAGCAAGATGAAATGTAAAAAAATATTCTTCTTTCTAACTCTCAATCAGATAATGCTTCTATCTTAGTTGCTTGCACTCATATTTCATAATGTAGTAATGGACGTAATAAAGATAAGTCTAATATCACTTGTGATTATTGCAATGATACTGGTCATCACCGTGACAATTGCTTTGAACTCCATGGCTATCCCTCATGGCATCCAAAGGCACGATCGAAGCCTCGCAAAGGCCCATCAAAGATAGCTAATGCTACTATTTCAACAGTCAATTCTCCAACAATGGCACCTCAACTGTCTACTCCATCATCTAATGTTGCTAAACCACATCTTTATCAACTCACTACTAATTAATACTAGCAACTTATATTGTTACTAGGTACTGAAGGATAGTTTTGTTGTGCTCTGATACCACTTATTGGAGAAGAAAGAAAGAAAAAAGTGAGAGAAAAATATCATAAATAAATCAAGATAACATGGATTAATCTCAAGCCTACCTCTACGGGACATGCAAGCTTCACTATGAGAGAAAAAAATCAAACAAATATAAAAACTCATCACTCCATCCTTATACAAAGATCTCTCAAGAAGAAGCCTCAAAACCCTCACAAAACTCTCTGAAATCTTTCAAAAAGTCTCTCTGCACAATCAGGACATTACCAGCTATCCAACGTAATAAACATTCCGTCAATCGGAGCTATATTAGCTTAGCTTCAAAATTATTAAAACTGTATTTTCTAAGATACCGAGCTCAAATCAAATCCTAAAATTCTTCTGGACTGTCTCATCGTGACCGGCTTGAACCAGAGCCGTCCGATCGTATTTATCAGCTCTGATCACATCGGATTAAATCGAATTTACCTCAGCCATCCGATCTTAACCGGCAGTATCCTGGATCATCAGATCGCACAAAAAGGCAGCTGTTGGATCGCATCATCCAGCCTCCCACCTGATCGATCCACGCTGCAGGCGTGGACCGTGAAATTGTGCGCGGTCCATGATGGACCGCGACTAGAAAGCAGGCCTATGCCCACTCGCTGGCCGTGCCCACGTGTTTGGGCCAACCCATGCACACCGCGTGCCTAGCTTGGCCTAGCCTATGCTGCCGGTGGCCTACACCGGCCCATGGGGTCCTCCGACAGCTCGTGGGCCATACTAGCTCCTCTCGTGCTTTCCTCATGCGTATCTTCGCCATCTAGACTCTGTTTAGACTGATCTTAGGTTCGTTGGATTCTATTTTTTGTCTTAGATCTTATTCTGGACTTATTGTAAATCGAATCTCGAGGTATTTTCTCAACAAGCCTTCTACTGCTAGTTTTGCAGGTATTAGTTTTATAATACAACCTTATGCTTATCTTATTCATGGATAATAGATTCTGGTGCATCATATCATTTCATTTCCTCCTTGTAAATACTTTCAAATATTTCAGTACCATCCAATCCTAAACTTGTTTATCTTCCTAATGGCACCACTACTCCTATTGCTTATATTGGTCAATTAGCACTTTCAAATTCACTTAAATTGAATAATATTTTATTTGCTCTATCTTTCAACTTTAACCTCCTTTCCATAAGTAAACTAACAGCTTCTTTGAATTGTGTTGCTATTTTCTTTCAAACCTTTTATGTTATTTAGGATCTACAAATGAGGAAGCTGATTGAAATGGGTGGAGTGCGTAATAGGCTTTACCATCATATGTCATCTCACACAAAGTTCTTTGACAAATCCACAAGCTTTTGGCACACATTGTGATATTGATTCTGAACTTTGGCATAGGCACCTCAGACACCTATCTAAACATCTTATTTCTAGTTTGTCTTCATCCTCTTTATATTTTAAGCATTGTCCTATTTAAAATTATGATATTTGTATTATGGCAAAACAGACTCAATTTCCTTTTCTGGTAGTTTGAATAAAAGTACTATTCCTTTTGAAATAATACATTGTGATATACGGGCAAGATATTCAACTGCATCTCGCTTTGGTGCTCATTATTTTTTGACCATTATAGATAATTTTTCTAGATGCATATGGATTTATTTAATGCATTTCAAATCTGAAACTTATTCTTTTCTAAATTTTTTTTTGCCATGATGAAATGCTAATATCAATATTCAGTTTATAAAATACGAACTGATTATGGAACTGAGTTTTTATCTCAAAATATGCAATCGTTATTTCACGAGGAAGGAATACTTCATCAATTAATTTGTATTCATACCCCACAACAAAATGGGATTGCTGAATGTAAGCATCGGCATCTTTTAGAGGTTACTTGAGCATTACATTTCTAAGCTTATTTGTGAATTAAATTCTGGGTGAATGTGTGTTAACTGCTACATATTTGATAAATCGAATACCAACTCACATTTAAATGAAAACCCCTCATAAATACTTTACAATCTAAACTTAAGCATGACCATCTTAGAGTTTTTGGTTGTTTGGCTTATGCCCATAATAATGTTCCTTAAAAATAAATCTGATTCTCATACTAAACAATATATTTTTGTTGGATATTCGAATGGACAACGAGATTATCATTTATATGATTTATCCTCCAAAAAATTATTTACTAGTCGTGATGTCATTTTTCATGAGAATATTTTTTTATTTCAAAATATTAAAGTTGCTCATGATAAACATGTCTTGATTTTAGCATCATAACCCACATTCTTTTGATGATGACTTTATTTATCCCCAACCTCTCCTATTATCAAACCTGCAACTACTCATGATACATCAAATAATACTGAATCCTCATATTTATCTTCTAATGTACCAGATTCTCCTGATCATTCTCTTATTGAGAACAATTCTGCTCCAAGAAAGAGCACCCTCCTCCACTTCACCACTCACAAAGGCTTCATGTCACATCTACTTGGATGATTATGTGTACACATCATCACAAATTGCAAAGACAATTGATGCATAAACTTCTTCCATTCAGTCTTCTTTTGGATCTGTTAGTTCTGGTAAACCTTATTCTATAGTACTACTACTAATTTTCAGCTAAGTATAATGGCTTTTTGTCCTCAATCTCTTCTCATGGAGAGCCAACTAGTTACCAACAAGCAATCAAATATTCTTATTGGAGGGAGGCTATGGATGCTAAAATCAAAGCATTGGAACTTAACAACACCTAGACGTTGCAACCTTTACCACCTGGAAAGCATGTCATTGGTTCTAAATGGATGTACAAAATCAAATTTTGAGTAGATGGCTCTATTGAGTGTTATAAAGCTCATTTGGTAGCCAAAGGCTACACACAAATTGAAGGAATTGATTACCATGAGACTTTTGCTCTTGTTGCAAAGCTTGTTATTGTACGGTGTCTTCTTACTGCTGCTTCTATAAAGAATTGGCTTCTTCACCAATTAAATGTTAATAATATTTTTTTATATGGTGATGTAGATGAAGAAGTCAACATGAGTCCTCCCAGCTATGTTCATTAGGGGGAGCAACCTATTTGTCATCTCTACAAGTCATTATATGGTCTCAAACAAGCATCTCGTTAATGATTTGCCAAAGTTTCTATTGCTCTCAAGGAGGCTGGTTTTAAACAATCTGTTGCTAATTATTCTCTCTTTACTTCTTGTAGTGGCTCCTATTTCATAGCCATCCTTGTTTATGTGGATGATATTATTATCATTGGGAATGATGATGACTCTATTTGTCACTTAAAAACCCATTTGCACTCCAAATTTCACATTAAAGATCCGGGCTTGCTCAAATATTTTCTTGATATTGAGGTTGTCCGTTCTGATTAAGGTATTTTCTTAGTCAAAGAAAATATGTTACTAATATTTTTCAGGATATTGGTTATCTTAGCTATAACCTAGTTCTTTTCCTATAGAGCAACATCTTCGTTTACATCATGATGAAGGAGATCTTTTATCTGATCCTAATATTTATAGATGATTAATTAGGCAACTGATTTATCAGAGCTTGAAAATCTAGCTAGTTCTATTTTCACTAATCCAAATCTGAGGAGGAGCACTATTATTTATCCTAACATCACATATTCTGTTAATATGTTAAGTCAGTTTATGCAGACTCCTCACAAATCTCATCTTGATACATGTCTACTAAATTTTGTGATACTTAAATGGCACACCATCATATGGCATACTCTTCTCCTCTCAAAATAATTTTAGTTATCAGCTTTTTATGATTTTGATTGGACCAGTTGTCCAATGACAAGGAGATCTATAACTGGTTACATCACTTTTCTTGGTTCTAATCCTATTGCTTGGAGGACTAAGAAACAAACAAGTGTTGCCAGATCTTCTACAGAAGCGAAGTATCGCTCTATGGCTGTAACTTCTTACGAACTCACTTAGTTGAGATATCTTTTTCTAATATCGGTATTACACATCACCAACCTATGCATCTCTATTGTGACAATTAGGCAGTCATACACATTGCAGCGAATTCGGTCTTTCATGAGCAAACTAAACATGTTGAATTAGATTGTCACTTCATTCGTGAGAAAATTTAAAGTGATCAGCTTATAACCTATCATATTCGTTCTCATCTTCAGCTTGCTGATATCTTCACTAAAACTCTTAGTAGGAAATAATTTCATACTTTGTCATCCAAGCTAGATGTTACAGACCTCCATACTCTAGCTTGAGGGCGACTGTTAGAGAATGTTATATTTGAAAAGTATATCAATTCTTCCATCAACTCCAGCAGCATATTAATTTCTTCATCAACTCCACCATCCTTGATTTAGAAAGCATTGGAATTTTTTATTTATTTATTTTCTTTATTCATTTCTCACAATCATGAGATTTTGTCTTTTCTTTATTTGTTTCTAATAATCATAAAATTTGGTGTATTGTATATATTTATAAATGAATGCAATAGGAGCATGAGCTTAAACATTTTAACAAACTTCTTGCAGCTTGGCAAGATTTGTATGTGGCTATTCATATATTTATCCAACTAACTCTTGGATACAATCTACCCATCTACCCAAAGCGAGCTTCTAATCCATTTCTCGAGGATATTTAGTCTTGGTATTAGCATCTCATGTCTTTAGAAAAGCCAACTAAACAGCTGACTCGCTAGCATCTGAAGCAAGATTTCACTAGTAGTAATTTTGTTTACCTCCTTAGCAACTATTCTTTCTGATTTGACTGCTCTCTTACAGTGGATGCATTTTGTGTACAATTTCTCAGATAAAAGTTTTCTGTTTTGGCCCATGAGCCTTTTATACAAACAAAAATATGTATGATCAATAATTATTAAATATATTTATTTATAAATATTTTATTTATTTCTAAAATTTTATTTTTATTACTATCAAATTTTATTTCAATTTTTATTATCTTCCTGCACATTGTGCAAGCTTCATTCTTGTAATTCAAGTATTCAAAAGGGTGATTTTTTGGTAGAAGAAGCAGAAACTCTATTGAACTATAGGAAATAACAGAGTACAAGATACAGTGTATACAGTTTGTTATAGACCTGATAATTGGATCAAAATTGATGTATTCCCACTGTGTTAACAAGAACAGAACGAAGCAACTGTAACTCCCAAAACCTATAAAAGTAATCCAAGAAAAAGAAGGCAGAAGGCACATTATATTGAAATAGCAGCTATATACCATCATCGAAGAGGACACCAAAAAAAATATTAGTACTCCAACAGTAACATTTTGCATTAAAACCTAGTTGAAATAAAGAAGAGTAAATGGTCTGAAATGAGGTTGTAGAATCCATAAGTGAAAGATCTTTAAGATTAAGCAGGGAAGTGAAGCTGTAGCCCTGTCCTTACAACTGGAACAAAGCCTCCAGATGAGCAACCGATGATGAATAGTATGAGTGACGTCGATTCCATTGTGTTGATAACAATAGCAACTCCAATCCATAGGATGTGCATGTAATGGTAGCCTACATACAGATAGGAAGCAATAACAATGCAGGGGCCAAATCTGTTAAAAGATGACAACCGAACAACATCATTGAAACCCTTCCACAGCATTATTGAATACTGAGTCCCAAGAAATTTAAATGGAATCTCTTGAATTTGTAACTGGGTGAAAGATTAAGGATAGCATCAGAAGATGTTATGAAACTACGACTAGCATACATAAGAAGGCTGAATACAGGAACCTCACTGAAGTAACAAGCAGATGAGATAGGCAATCATAATTAGACTCCGATATGGTGGCAATTAGTGTAGCAGCAAAGATGAAGTATAGCATCAATTAGGAAATATAACACATTAATAGAGCACTGATATATAAAGCAACAGTGGGACAACTGGCTTTTAATAAAATCTGAATCATGAACCATAGATAAGGCATTGGGGCCAGCATAAATATTTGTATATGTGTAGAGGCAGAGCAAGCAACCCATCAATATGTGCAGTAATTGGCACACAATACAGCACATCCTTAGCCTCATTGTGCACAGAAAGTAGATGTAAGGATCAATCATATCTTGAAAACCAACCCCATAAGAATCAGCATTAAGTATTAGTATGGTATATGGATCTAAAGCATTCCCCTTCCGCTGAAAGTCTCCAAAAGTAGCTTTCTAAATCATGTAATCAGCCAGCTGATTAGCGTCCCTGAAAACATGGGTAATGGTGACTGATGCAGAAAATTTATCCAAGCCCACAACCATGAAGAAGTGGAAGCTGTATATTATTTTTAGATTGACATTAGTTAACCAAGCAAGAACTATAGTGGAATCACCTTCAATCCAAATATGAGTAGCGTAGAATTTACTAAGGGGTGTTTGGTTCATAACCGAAATCGGAATGGGAATTGAAATCGGAATGGCTTGGAATCGAAATCGGAATGGTCAAATTCTCCGAAGCGTCTGGTTCGTGACCGAAATCAAAATCGGAATGAAAATTGAATCCATAGTGAAGAATAGGGATTGAGTTTTATATAGATCGAGTCATTTCCATTCCATTCCGAGATTGGAATTGAAAATCCACTTGGCACATATGATATAATTGTTGCCAGCAAGCAAGTGCAATAGAACAAGGAAAAAAGAACATGGTTGCAGTCTTCAGGTCGACCACGACAAATATCACAATCTTGATGAGATTGAAGCAGAATATGACAATGTGCCAACAAAGCCTCACACGACAATCTCTTCCAGCCCAGACGCCACCTGAAAGTTTCACCCTTGGAGTTATCGGTAGCTTCCAACCCAATTACACCGGAACTGATTATCATTTTGGTGATTGGAAGTGAATAACTTGGATATATGTTTTAGAGAAATTGTAGTGAGCTTAGCAGGTCCCAAACCTTCTGATCAGACCATGACCCCTGTGGAATAGGAATCTTAAGTATCCGTGTCATCATTTCAGAAGAGAATAAAGATCGTAAATGATCAAGATGCCAACTTCTAGAATCAGTAATAAGGTTAGCCATCTTCAGGTTTAGACATTGTGTCTCAACATTTATGAGAGTAGGGGACGCAATAAGAGGAATATTAGAAAATCATGGATCCGAATAGACAAACCAATTAAATATTGGAACTGAAATTGGACAACCGATCCCACAGTGCACAATTTAGCCCAAACCTGAGAACAATGCCTCGGCTTATAGTAAGAAACCCAAGAGTCTGAAAATTGATACTTTACTGCAACAAGCCCATAAAGAATTTGGTTCTAATACAACTTGAGCTGCCAGCTTCCCCAAGCAATATTGTCTCTGGTGACGCAAGGATATTAATCCCAAATCACTCAGAGCTTTAGGCAGACAGACCTTGTCCCAACCAACCTGATGGAAACTTTTTGGTCCGTAGAGTGCCTCCAAAGGAAGCTCTAAACTCCTCAATTTTTGAGAGTAGACACAAAGGAACTGGAATAACAAATAAAACATAAAGAGGAATACATGACAATACCGATTGAATCGATGTGGCACGGCCGGCGAATGATAAATGCTTCCATTTCTAGTGAATCTCTCGGACGTTGATGTCAATCATTCTCATCCACAGCGGCTCCATGCTCTTCTTTCTCGCTATATCAACTTATGAATAGTATTATACTAGCTTTAAATAATTGATTATTTCCAATGATGCTTTGCTGGGCTGGGCTGGTTGTGTTAATGGGCTGGGCTGGACAGAGGATATGGCTCTCAGAGTTAAAGAAATTTAAACTAAAGCCAATACACAGTCAAACAGACTCACAACTTGGGCCCATCTAGGGCCAGCGCAGTTGCTGCTTCCACTGAGCCCAAGCCTGTCGACTCCCTGAGGACCACCAACAAAGCTAAGCCTCTGATCTTGATAACCATTTTCATCGATGTAAGTTCCTGCTTATAAGATATATAAAGGTTTCTATTTTTGTTCTTTTGCCGCCCTTTTTGTTCAACATATATTTAAAGAGTTGATCATTGCATATAATATATTTAAAGAGTTCTCACATTTAGATGATCCAGCAAGGTTTCAATAGAGGTGGGACCATATTTATTTAGAGTTTATGGCATATAATATAATATACAAAAACAGTATAAATCAGTTGTTCTTGGATTGAGGTATGACCAGCAAGTTTTGTTAGTGGAAGTTAGAACTCAGGTTGAGCAAGATTTCAACGTCACTACTAATGAATCTATGATCACCTTTCGCAAAATCCATCACACCAGATATGTGACTCTTTGTTGATGGCTGATGGGTAGAATGTTAGGTTTCTGGTTTTATGAATGATTTGTGTTTCTTAGTTTCTGTGCAGTTGCCTTGTAATAGTTAACTCTATCATATATGTCTGCACTCTGAACTTTAGCTTTGCTTCATGTATTGCCAAAAGAAAAGAGATGCAACTCTTTTAATTACTCTACAAAGCTAAGAACCAATTCTTATGCAAGCCAGTCATGTTTCCATTTGCAGACCAATAGAGCAGCAGCTAGAAATGTTTCAAACTTTGAACCATTATCATACAAGGTAACTCTGATTCATCAGCCATCATATTTATTGTTATTTGGTGAATGCAATACATGTGCAAGTCATTAAGTCCCAATCTACCCATCCCTGTCTTTGAGTGGGTGTCACACTCTTACCACCAAAAGCTAGAAAGCCAAGAGTATTATCCACAAGTAAATATGTCTCTAGAAGAGGAGCTAGTGACAGAAAGTTCTTCAAGTTAAGCATATCTAGATAGAGTAATGCCAGGGAATTGGTCGCGTGTGGAGTTTCCAAATCATCATGTTCAGTAAAATGTGATAATATAAGAGTGTATAAAAATAAACATTCTGACAACTCTTCAAACAATTCATTGCAATAACAAAATTTGCTATTCATAAGACAAAACCACTATTTATGCCAATGTGGGGCACTACGGTGCCCATGGTTTTATTTAAAATGAAGCATTTGTTAGATATCTGTATGTACGTAGTTTAAGAAACAATGTTTTCCTTGATTGAACTTATGTATTTTTACGTTTCTAAGTCATTCATTTGAATAAAATATAAATAAATATACTCAATAAAAGAAGAGTACGAGATGTTTAGTTCTCTCTTTCATGTTCCAAAGCAACACTGTTTAGGGGTCTCCGTAGCTGGTGCCAATCTAATTGGCCGATCTAGCATTGTTAAGATCGCCACACTGTGCAAACATGTGTGTCGCAGAGTAGTGGTGAAATTGTTTTGTTGACGTACTAGTTACAAGTCAAATTTTAAAATTCTAAGATCCTTTCTGAAAAAAAAAAAAGGCTCTAGTGTTACTTAAGAGAGCACAGGTTCAGTACCTAAAGTAAAGTATTTTACCTAAATAAATTATCATAAAATATTCGAAAAAAAAAATCTGTTCAATATTGAGATTTCATTTAATGGTGATGCCTGATTATCATTTTACCAGATCAGGTGATTAAAGCGTGTAGATTTTCTTATAATATAAGTAAAATTAGAATTAAAATCTTGGCATTTCGAAGCACCGTGAATTTTAAAAGATAGCTGAGATAGGAAGGGTCTGATGGATGGGATGAGCAAAGTTTTTCGATGAACACATGTCTCAAAGTATTATAATTTTTTTCAGATGATAGCTGTGAAGGACAGACAAAGTCTTCCGGCGAGTATATATTTAAATATTATCAATTTTTTTTTTCTAATGATGGATGAGATGAGAAGGATCTGACGGATTTTTCACATGGAATGGGATGGATACAGCCTTTAAGTTCTTCCGATGCGAATCAAAATTCTATTTAAAATAAAATAAAGTTAGATGACTAGAGCCACTGCACTGGTCTACCTTGTCTTAAAAGAAAAAAAATCTTTTGGATGTTGGATTTATCAAACGACCACATTATGACCCCATTCAAAGCATAGCACATCCTTCTGCGGGGCCACCGTTTCTTCCTGGAACTGGCAAAAGACCATCAGTTCGGCATCGCTTTCTAAAATGGCCCCAAAGGTTAAATTCCTCCGAGTGTGTGAGAAGTTATGTAGTCTTATCAAATGGGTGGGTAAGAGGCAGCTACGTGGCTTACTCCAATTTACCACATGTTCATATATGTCATGTACGATTATAATATCCAAGCACCAAACCAAATCTTTATTTTAGATGACGCCGGAATTCTAGATGTTCGAGGGCTTGGAGCTCATGGTCAAGAGGGCAGGTGGACTCCCTCGTCAAAAAGAAAAAAAGTTGGCAGGTGGACTCATCGAAAAGGAATCTTGTGCCTCAATGAAAGGCAAGTTAAATCCTAAATCACATGCACTAATGTAGCTATGCATCACACCAATCAATCAAAATTATCTTATTCTATAGACCAATCAACAAGACAAATATACGATGGATGGAATGGTGCATATAAATAGGGAAATGATCTAATTGATATGGTGCATGACCATATGATATATATGGTGCAAAGATACTGTTTCTATGAATGAAGTAAGTTGGTCTAACGCGACATTTTGGGATGGTGGGACACGGGACCTCGGCATGACTAAAGACTTTGAAGGGTTGATTGCTCAGAAGTCAAGAATGAAGAATAAATAGGTGATGTAGATTGATGTTTTGGGTCTATGACCAGTGAGATTAATTTTTGGAGATCCTCGGGCAATAGATTTAAATCATGGAGATTGATTTAATTATTTTTAGAATATTAATGCTAATCATGTGTTAAATTCCGTAGGAAGTGGTTTGAGGAGTTTTTGAATGCCATTATAACAGAGGTGATGCCATGAGCACAATTTGTTATATAACGAAGGAATGAACCCAAATATAAGGAGTACCAACATCATAGGGTGTTGCAGGAGTACTAACATATTACCCGAGCAATATGCTGCATACATTTTATTAAAAATATATCATTTTTACAAATATATATTTATTACTAATATAAATATTTAAAATAATATATTTATTAATTAAATATTGTTAATAAATAACTATTCTATTAATTTTAATAATATATTATTTACTTAATGTATTAATATATTATTTATTAATATATATTTATTTATTATATATTAAATATATTATTTTATTAGTTTTAATATATTAATATTATACT
>KE504815.1:320516-335932 GCA_000441515.1 Elaeis oleifera | reverse complement strand
TATATATATATATATATATATATATTCAGATTTGGGTTTGCAGAAAATTTTATCATTATGATTGAATAAAATCTAGCTATTGGCATCGAGTATTCGATGGGCAAAATAAATTGCTACCCCTAATTGCCATTGGTTGTAGGCTCTCCCACAATACCTATTTAATAGGATTAGAGCTTCAACTATCTACTCTAATACTAGTGTTAAGGCTTCATACGCGCGCGCACACACATATATATATATATATTATGTGTGTGTGTGTTTATTTATTTATTTGCTTGTTTTTTTAACAGTTTAAAATTTTCAAATACAGTGGTTAATTCATATGGAATTAAAGCTAAGATTTTTGAAGATCATGGATTTAAGTTTATTTAAATTAATGTCTCATATTAAATGTTTTAAATTATGGTGAAATACTAGACTCCAAACCCCACTTTTCATGTTACATATAAAGACAAAGTTTATCTAAGTCTCATCTAAGTCTGGAATCAATTATAATTAGTCCAAGAGACAATCAACAATATACTTAGTCATGTCACGTAAGGCATGATGCCAAATCCCTTGTGCTTTCATGGAATGTTTGGTACAAGAATTGGATCTATAATGCATCCTTTGACCATTGGAGCGTAGTTTATTTTTACACCCTCATGGTAGACCATGGGACACGATCCTTATGTAGTTCTGATCATAGATTGTTTTATATTTCCTGTGGTTAAGACCATGCGATTAATCCGTTTGTTCAATCACGTCCACATGATCAAAACCACAAAGATTATCACATGCAGATCTCAACATTTATATACCAGCCGTTCTCCTACTTTCGGCCATAAACACATTGATTGATTCTTTAGCTGTTCAAAGTATGGCCTATGTCAAAGGGATGTTAAGAGCTTGGTTGAAACTTAAACATTTTAGTGGTAGATCTACCTGCTAGACTTTTGACCAACACGCACACAAGTTGATTTTAGCAATAATCCCAATTTATACTAATTTCTATGACCACTTCTGCAACATCACTTCCTTGTTAATAATTTAAGATGCTACACATTTTTTCAACTAAACAAATGGTCTTGGTCAAGATCACCGGATTAAATGTCTACAAGATAGCTCCTTTATTGCATAAGCCTAACTATAGAAGGCCAAGGTGAGCCAAGTATTGGCTACGTACTCACGCTAGATTCGGTATATGAAAGAGTTTTTTCATGCATGCTTCATGATGGACATCCAAGCTTGGCTCTTTTATCCGTTAACGATGCTTGCCACAGCACACAAGAGCTTTCCAAGCTTGATAATGGACATCCAGGCTCGACTCTTTTATTGGTTAAAGTTGTGTTTGGATGAGTTAGACTTGCTTATCCCCAGTGTGGGTCGAAAAAAAGCGAGATAATGATGCCAATCTCACATAGGTTTCTCTGCACGCAGGTATGATTTTTCTTCATAGATTTTGCTATGCATAGCTATTATTAATAATAAGTTAAACGGTGGAAGAGAAGAACTCTTTCTAATCGAAAGACTTGGAATCTAAACCCAACAAAATAAGAACATCAAAAACTGCTGTGTTTTCTTTTTTTTGGGGGGGGGGGGGTGGGGAGCTAAATAAATACCATCTTTTTGATGAACCCAAGTATGATATTTTGTGATATTATGCACTCCAGGAAAATTTAAATAACATCAGTGTCTTCTCGTGTTCTTCTCTCTTTAGCTGCCATCTCTTCTCTCTCCTTCAGCCAAAAAACTTGCATCCGGAAATATTCCATGCCTGCAACCAGACTTTTTTACCGAATCCGTCAATCCTTTTGCACATTGGAACTTACCATCTTAGTTGGAGCGGCCGAAGGCAGGTGAGGGCTTTTCTTTCAAGCCAACCAAACGTTTGCTGTGCCCAAAAAAAAAAAGGAAAAAAGAAAAAACAACAAAACGTTTCAAAACCTTTACCAGCCTCTTCTCGTCGTCAAAGATGTTGCCACGCATCGGATTTTTGCGGCAGTCGGTAAGAAGTTACACGACTCGAACCAGCAGGTCAAAAGAGCACAGTATATCGTACCCAAAATAAAAAAAAACAGAGTATGCACTTTATATAGCAAAAAAAGCTCGGCACGTACACCGGCGCACATATCATTTATCCAGGCACGTGCGAGCCCATGCCTCGAAATTTTTTACATTGGTAGTATTATTTCTAACTCCAAGATAAAGTAAAGCAGACAACGATAATATCGCCATGTGAAATCCAAGCCGTCCATCGCGATCAACAGATGAAGCGGACGTCATCCCACAGCCGGAGATCGTAGGTTCCACCGCCCTCCACCGCCTCGTCCTCCTGCCCCAAGAACGACTCCAGGTTCGAGATCCGCTCCATCAACGCCTTATCCAACGGCGGAGAAGTAGCGATCGAACACACAGACGACGACGACGCAGCAGAGCTCTCCCGCGTCGCCGCCGGCGCTGTAGGCTGCCACGGCACCGCCTCCGTCGCGGCCGTTGCCACTCGCCGCTGCTTCTTCATCTCCTGGGGCTTCGGAACCGGGATGATGTCCGGAAAGTTGAGCTTGGCTTTGCTCCCCGGATCTCGCGCGCGGCTACGTCGTACGCCCGCGCCGCCTCCTCCGGAGTGCTGTAGGTCCCGAGCCAAACCCTCATCCCCTTCCTCGGGTCACGGATCTCCGCCGCCCACTTTCCCCACGGCCGCCGCCGGATTCCCCTGTAGACGTTCTTCCTTCCTTCCCCCGCTTTCTCCTCAACCCCGACGACCTATCCGTCTTCTCCACCTCCCCGCTGCATGAAGAAAAATATCGCGTCTCTAAGCATCAAAGAACCAAAAATACCAAGAAATCTGCTAAAAATTACATCGCAGGAACCTTAGGATCGACCCGTGGGCTTATTACCTTGGGAGATGAGGGTTTGGAGTCGATGGAGTTGAAAAGGGCGTCGAAATCCGGCGGTGGAGGCAGAGCGAGATTCCTACCGCCCTCGAATTCCAAGAAGTCGGAGATTATCGCTCCTCCGCACATCTCTCCGGCCGCCTCTCCCCCACGCTCCCCTCCACCTGATAAAAGCTCGGAACCCGCCCTTCGCAAAAAAGCTAGCACCCCTCACACCCTTTCTCCCACTCCCTCCAACCGCAGCCCCTCCCTCCTTATTTATAACGTTTTAATCCTCATTTTATTTATTTTGGATTATAATAATTCTAGGAAAGCGACAAAAGCTGGGCATTTTTTCGTTTTTCCTCCTTTGGTAAATCGAATCATTCAAGCTGGGCGTTTTTTAAAAAATGGGAGAAGATCTTGCCTCGTCGGGTTGTATCTTTCGCGCGGAAGAATGATTTATCTTCTTTCGCGATCTCAACCGTTGGATCGTATTCTGCACATCTGTAAAGCATGACGTGAGCTTCGCGATCCGTGCCGTAATATGTGCAGAATGCGATCCAACGGTTGAGGTCATCAAAGAAGATCGATCATTTTTTCGCGCCAAAGATACAATTCGCAGACGGGCATCGTACGGACGTGGAGATCCCGCGTGCCGAGTTCACCTTCGTGAGATGCGTGACACGAGTACCGCACGCACCCCTCTCTCGCTTGCGTCCAAGTTTGAAACGGTCGAGCTGCGGGCACGTATATGCCCCTACGAGGCTACCCAAATTACGGGGTGCCAGGGAAGCGTCCAAAAGGATCAAAATGCGGCTCAGCCAGTGAATGGTCCACCGAAAGGTAGCCATGGTTGGGAATGACGATGGGGACCACCTGAGGCGTCGATCGGCGTATCGGACAGCTCTGATGGCGTCGGCCTTCGGCGTTACGGGAAACCGCTGGAACGGGACGCTTTCCCGTTCGCGTCGAAACAATGAGGTGGGCCCGGAGGGTGGGTATGCCGTGTTGGGATCTCGGAGGGGCCAAAATGGGAGACTCTGGGGACTTGGCGACGTGTCGCAAGTTTGGGCGTGGTCTCCGTCTCTCCGCAGTCGGTGTGATTGATGGGTAGATTTGTTTGGTGGCCTTACCACTCTGATCCATTGATTCACTGTTTTATTCTTAAAAAAAAATGTCTCACACGAAATAGATGACCCTCTCGTATATATAAATCAGCCAATACGAGACAAAAAGATGTTTGATAGCATATAATTCTGATAAAATTATATATAATTTTATAATAGATAATTAAATTATATTTTATTATTTTATAATAATTATATTATATATAATATAATATTATCTTAAAAAGATATTATCTAATTGTCTAAGAGGAGATGGCTACGTGATTACATATAATCTTATAATCCTGCAATCTTGCAACAAGATAACTTTAAGATCAAAATATCCTCATCAAAATAAATCAAAATAAATTATGGATAGTCCCAGTTGGTGAAATAGAAAAAAAATATAATGGGTGATGTCACGAAAAATGGTTGATCTCAAAATTAAGTTGTCCCTCTAAAAAATAGACAATAATCAATAAGTTAGGATGGAGGTACTTTGAAAAATTAGTTTATATTCTATGTAATCTAAATTGCATATCAAATACTGCAACGTAGGATTTTCTGTAATTTTACAACAACATTATTACACATATCAAATACTGCAATATAGAATTCTCTGTAATTTTATTAGATAATCACATTCCCTCTGTAATCACATTATCATAGCAATATTACCTATGTAATGCACCAAACGCTACCCAATGATGCTATTTAGAATGCCACTATTGTCTCATAACTCAGCACATAAATATTGTCCATTTTGACTCATAGATCTCACAATTTTATCGGTCAAAAGATATCTGATATGAAATTAGTGGTCTCTTCTTATATAAGTTCAAATTTTTTTTAACTCACAATCAATATGAAATTAATAATATTTTTTTGTATATCACAATAATAATTATTAAAATAAAAAATTATCCACGTGTACATCTGATGGACGGTAGGCCATCGACAGAATCATGTATCACTTGTTCCTTAAACTAAGCATATAGAAAACAACATAAACAACGGAAACATTGATTAGAAAGCTGATGCGTAACTTCGTTTTACTTAAATTGGCCGCCTCAATTATGATACCTATTAAATAGGGTGCAGAAGTTGGGCCTCAAGAGTTACACAGGTCACGTGCTCCAATGACGCAATTATCTGTATGCAAACTAAGCAGAAATCCTATCCATAAGACATTACATCTGCTTGCATGATTGATATTGGATGCTGGGTAAAGATGTGCTTTGGAGGTTATTGTCCGCGATTAATATATCTAGAGGGTGCATCTGCCCCAAAATCCAGTGCTTTGTATGGTTCTGCTCACGCCTGGTGGGCATAACTCCAGGGATAGTTCTACCCAAAACCAAAACACTCCTGGGATAGCGACATCACTGAAATGACCGGTGTTAGAAAGCGAACGGCCACCACCTGCCACCGCGGTAGACCCACATATGAGGTGGAGATCTTGGCAGTAGACCCACATATGAGGTGGAGATCTTTCTTGGGTCTTATCATGTTGAATGACACAAATTTGAGTAAATCGTCACCGTAGTACGTGGACCGGCGCAAACTTGGATGATACAGATTTTATGATAACGAAATGGCTGGTTGGAGCTGCGCTCAGCTACAAAAATGCGAACCACAATAAGTCTGTACTCGTGCTCAATGTTGCCGACCAGAGTCAGAAGTTAATCATTCATCTTCTAGTTACCGGATTCCACTTTAGGCCCCATGATGCTCATCATCATCCAGATAGGTGCATTAATCAACACTTATCACGAGGGTGCAGAAAAGTCCTAGCCCTAATTATAGTTTTAGTACCCAAAATAAAGCCATTGCAAGACAAAATCACACAAGGAATGACAATCTAGTCAGATCGAAATAGATATGGATCAGGCATAGATTAAACTGTCAACTCAGTCCAATCTATCAATTAAACAGGCCAAAAATCTAAATCTAATTATTTTATTAAATAGATAGATTACTTTGATTTATAGCAAGCTGAAATAAGACAAATGGGTTAAACCGTTAAATTGCCACACTTATTTCCATTTCTAGATGCATCATTTTTTAATTAATAAAACCTTGAACAAATTTCAATGAGTAAAACGTTAAAAAACAACACAACAAGGTTATAGACATGAACAAATTTCACATGCACTTAAATTTAGACACAAGCGAGGTTCAATCCTCAATTGCAAGAACCATCAAAAAAAGCAATGTAAAATGAACTTGTCCAACTCCATTACCATTCCAATCCTGATCCCGAGATGTTCCAACCTTCTGAGATTCTGAGCACGCAGACAAACAACTTGTGCAAAACTAGCCATTTCCATCAATATTATAGCAGAGAACAACGACAACGAAGAAGACAAGAATTTTTTCTTTTGCGCAGGAGAACCAAAATCTGGTAGTAACAGGAAAACTAGTAGTAACATTATTGTGTAACTTAGATTAAACATCAACAAAAGTAGTTTATTTCACCCTATTTGCAAAAGAAGCCTATACAACCATGACAAATGCTTGTATATCTTTAGAAGTTCCCGACTACTCTTTCACCTATTTACATTCCCCTCATTCCGCTGACTAGCTTAACTAGCTGGTGATGATTTATTTTATGACTATGAACAGATAAACTGAAAGCCCTCATGCTACCAAACTATGTGATACCCCTCAGATTGCAAAATTGGTATTTACATCTGCTCGTCACAACCAAGGAACCCCAGCTCAGTTTAAAGGTCTGCTTCCATCCATTAGCATTCGAGAAAATTGTGGTCATCCAATGGACTTGACCAGCTACAACCAGCAGACCAGCCCAGAACACCAAGGATCACATCCACACTTGAGCAAGCATTGACCTGCACGTGCTCCATGGATCAGAAACAACACCTGCTACTGCAACAAAATTTTTGAAATTACCAGGTGGTCGTAGGTTCCTTCATAGTGAAACAACATGACACCCATTCCTTTTCTTCTGTCAATCTCCGCCTGCTTGATCAAAACATCAAAGCTAAGGTCAATGATGCACCATACGTTATAAAATTAATGCTAAAAGTCCACTCGAGACCCACCACACAAGAGCATATCGTAATCCCAGTGGCTGTCAATGCTGATGTAACTTCAGCCATCATACCTGTAATTGAGAACACAATTAACTGGAAATTAAACTTATCTTGCACCTAGGTATGCAACAAAATCTGCTGCTCAAAAGAATCAAATTAAGCACATAATATCACCATAAGTACAGTAATATATTTAAAATGAGATTACCTTAAAATAAATCACTCACACAATCACGGATGGCTCAGAGAGGGAGCCTCATTGAGGTCAGGAGCTAGAAGTGGTAAAGTGGCAGAGCAATGAGGTTCAATTAGGTAGCAATAGTAAATATTACTTATAATATGAAGCCAAAAAGAAAATGAGAGCAAGAGAGGAAGAAGGAAGGTTCGTTGTCAGAGTTCAATGTCAATGACAATCATATGATTCAAATTGCTACCAGAAAGATTGTGATGTCAAAAATTGACAAACGTAAGATATGGCGTAACCATGCAGGTGAGATTCTAAACAGTGCAGAACTTGTGCCCTAGATGGTAGAATTAGATAATACACAACTTGCACGGCATTACAGAACTAGTTTTATGAATTGTCAATGGAAAGGGAAGCTTACCTTTTCGATCAATACATACTACACAAAACCACGGAATTGCATGACCTTCCACATTATGCCAAGAGGCAATTTTGCCATCTTTCCAGCTTTCTAAACCAGGTAAAACTTCCTTGTATGTAGGTATGTTAGCATGTAAGAACTCAGCAAACCCATGCCCTTGAATCACTGAATTGCCATTAACCTTAAGATTCATTTTCCGCATACTTTGGTTGTGCTTCCCGTTGATTTTAGAGATGCCAACAATATCTTGAACATGTAATAGATCTTGTTTTTGCTTTGTGGAAGATGATTCTTCAATGTTCATAAGTATTTTCTCCCATTTGGAATCTCTTTCCTTAGTTGGAGAGCAGGAAAATGTCTGTTCATAATCACTCTCATCCTCAAGATCAGCAACAAATTATTACCGTTTCTGCAGTTAATTCAGACGCACAGAGTGCAGCTTGCTCTCTCAAAAACTAGATGAATAGCAAATATTGTTAATAATTAATTAGATTACATAAGAGAAAATGAAGCCCATAAATACTCTCTGCTTTCTCAAAAGCATACAGCACAAAAGAAAAATGCACCTTCATAATTTTGTGTCTGGCACTGCGAGTTTTTGCATGCTGCAACCATTGCTGATGCCTCTGGAAAGCAGATTTGCTCGATAATGCCTAAGAAAGAAAGATTACAATGAATCGATGGAATAAAGCCAAACGGTAATCCTTATAATATTTCTGCCAGAGGCACATAAAAGAGTATGATATAGAGTATATGACACAAGCATAGCTCCTGTCAAGGTCTTTAAAAGCTGTGATGCCGTTCATCTTCGTGGGTGACTGAGATTGACAAGAACCAAGATACTGGTTTATCTCAGCAAAGATGGAAGGCAGAGAAATACTTGAAGATGTGAGATTTTTGGAGATTGTAACAGATATATCAGGATTGAGATATCAAAACCTTGGCTGATATAGGAAAATTCAGTAGCAACCATTCTTGAACAATGATCTTGAGATTTTTGAATGAAAAGTACCTCTTAAAGTAGTAAAAAGTGATTGGAAAACTTCAGTCAATATTTTAATATCGAGGTTTCTGGTCTCCGTATCGGATCCTGTAGCAGTAGCTTAACAATATGGGTAGGGTTAGCATGGTACATCCCCATAATAATACATGGTGCACCGCTATGGTTGAGGCAGTAGTTGTATTATGATTTAGTAAACTACCATATTGAGCCCTCATACTGTACCAATTTGTCATCGAGTTAATGTAGTACACCCAATACTAGGTGATTCAGAAAACGTTCATAGAAATCATACAGGCTGATGCCTAGGAATATATTTTGTACCAGCCAAGCAAAAGAAGGGCTTGGATTTTTACATATATCTTTTGTTAAGTGCATGATACTGATGAAAACCGAGATCTCAGTGATGAAAACCTAGGGAGGTGCATAACCATGATTGTATATATAAAACAACAGATCCAGCCAGTGAAAGTGAAAGCATTAATTTCAATGGTGCAACTTAAAGAATGGAATTAAAAGAAATATGTGACAAGTGATGCAGCTGTTTTATCCATGCACATTAAGGTCAAAGTGCCAAATGATGTTCCAAACATCGTTCACCAGATGTAGCATACCATAATGCTAGCAGCAAGATACGCCATACTGTACAAACCAGGCGGTATGGGGTATATCGTACCAGTTTAGTACCGTACACGGTGATTGTTCGCAGTACCAGTTTCACTACCCGTACCAGTAATTAGATCACCTTGTGAAACCAAATTCTAAGAAGCGTGTCAAAAGAAGTAATTTAAATCTTATACACAGGACAAAACAACCTAGCTACAAGTGGCGCAGTAGTTTATCTGGAGCTTTATCTATTTGTCAGGCACCTCTTACCCTCCACTTGGGCAACAGATCTTACTTCTATACATTTTATTCCCATCATTCATCAACTAATGTCTTTAAGAAAGCACCACTAATCGTGAGACTTCATAAGTGTCACTTTTTGGTGTATGTAGTTTTACATGATGATGTACACGAGTATCAAGATAAATAAGACAGCCAGTCAAAAAAAAATGCATAATATACAGAATGCATCATTAAAGCAAGTGAAAATGAAACAAGGCACCAGTTTGCCATGCAGCAGTTTTTTTAACTTACTGCAGGTTCTTGGGAGGTAAATTTCTCTCGTGTTCTGTCATCACACACACTGTTTAGGCCTGTTAAATGAATTTGCCATGTAGCATAGTGTTCACATGCTTTTTCCCCATTCTTAGTATAAGTTCTAACATAAATTATACAATCTACACATCATTGAGTATATTCTTGTTCCTGGTATCCACCTCTTACTTTAATCAATTTCAATCCTTCCTAACATTTAGTTAATGCTCTCGTTGAAGTTCATTCATATATACCCTTGTTAATAAGGTACAAGAAGTCAATACCTGGGACAGCAATTTAGGACCTCTAAGACCTAACATGCATGATATACCATGCATGGACAATCACCACAATTTCAGCGAACTACTTCAATTCTCTCATTTTATCTACATCTGAAGACAATCTTAGCAGACCCTTCATTGAACTCATCATTCTATACAACAACTAGCTACCATAAAGGTTGCAGGTGATCTGTAGGTTAACTGAGGAAAAATTCTATATGATCAATTCTGGCCTTTCATCACCTTGTGAGATTTTAAGCTTCATGATCAGCAGAGCCATAGGGGCATGAGGAGGGTCAATTGCACAAACAACCACCACCCCCCTCCCCAACACACACACACACAAAAAGAAAAAAACACAAAAAAAGGAAGAAGGAATCAGTTGAATAACTACTCATATGAAAATCTCGATAAGTTTCTTGGAGTGTGTTTAGGCCTGCTGCAAAGTGGAAAGAGTTTCCACTTGAGGCCTTTCTGCCATACATGGCAGAATTTGGGATTCAGATGCATCATCATTTGTACTGCCATGCACTGAACAGAAATCTCAAAGCATGTCCAATCCTAAAATCCACCATGTATGGAACACAACTAAAGTGGAACCTTTCCAGTTTGCTGTGGACTAGACCACATTCCAAGATTCGAATATGAATTCTTATTTATTGTAAATAAGATTTGCTCCTAAAAGCACTCATACGATTTTTGACTCAACCATATATGGAAAATTATAAAGAAACCCTCGTGAAATACTATTCTTGGTGCCCTTAACATTACAATTTCCTTTCGAGCATCCCATTTCATCCAATCTCTTTTATGTAGGCCTCACTACTCATGTAACTCATGATCTCTGCCTATGATAACATGGCAATGCCCAAATGAAGTCCTAAAGAGACCAACCCTCTGTAAAACCACCGCTAATTCTTAAATCTAACTTACAGAACTCTGATGTTCAAGATACAGCTGGAGTACATGGGCAATCAAGAGACTGCATTGTGCATCCATGTTATGCAAGCCACATATATGGAGGCATAGGAAGTTGGTATTTTAAACATTTAAAATAATAAAATATACTAAATACAATACTAATAGTAATATTTTTTATAAAATAATGTTAATATCGATATATCTAGCAATTAATACTTACTTCTTAGTATTTAATTCCTAGTAATAATTATATCATAATTAACATATTGACATTAATATACATGTATCCAGCCTGCTTGAAACTCTTGCATCCAAACAAACCATAACATTGAACTTATGTCTTCTCATGGGCTTGCAAAAATGTGGCCACATAAAAAAGGAAGCAACATATGCAGTTGCACAATGATAAATAGGCTGCATATGAGCTGCACAATGCTAATCTTGTTGTATATGTGTCTGCAAAGTGCTAAGCAACCCGTCATTTTGGCCCACATGCGACCCAACTTCACATAGTAGCTGCATAGAGGGCATACAGCATGGTCAAGGGATTACATAAGCATATGCAGCCTCACGCATCACATTTTAAAACATTGCATACGTTTTTCAAGATTTTAACTCAGTGGGTATCAAAGAAGCATAAATAAAAGATAGGAAAAGAAGGATACAATGACTTTGACAAGGTTTGCTATTTTTTCTGTTCTGTTGGTTTTATTGTGAAGGTTGTGACATGCCTCTGAGGTATATAACATCCTTTACTCCAAGCTTTCTATTTGTTTCCTTGTACTCATGGGATTCAATGAGAATTTGAAATGGATTTGCATAGCAGGTTTTGATGCAATGCTGTCTATGCTTTCTTTTGTGGATGCATTATATAAACTCGACAAGTTACGTGTCGTTTAATAATAGCTCATAGGGCAATCAATATATCAGGTTTCTTACATGAAACATGTCTCATGAATGATACATCAGTTGTTAGTCATAGCATTTATTTGTTATTAATACTCATCCTCTTGTAGTAGGTTTTGCTTATGATGATACAGGATTGGCACATATCCATTTTCCTACCAAAATATATTCATCGTTTACTCATTGCTACTTGCTACGGTTGTAAATCCTAGATCAAACTCCCAGCTCCACCACTGGGTTTAAACAAATAAGAAAAAAAAGTCCACCCGACAGTTTTTAACAACTGTACGTACCCATCAATATGTACTGTTCCAACCCCTTGGTGATACAACAGGGCACTGGGGCAGACAAACATTGTTGATCCACACCAGAATTGCTCAGACAATTATTAGATTGAGTGATTTGGAGCAGAAACAAGGTTTTTTGCCCCAAACCGAGCAGCATAGCCTAAAACTGCTTGATATGATTAAAATAGCCTCTTATGAAAACATACTTCACCATCTGAAAGTGAAAAGTAATGAAGAAGGAAAGAGTGCCTAGAGAGATTGGCTTGCAGGATGGAAGCTTGCTTTTCGATTTTTTGGGTTATTCTAAACAAGTAATCCTCCCCCTTCTTTTTCCTTATTTCTTCCAAAATCCAAATGGAATTTTGTGTTTAACTCAAAGGAAAAAAAGAAAAAAAGAATTTTCCTATATTGAGATTAAATGTTGTTCGATCATTGAGTTCATGAATTTGAACATGAATTCTGGATCAAAATCAAATAGATGAGGTTTTGGGTTAAACCCCAAAACTTGTACCAGAATATTGCATAAATTCATAACTAAACCAAAGAAGACCATATGACAGATGCATCAGCTTCATCCATGCAAACCAACCAATACCTTTGTCAGATCAATCCACAACATTGCACGTACGTTACCCCAATTGGTATGGCCCCATAATTCAATATTTAACATTTTCAAATCAAGCCAATTCAATTAATGAAAGCATTTATGCCCTCACTGATAAATATTAGCATTTTGTTCTTTTACCATTTCACCAACATTCTTATTGGCTAATTTCCAGTATTTGCATGCAATTAATAATTGAAAATTAACTTCGTATAATCCACAATATGTGGAACCTTGTTGCATGATATGTTTAAGTTGACTTACAAGGGAAAATTGAGGTCTGTTCTGTGGATTGGCTTCCAACCTATGTTCAATCCTTGTTAACGAAAAAGTCAATGTCTAATCCTTGATCTCATTGGCCATCTTATGTTTAATTCCTAGTCCATACACAAGTGTTTCCACGAACATGTATAATTCTGCACGTATCAAGCCTAACTATGTGGGAAAACTGTATGCAAAATGCTAAGTAAAGGACTCATGTAATGGCAGTCAAACGAATGATCAAATGTTAAGTCCCCCCATTTAGAAACCTTGTCCCCCTCTACCCAACTTAATCATACCTCTAACTTAACTTGATGGCTCGGTCTTCTCTTCCTTTAATCCATTTTAAAAAATAAGATTCGTTAGCTTTATTCTAGCAGGTTGAATATTGAGTAATCCATGTTTACTCATGGATGTCTAATTCTAAATGTAAATCAGCTCAGATGATCACTATTTTGATTTATTAAAGATATCTAGGACATATTTAGAGCATTCCAGAAATCTACCATGAAAAACAATGGCATATGATTTGTTGTAGCTGTATTAGAATGCTGGGTGCGTTATTTTGGAAACGAGATATACAGGAACAGAAAATAACATTTGCTAGAGAAAAATGGAAACACTAACATTGTATGTGATTATCTCAACAACTTCAGCATTAGCAAGTACATGCATCGGTGAAACCAGATTACCATTGACCTGCAAAGGAAAGGATTAGGAAAAAAATTAAATAAAAATCAGATTGTAATAGCTGATATTCTACCACCAAATCTAGAAATGTACCTTTGCAGCTACCATTTTGTTGCCAATTTCAGTGTGAATCAGATAAGCATAATCAATAACAGTAGCTCCTTTTGGTAGGTTTTTATCTGCATGAATAAGATAATAAATATTGCAAAATATGTATTTTAAAATATTATTCCTTGCATTCACTCACCTCTCCTTTTGGTGTAAATATGAAGATACGGCTCCCTAGCAGGTCTCGCATGATAGTATCCACAAACTCCCTAGAACTCATGTTACCAACAAACTCTTCTTGCCATTCTCTTATTGCATTGAGCCAGCCAATCTATAAAACACTACCAATAATTGGAATGTCCACAATCCATATTATCAAAAGATTATTTGTCCCATGATAAGGTTACCAACTACAAATATTGACTTCTGTTAGAAAAGCTTGAATACCCTGAGAGCAATATCTGTACTGTTCAAACACATAGACTTCCCTTTTGAATTCCTGCCACTGGGCATTCCATGTCCCTCCTTACCAGAAACTCTACCTCTCCCACAGTAATGAGCAGCAATACCTCTTTCAGCTATTAAGTCCATGTCTTCTGTTCTTATCTGCCAATTTTGAACAAGAATGGCAATTATTCTTTGAGAATAAATGGAACAAGGATATCAATCATGGGGATACCAACAGCAGAACACTAGTATGGTGACACTATAAATCAAACTTCCAACAAAGTCTTGAGGAACATGTGTCATGGAGATCACCTGAACTTCCAAGTGGAACATGCTTTCATATAGAAATGGTATCACGGTGGTGTGGAGACTTTGATAGCCATTAGGTTTTGGAGTTGCAATGTAATCCTTCATCTGTCAGATAACATTTAATTTGTTAAAAACTGGCAACCACATAAGAAAATTGATAGAAGATGTACATATAGATAACTCACAGCTTGAGGTATAGGAGTCCAGATTCCATGAACAAGGCCAAGAACATGGTAACAGATCTAAACAACACATAAAATTAATAAGTTTTTTTGTTGTAAAATATTGGAGCAAAAAACATCAAGGAGAACAGCAGAGAATGCACTACCTGCTGTGTACAACATAAAGGCCCAACTCCAATGCAGGTTTTTGGCTTTACAATGATACGAAGCTGGATATAATCAACAAAAGTATTAATAATTCAAAAGCACCTTTGAATTAAGGAAACCAAAAACTAAGACATCATAATTTGTGTCAATCTGGATACCAAGACAAACCTGTGCAATTTGGTTAACCTCATTTATGGAACTCTTAGTTTCAATGCAGCTTTATATATACTGCAATGTAACCAAAAAAATAGTCAATGGAAAACATTCATCACTTAACCATCATCGGAGTAAATAATGAGCAATGGTGCACAGGTACTTTCCTTTTCTGTAGAAGTCAGGGTTTGCCATACTGGGCTGAACCGCCCGGTATGGGACGTGCCGAACCGTCCCGGTGGGGAACCGAGACGGTTTCGGCATGCAAAACGGTACACGCCGTTGCCGGGAAGAAAAAGAGAGGAAGAGAGAAATAGAGAGAGAGAGGGAGGAAGAAGAAAAGAAGGAAGCGGATCCGCCGGAGGGCCTCCGGCGGATTCCCCTCCTCTCTTTCTTTCTCCTTCCCTCTCTCTCT
>KE504815.1:292483-305241 GCA_000441515.1 Elaeis oleifera | reverse complement strand
TATATATATATATATATATATATATATATATATATATATATATATAAAATTGATATACTCAATAAAATCGGATCGTTCTAATCTATCTTTTCTTCATGGTATCAAAGCTTTAAGTTCCTAAGTTTGCATATCTTTTTATATTTTATCTTCAAAAATATTTTTTTCTCTCTATCCTACGATATGTCTCACCCATGTCAAATAATAAAATCTCTACCTCTTCTCCATACTACCTACATCCATCTGATAATCTAGGAATAGCCTTAGTATCTTGTTTCTTGATGGTGATAACTACACTTGAAAAAAAGTCATGAGAAATGCCCTTCTTACCAAAAATAAGTACTGTTTTGTTGATGAAACTTTGTCAAAACCATCAGCCCCCCTCTTCCATGTCCAAACATGGGAAAAATGCAATTCCATGATTGTTTCATGGATTTTAAATTCTTTATCAAGAAACCTCCACCAAAGTATTGGTTATGTTGATACGGAAGGATCTCGAAAGAATGGTTTCTCAAAAAAATAAGATCCGGATTTATCAACTTCGGCGTAACATTGCCTTGCATGAATAAAGGCAATAATCTGTCATGGCATACTTTACTATTAAAGTTACTAGGATGAGCTTGGAACCTACACAGCTATCCCAACCTATAAATGTAGAGCATCAAAGGAGCTAATCACCATGATCAAGTAAGAGAAAGTTCATCAATTTTTGATGGGCTTAAATGATAATTTTCCACCATTCGTACATAAATATTAGTGATGGATTATCTTCCTAATATCAATAGAGCCTACCTTTTAATCTATTAAGAAGCAACGGCATTCTTAATATGCCTTATATTGAAGTAGCGGCACTCACTGCCAAAGCAAGTCGATCCAATAGTAAGAAAAATATGAGCAAAAATAAATGAAAGATTATATGTACTCATTGTGGGCTGTCCAACCATATAAAAGAGACTTGCTACAAACTTGTTAGCTATCCTCAAAATTGAGCACCACGAAGCTATGGCTCAAATAAAGTTGGACAATATACCAAGCATTAAGAAAATGGGCCTGCTACTCAAATGTCTCATTCTTATGCTGTTGCTGCCATCATGATGTCTCTTGCATTGCTAGTGAGGATGCTAAAATTTCTTCCATGTCTGAGTTAACTACTAGTCAATACAAACAATTTGTGAGTCTCCTCAACTAAGGCAAATAATCACCTCAAGCCAATCTTACTGGTAAGCAATATTGCAACCATACTTTCTTGAATCTGATGATTGGGTTATAGATGGTGGGGCTTCAGACCATATGACACCCAATCTCTCTAATATGATAAATATCATTGAGTACCTTGACACTAAGCCTATTAAGCTATCCAATGGTACTTGTTTTCCAATCTCTCGTTCCGGCAAGGTCCATTTATCACCTAATATACCTCTATATGATGTTTTGTATATTCCAAATTTTTACTTCAACTTGTTATCGATAAGCAAACTAACCAATGCTTTGAATTGTGCTGTTCTATTTTTTCTAACCTTTTGTGTTATTCAGGATCTTACCTCAAAAAAGTTGATTAGTGTAGGAGAGATGTGTGATGGTGTGTATCACTTTGTTCAGCCCTCTGCTAGGAGAACATCATCGATAGCATTTGGTCTTTCTTTGTTGTGGCACTTACGCTTTGGTCATCCTTCTTTAGTCTATTTATCTTCCTATTCTAATAGGAAATTCCAAAATTTTTCTTGATAGCAATTTTTACTATGAAACTTATCATTTGTCACAATAAACTCGAAATCCATTTCTATTAAGTAATAATAGAAGTGAATGTTGCTTTACTTTATTTCATTGTTATATTTGGGGTGGATATTGCACACCTTCATATACTAACGCATATTATTTTCTTACTATTATAGATGACTATTCTAGATGTACTTGGATTTATTTAATGAAACATAAATCCGAAGCTTCCATCTTTATCAAGATATTTTGTGCTATGATTAAAAATCAATTTAACTGTTTTAGTTAAGGTCAGTGAACTGATAATGATCAGGAGTTCACATCTATGCATGCTTATTTTCATGAAAATGATATAATCCATCAATTAACATATGTGGATACACCCCAACAAAATGGGATAGCTGAACGCAAACATCATCACATTTTGGAAGTTGTTCATGCCTTATTTTTTAAAGCTCATTCACCTTTATCTTTCTGGTTCTCACTATAACATATTTGATTAATCATCTGCCTTCGCCTGTCCTATTTGGAAAGACACCTCATGAAGTGTTACTGAAAAGCTCACCAGACTATCACCAATTACATGTCTTTGGTTATCTTTATTATGCATATAATCATACCCATAATCATCATAAATTTGCTCCATAGGCTACTTGGTGTATTTTTGTAGATTATCCTTTTAGTCAAAAAGACTACAGGGTTTATGATCTTGAAACTCATCAAATTTTTATTTCACATGGTGTTAAGTTTTATGAAACAATCTTTCCTTTTAAAGATAAACCTAACTTGCATTCAGGATCTATAGTTTCCTTACCTACCTTTGATTACGAAGATGACTATGTTATGTTCACAATCTCTACTTCAACCGATGATGTTCACGACCAACCTACAAAACAAACCCAATCTCCAAATAGTACTTTACGACATTCCAGTCGAACTCATACTCATCTTTCATATCTCAAAGATTATGTTTGTTCGACTTTTGTGGTCACCCCACATCTCTTCACAACTAACAGCAGATTCAGGTATGCCTTATCCTATCTCTTCTTATATCACTTATTCTCATTTTCTCCTCGTATTTACTTTCTCTCTGCCATCTTCTCCAATGATGAGCCCATTAGTTATTCACAGGTAGTTAAAAACCCTCACTAGTGAGAAGTAATGGCATCCGAACTGGAAGCATTAAAAAAAATAAGACATGGTCTTTAATGTCTCTTCCTCCAGATAAAGTCTCCACTGAAAACAAATGTGTTTATAAAATCAAGTATAAATCTAATGGCACTACCGAGCAATATAAAGCTCACCTCATTGCTAAGGCCTATACACAAATTAAAGGTATCGATTATTATGAAATATTTGTATCGATTGACAAACTAGTCACAGTACGTTACCTTCTTGCTATTGCATTCATCCGTGGTTGGCCCTTATACTAACTTGATGTCAACAATGCATTTCTACATAGTGACTTACATGAAGATGTATATATGCGTTTACCATCGAGTTTAGCATGACAGGGAGAACATCATGTTTGCAAGCTACACAAGTCCATTTATGGCCAAAACAAGCCTCACGGAATTGGTTTGAGAAGTTTATCTCTATTATCAAAGCAACAGGTTACAAGCAATCCAATGTAGATTACTTACTTTTATACTCAATACTGATTCAGACTTCACAACAGTCCTTGTATATGTTGACGATATTATCATGACTGATAGTAATCCTCAACAAATCGTCACATTCAAAGTAATTCTTAAACACTCATTTTCACATCAAAGATCTTGGCTCCCTTAAATTTTTCTTGGTATTGAAGTGGCACGTTCTTCTAAAGGTATTTTTCTCAGTCAACGCAAGTATACATTAGATATTCTTTCTAAGATTGGATTGTTAGGTGCCAAAGTATATGATTTTTTCATGAAATAGAAGTTAAGACTCACTGATGATGGTGTTGCACTAAAAGATCCTTCTTCTTATAGACGACTAGTTGGTCGCTTAATTTATTTGACAATCACCAGGCCAAAATTATATATTTGGTTCACATCCTCAATCAATTTATGCAAAATCCAAAGAAGCCACACTATAATACTGCCATCTGTGTATTGTGCTATTTAAAATCATCTCCTGATAAAAGATTACTTCTCCCATCCTCTATTGATCTCACTTTGCATGCTTATGTTGATTCAGATTGGACTACTTGACCAATGACTCAACAATCTATGACAGGCTATTTCACTCTATTAGGATCTTCTTCTATTTATGGAAATAAGAAATAACCCACAGTTTTTTGCTCTTCTGCTAAGACTGAATATAGATCCATGGCAGCTACCATCTATGAATTATTATGGCTTAAGTCCTTATTATCTAATCTGGGTGTTGCACATATCCAATCTATGAAGTTATATTATGATAATCAAGCCACACTTCATATTGCCGCTAATCCAATATTTCACGAATGCACTAAGCATATCAAAGTTGATTGCCACATAGTTCGTGAACGTATTCAAATAGGTGATATCTCTACTACATATATTCGTAGTAATCGTCAATTAGCCGATATCTTCATCAAGGCACTAGAACGTGATCAGTTTCTCCTTCTTAGTAGCAAGTTGGGTGTTATGGGTCTCCACCTCTAACTTGAGGGAGAGTGATCGAATCTCAAAGATTTTTCAAACTTTTCACCGATAGAATTCTAGAGATTCTTCCAACCTTTTATATTTACCTACATAACTTGTCATGATAACTTGGACAATCTTGGCAGTTCCATCATGAATTGATTTATAGAATTTGATAAGAATCCTAAAGATTATTCAAACTTTTCATATTTATCCGGATACTTTCCACAGTTATTTGGTTAAATTGGAAAACTTTGTTATGAACAGATCTATGGGATTTGATGGAATCCCAAAGATTGATTTATGAGATTTGTATATATACTGAATTGATTTTGTAAACATACTAAATTTGTACATGTGATGTATATATATGCCTCATTGATATGCTCAATAAAATCAGATCATTCTAATCTATCTTTTCTTCACGTGATGTATATATATACCTCATTAGTGTGCTCAATAAAATTAGGTCATTCAAATCTATCTTTTCTTCACTGGTAATTGCTAAAGAATCTACAATGTAATATGCTAAATAAAATTAGGTCATTCTAATCTATCTTTTCTTCACTGGTGATTGCTAAAGAATCTACAATGCCACTATAGATGGCGACAAAATTCAGTATCTGACTCTATACTGATCTCATTCTGTACAAGGATTTATTGCTATAAGTCATCATATTGATATTGGTCATTCACTGACATAAAGCTTGGATTCAGTTGAAAGTGCCCTTCTTCCAGATGAACCTACAATAAAAGTCTGCATGCAACGGAGGTGCTCCGATGGAGGGCCCTCGGATGTTAAATTAGTTGGAGCTTGAGAACAAAAAATAAGAAGGAATGAGACGGAAGAGTGAGAGAGAATATAGGCACAGTATTCTATAGATGAGCTTTGTTGTTTATCCTAGGAACCTCTGATTACCGCTTTATATAGAAATGGAGCTGTAGACTGTTTATGCCAAATTTGATAGGCCATTAGTCTCTAATTGGCTAAGTTGCTAGATCTTAATTTAGTAGGCCATTGGGATAGGGAATCCATCCACTAACCTACAAATCATAATTGTTAGTCATAGATGCTAGTTGTAGATTTCATTCATGCTCTAGAAGTCACTGGGAGGTTCTAGCGAGTTGACCTTTCCGTCGAGGCAGCTTGTGGCTTGAGGTTGGCATGACAATAGAGTGCTGTCTCAGTTTGAATCCAAGAACAAGTGATCATGAATGAGGTCATAATCTAGAAGGTGGCATCAGCTCTATTTTCTGGGTTCCAAACTAGACCACCCACCATCCAATGACCTCCCACATAGGGGTGAAGTGGTATGGATATTATCTGTCCGAATCTATTTCGTATTCGATCAATCCGAATATGGATAGAATTTTAAGATCCGATTAATATCCATATCGTATCCATATCCATCAAAGAAAATAATATGGATATGGATAAATAATTATCCAATCTGTATCCAAATATCCGAATCTATATGTAATCCTATATAATTTATATAGCACTTATTAATTTTAAGAAAATATACAACATATAAACATATTATTAACTTGATTTATCATATATTTAGTAATATCTTTGATTCTGTAGTTATAAAATTTAATTATCTAAGTTATATCCATAATTATATCCATACTTTTAGTATCCGAATTATATCCGTATCAGTTTAAAATAAATGTGGATATAAATTTTTCATCCGAATAATTTTCGTATTTGTATCGTCAGACAAATAAAATAGATATAGATATGTTAGTATCTGATCTGTATCCAATCCGATTTCAGTTTTACTCCCGCATGCCCATGACTATATTGATCAACAGCCCCCGTTGTGCCTCCCATGGCAGTCCGCCTTTTCACTTGCTCCCTCCATCCTCACCATCACCTTCACTACCATGTACTCTCTCCGTCAGTCATCGCCAATGTCACTCATTGTAGCATTGCATATGTCATTCATTATAGCATCGCATATACAACTACCGTATCATCCTCCTCAGACCGCTATATGCCATCGTTGCCGCTGCCTCCTACCCCACAATCATCTTATTGATGGTGACCTCAAATGATGTTACAAAAAAATTTTTGGTTTTTGGCTAGTTTGTGAAGCAATAATATGAAATATTAAACTTTAATCGGATTTGAGCCAAATCTATTTTTAGCTCAAATAGATAATTTGGGTTGGTCCAATCAGGTTTGGATCAAGCTCATTCTAATTTGGATTGTATCTTTCTGCTGGAATACCAAACGATCTAGTGGTATTTTTATGGGGATTCTATCTATATTAGAACAGGTTGTTCAAAAGGATCTCCTGTTCTTCTATCAAATATTCTATTTTTTCTCGGATACTCAGGTTCAAATACCCAACCTTCCTTATTGAATAGAAGAATAAGCTGTTTGACAGTGAATCTTAAAGAATATGTTGTTTTTTCAGAGAATAGATTTTAGATAAAAAAAGTATAATCTCTTCCTTTCTGTATCGCTTGTCTTGATTCTCCAAAATCTTATTCCAAAGAAATTCATGAAAATGACTTTCTTTTCAAAAACATTACAAACGTCTGTCTATTCTCCAATTCACCCGACCTGATAGTATCCATTTTGGAAATAAGAAATTTCAAGTCTTTTGTTGATCAGGCAACACCCAGATAAAAACCAAAACTACACGTTCTCAACCCTTCTGAGTCGAGAGAATAGTGGAAGCCTTCGGATAAGGAGTAGTTGTCTTTCTTGGTAGAGTCACTCCCCTTTGAAACTTCTATTTAGTCACCTAGGCATGCTCCCTCTATAAAGGGAAGAAATTCAATTCTCCCAAGTCTTCTTTCTAGACTAGCAGTGAAACCGATTCTTGTCCTATGGATGAAGGCCTGAGTTTACGAGGTGAAGCACTAGGTCATTAAGATGAAGGAGCTCAGCGTGGAGGCTCCCATTATGATGGCGCGACTGAAGGTTGTTCAAATTCTAAATGGGAGCAGCTTTGTTCTGGGCTTACCTCTCTGGTGCTTATTTTGATAAGCTGCAGGATCAACGACTGGATCAATAGCTTAAACTACTGCTATTGCTGAAGAGAGATCGGAGCTAGTACTAGAAGAAGCGATAGCAGACAAAAGAGCTCAAAGAGCAGTGCAGCTAAAAAGAAGATCTGTAATCTATTTAAAAGAGCATATCACAAAGACCGCAAGTAAACATTCTATCTTTGTCAGGCTTAAGGTAAAGGGCATGAGAGAAAGAAAGTTCTTGTTCTTGTCAACAACGCTTCGCACCACTAAATACTAACACCCGGAACCATCGCGATTGATTGGGAGAAAGAGCACCTACTAAATTGAAAGCAAAGTAACAATTGGAAGAGAAAGAGATGCCCTTAAAGACTTGCTTGCAGCATGAGGCAGGTAGCATATAGGTTATGTCTTTTCTAGCGCTTTTGATCGAAATTTTCAAGGATGTAATAAGTCTTTCATGTCGTGTTAGTTTGAGATCCACCTTACTTCGCTAGCCAGAATGGAATGAACATATGAGCGATTGATTACGAGAGCTCGACCGGCAATGACATCTCTTTCCTTCCTCACCTCTCGATTCTCGTGCTACTGCTCTGTCGATATGAATTTATCCTTCAGGGCGCTTAAGTTTAGGTTTGGATTATCTAAATTTTCAGGCCAAGTCTAGCTCAAAGCCAAAAAAACAAAAAAAAAAAATAACCAAAGCAAGTTCAGATCTGCATCAAGGCATGGCCTATCCCAATCCGGTCCATTTCCAGCCCTATATAGTATGGTATGATCGATACACCTAAATATCGGTATCGACCAATACCGCAAGTCTTGGATGGCGGTAAGGAAATTGATGGCCTCCAATACCACGCCAAGTGGGTAGATCTGAAACGGGCTGAACCACACATCAAATCTGACAAGGGTTTTACAACAGGCTTCACAAGACCGGTGATTAGAATGATTTACTACACCGTGTCTTCTCTTTCTTGATGGACCAAAAGACAAACTTTGTTAACGATATGCACCTAAAAAGGGATCGAAACGGAAGCTCCTTAAACTCAGATATCTAATCTAAGGATCCTCTTCAAAAATCTGCCTATGGAAAGCACAAGCCTCAAAAGAACAGATATAATCCAAGCAATAGATGGCAATCACTGGAGCAACACCTTTGCAATCATCCAAGGAGATTCACCTGGATATGGAAAATTCATTATTATTGATTAAAAGAATCCTCTAACGCCATATACTAACTAAGCTCAAGATCCAAGGTGAACTCTAGAACCAATGACAAGCAAATCTGACTAGAAGTCTCACTCAGAAGATGTAATTTGTCCATTAATAAAGAAAGTAAATGCTCTTTTAATGAACTGAAACAGGAACTTAGAACCTGCCATTTCTCGCTTCAAAATCTAGGATGACTAAAGGTTCTGCTTGCTCGAATTCCACCAATCACAAAAGTTAAAAGCTACCTGGTCTCAGGTCTAAATTGCCTCAACTGTTAACTCTGCATTATTTGCTCAAGTCTGAATGCAAAATAGTTAACCATCCATTCATCAACAAGGAGTCTCAGTCAACACATCTTTTTTTTTTCAGAACTTAAAGCATATTCTCGAATAATATAAGACAAAAATCTTTAAAATCCCCTAAACTGAAATATTGTGATCTTTCTTTACAGACCAATGTCTGCACTGCAGTATCCTACCAGATCTGGGATGAAGTAACAGAGCTAAGAACTCCCTTCAACTTTTTGGATCCTCATCTCAGAAGAATACAGCCCAACCTGAATCTTGTCTCACTTTCATTGTCGCAATTTTATTATTCTCCTTTGGAATGGACAAAATTAAAATTAGCATTTTTTTGAACTGACTAATAATAAGAACTTCCTATGAACCCAAAAACAGGGACGAGGTTTGTAACTAATGAGAAAAAAAAGGAATCCCACCTCCAAGGATGCAATCAAGAACCATATGCCATACAGCAGACTGACATACACTCTCAGATCCAAAATCAACTTTTCTACGCGTAGCCACTGTAGATGACTGAAAAAATTGAAGCATAATGAAGAAAATTGATGAAATGGTCATATATAATCAATGAAGTACCCCACCTCCAAATATGCAATCCACAAAATAAAGGCACATAAACATAAGTTCACATTCATGGTCAGGGGAAGAAGACCAGAGATTGGCTTTTTATACACCTAAATACAGAAAGCATAATTAATAACACCCGAGTATAGCGAAGAAAAACCACTGAACATTAGTAAACCATCAGTAAGTGCTCTATCGCTCATTCGTTCTCTGCAAAAAAGTCATTTCAACAATTTCTTTACTACTTTTACCAAATGCTGAACTCTCTCCTACAAATATCGTGCTCATTATGGTTGTCATGATGGAAACAAAGCCGAGCTATTTGAAAAAGTGTAATATAAATTAGCAGCACAAACAGACTCCAAAATGACACCTAACATTATTAATTATTATTTGAAAAGGAATGGAGAACTTCAAAAGCACTGAAAACATGTTTCCATGCGAGATTTTCTGTGCGCATTCCACATTCCACACGCATCTTAATATTTCAGGTTTATACATAACCAAAGAAAAGGAGGAAAAAATCCACTCACATTTATTAAAGAAAGAGAGTACATGTTTTTTTTTGTTGTGTGTGTGTGGGTGTGCACGCGTGCGTCAGGGTTTCAGAATCCACAATTCTCATTAGATTTGGATGTGGCCCGATGTGGAATCTGACCTATATGCACCCCTGAGCACAACCTCCCTTTTTATGACTTCACTAAGGCAGCAAATGAACTTCAAGTGCAACCATGCAACTATCCACTTCAACTAACCACATAAACAACACCATTTGTTATGTAATTTCTTCTATGCTAGAACCAAGGTACAGAGTCAAGTGACAGAAAACAACAGTTTTTGTAGCTTGACCAACATTTCACAATTACTATCACAACAATGTTTCCAACGATGATAATTGAGCTATAAATTTTCTGCTTTCCATAAGGTCAAAACCAATGTACAAACAACAAAAAGAGAGCTCTTCCACTAGATAATAATATTGAAAAAAAGGAGAAAATGCAAAGTTTGTTGCATTACAAATACAAGATGATCAAAAAGACAATTAAAGGCAGCATACTCTTCAAAATGTGAATGCCTCACCTTATTCTTAAACAAGGCCTCAACTAAGTCTCCCACTAATATTTGGGCTCCAAACATCGCACTAAACAGAAATTTTCTTCAAATGCAGAAAAAGAATAGAAACTAGTATTCATATTGTACGTTATATTTTCATAGAAAACACAGAAAATCTTTAAAATGACATGAAACCTTGACCAGATATAGAACGTCGACTATGACAATTGAGACCCTAAAATACCTAGATATAATAGCAAACAGAGAGACTTCTTGGCAAACCTGACAGACCACACTTGCATGAAGAATGAGAAAGAACGTACTAAGTACTAAATGTGGTTTCCATCACAGATTAATCAAATTCGACTTGTAGACAAAGAGACCTTGTCTCAACTTATTCTAGGGAAAAGCATTGCACCTCACTTAAGAACTGCATCAATAAAAGCACTTCTAGTAGCAGCAAGACATCTATTCTCAAACCCCACCATGAGAAGACAGCAAGATAGAAGATACCCCTTTGATTAACAGAACAGTTGTTCATGATATAAATTTGCATGGTCTCATCCACTTTTGCCAGAACATGACTATGCTGATTTTGAGACAAACCTCCAATTATTCACCTTTTCTCACTATTGTATACGCACCTTTCTAACTCTTTACCAACCCAAATCATTCAGAATACCAATCACATACTTATGCTTATACACTATGAATTCATTTTAGCATCTTTAACCTTTCAGAGTCTGACATTTTAGCACCTTTGACTCCTTTGGGCAGCAGGCTCTTGTTCCACACATATGCTTTTCAAGCACTTCGCTGACTACTTTATGCTCCAATTAATCACATTTTAAGATTATTTGATCAAGGAATCATGCTTTACTCCATTTAATAGACTTTTCTCTTTTTTTCGACAAAAATGGAATTAGTTCGGTCAACAAATTAAATGGTTATATTCTAAAGGAGACTGTGATACCATGGCCCAATAACTTACCATCAATGCTTAAGAGTTAAATATACACTAGCAATTGGCACATGTGATGCACATAATAAATTTAAGATGGAGAGACATGAGGTTGTGATCTATCAATCAATCAGTGATTCCCTTTAAATTATAGCTATCTGAATAAAATAAAATATACAAAATCTACTATTTACCACTATTCTGATCCATAAATCATTTAAATTTCACTTCCCATTATACTTTTACTTACCTTAGAATGTCCAGTTTATTCAAGAGGAAAAGAAATATGATCAATAATTCCATCAATGATGTACAAGCAGTATTTAAATACAAAATCATCCTAGACATACTGTGAGACCCGGGACGGGTACCGCTACCGGTACAGGGGCTCAGTATGCCCCATACTAACGCATGATACTATTTGTTGTGTTGACTCCAACAATATACTTTTGCTATGTCTTGACACAAAGGCATTCCCATACCATATGATACCAATACCAATACATAGACCAGTATCAAGACTTTAGTAATGAATACGTCTAAAGGGGATCAGTTTTTCAAGGACAAGTTTATTTGCATTCTCTAGGCAAAAATAAAGAAGATAACTTCTCTTCTTAGGTTCCTTATTTCATAAAATTCAAACAAGATACCATTTTGCTATGTTATCTTTTTTATTAAAAGGGAAGAAAATACGGTCTACAAAAGAAGACACTGTTATTAATAGAGAATCTTATCGTTCTTTTAAAATAAGAGATGACACAGCATGCTACAGGTGGTTAAACCAAAGTTTTCACATATATTCATAATGAAGTGAAAATAAGTTGAATTTTGAAATATTCCACCAAAACTCCCATCTCCTTGCCCCCAAATTGCCCTTGACCAAAGTAGACCAGAAGAAAATGCAAAATCTCCTTTTTATATCTCTCCCAATCTGCTTCCCTCCTTATATCATGGGCATCCCAGTCAGAAGAACAAGGAAGATGTGGTGCCCAAAGATCAACTTACAATAGATGCTTCTCCTCTATTCCAATCAAGTCCTCTCATTATCATAAAATAGATGCCTCTCCTCTATTCTATGAGTAAGGCTAGGGCCAATTATTTGATGGACACGAAAAGCTCTGCAACTTGGCAGGAAGAGATTGGCGTAAATCACAATAATTAGTGCGACACATGGGGTGTCGTCGAATGTTTAGTTGCCAAGTGAGCATTAGTGGGCTCAAGGAACTTTTGGTGTGCACATAACAAGAGCCCCATATTGGCCCTCTATTCCTATCAAATTGGGTCACTATCTCATCTTACCATAAACATAAACACCTTTCATCTATTCCAAATGAAGGAGCTAAATATCTGATCTTTCAT
>KE504815.1:266358-292463 GCA_000441515.1 Elaeis oleifera | reverse complement strand
ATATATCCTCGTTGATTTTCTTCCATAGAAAAAGAGAGACAACTAAGGTAAGTCTAAAAAGTAGACAAATATACTTAACAATCCACTTACATAAATAAGTGAATGAATATTTCCAAATATATCAATGCTTGGTGAGTATATCCACCCATCAGATATCATTTTTAACTTATATTTATATTTTATTTTTGGTTCATCTAATATTTATTTCTTTATGTTAAACTATCACTAATTTCATGTATTTATTTTAATATTTTCTAGCCCTTTTTGCGTACATGCAGTGCACATGCCATGTTGCTACTATCTGTGCATGTATTTGAAGAAGGAACTTCTTCAAACTTCTCAAACATCACTTCCATAACTTAGTTCATAATGGAGAACAAATATCATCGCTTGCAAGCTTCTTCACTTCCTGCAAACTATACTAGAATAGCTTCAAAAACTAACAATTCCTAAAAAAAACTTGCTGTTTATCAAGTAGCAATATTTGTAATCAATATTAAGCCAATGGTGTTTTTTTGAAGAACTCAACTAGTGTATATTGGAAAGGTAAGGGCATAAAGCTAATGCCATGTGCTACCCTACAAGTGTTGGATCCTCAAAAGCTATTTTCTCACCATGACTATCTTCTTCATATCTACAGCTACATACTTTGATACAAAAAGTATTTTCAATCAATATTAAGCTTCATCTATGTTTTCTCTAACCATCCCTGCTCCAACATGTCAAATTTTATCAAAGACTTGATGAGAGCTTCTCCGGACTAATCTTGATTTCTCAGCAGCATAACTTTTGCAAAATCAACTGTGTGATCAGAACCCCGATTTATCCATTCCCTTCTTATGAAATATAACGTCAGATTTCTCCAATTTATTGTAAGGAGGGCATTCTTGTTTATAGTTTTCGAAAAAATCTTAATAATTTCTAGGGGAAATGGAAATGGCTATGACAAACATTTCACAAAAAGTCTGAAGTTATCAACTGCATTCCAGCAGCAACAGCTATGAAACTGGCAGGCAATCTAGCTGCAAGACTAGATGCATCTTTTCCCTGTTCTTTCTTCTTTAATATCACCTTGAATTTCACTCCACATATGTTAATTTCTTCTAAGTATCAAGGATCACAGTTATAGAAACTTCTACAGGCTAACAGAAGATGTAGTTGCATGTATATCCATACATTATGATGCATAATTATGGTTTCTCAGAGTTTGAAACTTATGACATTGTTACAAAACAGAATGCTATTGTCACTAGAGGAGGGGAAAGAAACAGGAGGGAGAGAACAAAATAAAGAATGGTATCATCTCATCATGCAACATACAATGGTAGCCATTAAATATTTGGTATACTGTCTTTGATCAAGGCAAGTGAATATTTTTCACGAAAAATATATAAAATTTAATGCACACAAGTAGGAGAAAACAATCAACGCATAAAAAAGAAAGTCAGATATCTATTGCAATTGAAAAGATTTATACGTCAACTATCATGAGTTCATGACTTATATCTAAAGAATGCTAAAAAACTGATATTTCAGAAAAAATGGTGTGGGTGTAGCTTCAGCTTGAGACCCACAATACACACTGCCACGACAAAAGGGAAACCCAAGAAGTGCAAACAACGTTGAACTAGCTGACACCATGATGAGGGAAAAAAAATAAAAGCAGTTCAACATTTCAAGAGCATGTTAGAACGAATATCAAGATAGCATTAGCCCACATGCACAACAATTTATGTGCAGAAAACCAACCAATAGTAATAAGATTTGATGCCATGGGCATGATTTTTAAACTGTCAAAGTTAAAAAGTTTGATACAGCAGCACAGACATACAAGTGAAAGCATCCTTAGCTTCCAAAAAAATTTAGCGCATCAACCCATATTTTAAGACATCAAGAATTGTAAATGTTTCCGCACATCTAACCATTAACCAATAGAAAATCAAATGTAAGAGCTACACCTTGATTTTTATGTCTAAAGAATAAAACAATGAGCCAGGGCAAGATTGCCCAAAGGATCTCTAATCAGCCAACTTATTCAGGCGGTGAATGGTACTCCTTGCAAGACGATTACCGGGATCAATCTTCAGAACCATCCTCAAATCTTCAGCACCAAGTCTATATTTTCGCTGCTCTCGTACAAAAGTGCACGTTGCAGCAGCACAGACACATCCGTGCTATCATGCTCCAATACCTGCAAACCAATGACCGTTTGAATTTTATCAAATACAATCCATAAAGGGAAAGAAGAGAACACGCTTCTTAGCATCCTAATACCTTTGAACAATCAGCAATGGCCTTCTTATACTCCCCAACTTCCTTATAACAAGATGCCCTGCAGGACAAGACCTCAGTGGTAGCATCATTTTCCCAGATTTTTCTAAAAGCACAGCTGCCCAAGAAAGCCACTTGATAGCATCGGCGAACTGCCCTGCTTGTAATTTTCCAATCCTTAGTTTTGGCTGCCGAAAGTGTGACGCCGGCAGGAGGTGGTGGGAGCCCCTCTAGCTCTGTTGTCATCCCACCATCATCATGTCCCCCAAACTCCGCACCCAAATCCCAATCATTCACCTCCGAAAATGGCTGGCTTCCTGGTACCTCCGAAGCAGCTCTTGCAGCAGGGGCAGACGAGACGGACGAGGAGAAGAACATATCCATCGGATCCGACCACCTTTGGCCGGAGAAGGCTTTGTGATGGTGGAGGAGCCGAAAAGCTCTGAGCTGGCATTCCAAAATCATCCATTTTGTTGAATTGACATTCTCGAATGCCCCGAAAGAGTAATCATCATTACCACTGCTGGTGGTTTTGGAGGATTTGGCCGATGACATCGGTTGGTTTGCAGAAGGATTCGATCCAAAGTCCATCAATGATCCAAAGGGGTCCTTTTTAGCATTCATCAGCGGCCGCCAGCTGATGATTTCATCGGTTGCCCGCCGCCCATTGGATTCCCGATCTTACTGCCGGATTGATTCAAAGATGAGAAATTTCCGAGATTATCCGCCAAACCCCAGCTGGAGGGTCTCATCGGGGCGTTATTGGAGGTGGTGGATGCTGTCGCTGCGGTGCTGGTGGATTTGGGGAGGGAATCGGACAAATTACCCATGGAGAAGGCGTTCCCGGGGCGGCGGCCTTGAGGGAACGTTGCCGGCAGTGGAGCGGCCCTGGCCGATGGCGGATCCGACGAGATCGCTGAAGAGATTGGGGTTGTTGTCGAGGATCCCGAGGCGGGAGGAGGAGGGGTGGGGTGGCGGAAGTCCAGCTCTTGCCGAAGATGTCGCCGACCATGGAGGGAGGAGGGTTGGCGAGGCCAGATCTGGGGCGGCGGAGGCAGAGGCGGCGGCGGCGGCTGGTGGGTCCATGAGGGCCGGGCGGACTGGTGGGTCCACGAGGGAGTCGGCTGGGGGCCGGCGGAGGCCGGGGCGGGGGAGGGTTGGGTTCTGGTCACGGAGGGGCCGGGAGGCGGAGCTCCGGCCGGCAGCGAGGCCGAAGTCGAACTGGTAGGAGTTGAAGGAGACGCCGGAGGAGGCGGAGGAGGACGGGCCACGGTTGGATCTGTTCCGGTGTAGGAGTTCATGGCGGCGATGGAATCAAGTCACCGCCGGTACGCGTCGAGGACGGAGGACGCCGCGATCGACCAGGAGAGAGAAGAAAGGACGAGGGAAGGGAGGGAAGGGTGGGTTAGCTTTTGATTAATTAGTTATATATAATTTGATAATTCGTGTGCCGTTGGAGTTTTTCTGTCTGATGTAAGACCAGGAGTGGGCCGGACACGGAAAAAATAGGTGTGGTATTTCGGATTGGCTGGGGTTGGAACTCGGCTGTTCACGACTTCGACCTCTCACAAACAGCTGTGTGGAACGTGGAATGATAGCTTAGGTGGCCGTTTGGTAGCCGAAGATCTATCCAGGTTGGTGATAATTTAATATAATAATTTATATTATTATGTTTGACATATTTTTTAAAAATAATTTAAATTATCTTGATAATTCAGATAATTTTATGGGAGATAATCCGAATTATTTGGGAAAGAGTGACTATTCAAATTATCATTTTTTTTGATAATATTATAATAAAATTTTAGATAAAATTATCTCTAAAAAAAATCACACAAAACTTATTATCCAACCTTCTCCTCTACGTGCACCTCCAGTCCATGGCTCTTTCATCTCGATTTGTCCGCCCGTGGCTCCTCCGCCCTTGTCCTCTACTACCCTCCGTGGCTCCTCCACACCCATCCCCACCACCCTCACGACTCTACATACGCCCGTCCCCTCCACACAGCTCTCCACACCCTTCGACTCGCCACTTCTTCATGTCACCAACATACACATCACTCCCGTTATTTCTCATCAAGAAAAAAGAAGAGCATCAGGATAAAATTATTGGAGATATTTTAGAAATTTGATTTTATATCACCGATAATTTGATTGTCATATCAAACATATCAATCAAGATTTTTAATAATTTTACTACAATATTATCTATGTGTACCAAATACAGTAATCAATATTACTGATAATTTAATGATGACAATCTATCCTGAAGGCAATCCACATTACCATCCAAGATTGTGTGACGATACACTAAATGCAATCTTAGAATAATTCTTTATATATCACACGTGGTCCAATAAAAAATATCATCCCATCTTATTGGACCATGCAGCCACTACTTTTTAATGCGCATTTAATGTCTGTAGTTCTCCTTTTTTGTTTGAAATTTTGAATGACGAAAATACTTCTTCTTTTTGAAAAAATTATGACATCTACAGTCAAATTGCAGGAAGTCATAATTTTCTTCTAAAAATCATAAAGAGGAAGAATATTTTTATCATTTAAAATTTATAATTTTAATAATAAAATATTTCTTTCTTCTTTAAAATATCTTACGGTAAAATTATGATTTTTTACTATACAAGAAGTCATAATTTGACCGCAGCATATCATAATATAGCCACGAAATATCATAATTTTTCAAAAAATGAGAAATGTTTGTATTAAAGATTTAAATGAAAAAAAGATACTATAAATATTAAATATATATTGAAAAATAGTGACTATATGATCCAATCAAATGGGATGATATATTTTTACTGTACTGGTGCACAAAGACTTTCTTCCTTCCCTGGCTTAATATCTAATTTTATCGGATGACCCCAAGGGAGACAACATTATTTGAATTTCACCATCTAGCTTTTTAGATTTTGGTTTCTATATATTGTCGGTTATCATTCTTGTTTTCTCTTTGTGATTTTGTTCCATTAAAAAAAATGATTTGATGTATGTAACAGAAAGGAAAGATGAAGATTATGACATGAAGTAGCATTACATTCTCTTAAAAAGTATCATCCTAAATCTAGCAAAATACAGAAAAAGATTTATATAGCCAACTCTGACCAGTTTGGAATTAAAGCAGAGTTAAGTCACAAATAAGTAAAATATCAAATGAAAAATTAATTTGGGAGATAATATTTGCATGATGGTTTCAAAGTATATCTATTCAATTTAGTTCATCTTCTTCTTCCTTAGACTTAAATTTTGTTTAATGAAAAATTAATATGTTTTTGAGATAATAATCCATGACATCAAGTACCGTTGCCTTGTGGTGATTGATGATAGAGTGATAGGGCTCGTGCCAACTTAGGTTCAAAAGACTTTATCAAGAACGCCTAAGGACCTACAAGATATGAGGTGTTTATCCAGTTCTAATTATGTTCAAGCTTTGAAGGTCAATTGTAGATGGATTTGGCCTTTGAAGGTGCCTCCAAAAGTTAGAAATTTCTTAGAAACTAATTTGGGACAGACTTCCATGTAAAACCTTTCTTGCACACTGTAATATCATTTCTGCTAATAATCAGTTCTGTGATTTATGCTCTGACCAAATAAGAATTGTGCGCATGCTATCATCCATTGTAGCTTTGCATAGATATATTGGCAGCAACTAAGTTATAGGTATCAGATAAATTTCTGTCTCAATTCCTTATTGACATTGATTGATTTCCTCTCGAATGTTTTGATAAGGAATGTACAGAAATCACTCTTGGCATATACAATATGGTTGCTTTGATGAGCTCGGAACGAACAGATAGTTAGTAATTCTTATACGACCCAATCACATCTTTTGCATAGGCTTTGAGCTTTCTGTCAAGAAAATGGTTGCCTATATAACTCAAACCTCGCAGGCCTCACATCGGTACTAGAGTAGCCAGTTACTAAAGGGATCTTCCTTTTGTCGACCCCGATTAGTATCTTGGCTATCCTCTCTCGAAGGGTTCATAAAATTAATTTCGATGTATTTGTAATAACAAATAATGCGGCAGTTGGATATGTCATTCAAAATCACGAGGTTGTTATGCTGCAGGCTGGAGGTAAGCTCCTTTCTCATGTCTCTGTTCCATTTGTGGAGATGCAGGCTGCATGGTATGGGATCAAGATGGTGATATCTGAATTACGTGCCTCTCAAATATGGTTGAAGGGGGATTCAGCGACTGTTAAACAGTCGCACAATAGAAAAGCTCGATCATATTCCTTATGTAAAGGATTTATATTAGTGAAAAGACCCAGAGATTTTCCATCAAATCATGCATACTTATAGAAAAGCTAATCAAGTTGTGGATTTTATGGCAAATAACATCTTGCAAGGAGATTTTGTGTAGTCATCTGAGGTTTTGTTGATCTTAAGTGTCTATATCTTTTGCAGGTTGATGCATAAGGAATCCAATATACAAGGTATCCCTAGGGGGGTCAGAGCTGCATATCTACTACCAGCTTCCTTCATTATGCTCTGATATTTATAATCTATTTGCTTGTACTACACCTCTTGACTTACTGTTGGTGTTGCTTTGATCTTCTTAGAATTTCTTTCACTCACTGAGTAGTATTTTCAGCATAACTCTTTGTATTCTACTAGTCTTCCTATTATTATTTTTAGTGTTGCATAAGCATAGAGCTAGAACTGGACTCGGGTCAGCCTGTCTGTAGGCTGAGCTTTAGGCTAGGTCCAAAACAGTTCAGGTCGAGCTCGAGCTTAATTATGAGGCCCAATTGTTTTTCAGATCGGACTCGGGTATCCTTTTAACTCGGCCGGGCCCAAGTATCCCGTTAACCCAGCCCAGGCCCTAGCCCAAAGTCTAGCCTGGAATTTTCAAATCCCATAGTGCATAACATGCCATACTATCCTTTGTATTTTATGAATTCTTGATTGCTTGCTATCCACTGTGCATACCCTTTGTATTTCACCAATTCCTGATTGTGTGCCATCCACCATGCATATACTTCAGGATTTGCCCTGATCGAATGCCTTCTCCCCTAACTCCTCATCTCTCTTGGCCACCCCAAGCCCAACTGTTCTCGGAGATCCCCGAGGGCATCCACTCAGCTTGGTGTAGAAGGGCAAGGTGGACTCCAGCTCACCATCATTGATGGTTGCCGCACCATCGTCATCATCCCCAACGACCCCAGCCTCATCAACATCAATGACGTCGGCATCTCCATCTTTGAGGTGCATTTGCTCTGCGATTTGCCTTGTCCAGTCCGATCAAGAGCCCTTTTTCTTGGGGCTCTTTGAGAAGCTTCTCCCTTCGAACATCCTCCTCATCTGTAGCCTTTCGTGCAGCAGCGACCTCCAACCTCAAACGCCTCCGGCTTCCTCTCTCTCTCTCCACGATCTCGGCCTCCAACCTCAAACGCCCTCCGGTGACCATGGTGCTCCCGTGTCTTTATGTCTTCGACAGCGATCCCAATGGCAAAGGAGACAGAGGAGGAGAGGAGAGGACCAACGATTAGGAAGGCTCACACGAGATGGGATAAGTTGAGAGAGAGAGAGAGAGAGGAAGGAGAGAGAAATAGAGGAAGAGGGAGGGGTTCGGGTCGGGTCTTGGGCTCAAGCTGGCCCAATTGAGTTCAGGTCGGGCTTAGGCTTGGGCTCGAGCTGGGCTCAGGCTTTGAGTTTCAAAATATTTTGGACCGAGCTCAAGTAGAGGTGTGGTCCAACCCAACCCAGCTCATTTTTAGCCCTACATAAGCAGGTCCTTGAATGGTATCTAATGTGGCGGAAGGATAGAAAATCGGTTCAACACTTCACAATACAAGGAGGAATTTCTAACTACCATTATTGTTAGGAAATGCCATCACATGACAATTCGGTATGTATACAGAGATTTAAATTTTTTTCAAATACAGTGGAAGAAATTTTAAAACTTTTCAACATCGTTCTAGGACAACCATGTAACATAACATATCAACATTATGCCAGCGCAATCTTATGTCAGAACGATGTTAAATAAATCTCTAATTAGATCTAATCTAATCAAGCATGCATAGAGAATATATTTCAACATAAAATCAGACACGTCATATATACAAGATTAAGATACAAGAAAAATAAATCTGATTTTTATCTTTACATGGGAAGATCTTTCCATGATCCGATGATCCATTGATATCTCATGGTCTATTGAATCCACAATCTAATGATCTATGGATGTTTCAAAGTTCTTTTGAAGCTGCACAAGTGTCCAACCTCTACAGGTATCCACATGAGGCTGATCTGATCAGTAGATCTCGATCTAACTGGAACGCTAGCTCCTTTGCAGAGATTGCTCTTTAGATTGTCGAATTTTTGATTTTTTTGATTCTCTTTCCAAAAGAATCAAAGAGATCTATAGGAGGATCAAAAAATAGATCTAATCTATTTTTTTTATTTCTCTTCTCAAGAGCAAAAAGAAGAAGAAGAACAAAAGATTCAATCTTTTTCTTTCTTTCCGTCCAACTCTTGAACTGATTATGGAGGAGAATGAGACATTACTGTGTCCAACTCTTAGACCAGAAGATAGAGAGGAAGCCATCCATCTCATCTCATGGACATAAGAAGAGAGAAAGAAAGAAGAACCACATCCATCTCATGGATGTAGGAAGAGGGAGAAGGTAAGGCATCTATCTCATGGAGCACCTCTCTTTTTTTTTCTTTTGTGCACCTCGACACCCACGCACGCCCTCTCTCTTTTCTTTTTCTTACATGCCACCATGCTCTCAAAATCACGTATGATAAGCTAAGGAGGCACCCCCTTTATCTCCTTGTGCGCCAACCCCTTTTGCGCCATAATATTCCACGCACAAATCATCGGTAGTTATTTGATTGGTATATAAGGCGTGGATAAGGGGAGAGAATCCCAGTCCAATGAGACTCTAATTTTCTAACTCAATTTCAATCCGATTCGAATCTAATTCGAATCTAAATTGAGTCAAACCCAACTAAGATTTAAGTTCAAATCCTATTTGGACTAGAAAATCAAAAATAAATCAAATCCAATCAGATTAGATTTGATTTAATTTGATCCATATTTGATCAAATCAAATAATTAGCAACATTTGCAAATTAGTATTTCTATAAATTACTAACTCTTGATAAGTCCTTCATGTAACTTTTACATATTAGTCCAATCATCAATCAAATTAATAATTAGATCTTTTTGTGATTCAAAATTGCTATTCGACATTCCGATCAGTCAGGACCTCTTTTATGTGTGATCCTATGAATTCTATTCTATCTAATAGTAAGATATATTTTGATCTTCATCCAAATATCATTGAAATTTCTTTCAATGTATTGAAATAATTCCAACTCTGTCCATCAAGGATCATCAATCATCAAGACGATGCTCGACGAATCTCATGATCCATCAGTGACACCTAGCAGTATATAATGGCAATCCAACAAAATAGAAGTAATGAACCTCTAGGTGTAATTACCACATGATTTAGTTCTTCTATCATGGATTTCAACAAGATGGAGGTTATGAAAAACTTGTCAGATTCTATCATCTATCATATACAAGATTGACTCGATTCGAGTTCATTTATAAATTTTTATAAAATTTTTTCAATATTCATATTTGCTTTGACCAAAATTTTTTAAACTCAATCTTGTGAATCGTATAGGACTTCTTCATTTCTACTAAGATCGATAGATCCCATCTAGGTGCACACCCTATTCCTACAATGAATCTACTACAGCTAACATACACCTTAAGGCTCCATATGACTAGAAGATCGAGTTATGGTGCAGTCAAACTACAGCAACCTCATTATAAACAGTCGAGACACCATAGATCAAAGAATCATTCACATTACTTAGCATCGAAAATATCACTGATAAGTGAATAGACATCCAAGTGACTTATCGTGTTGGTCACGTTCGGTACTTTTATTCTCTAACAAACATCTGCACTATCGCTTCAGTATCCCCACACAGTAGATTTGAGACTCATCCATCCGTAAGAAAGCAATCAGTGTAACAACCTATCTAGATCGATCACTATTCCCGTGATGATCCTACGATCAAAAGTAGTTTATGAATTAACGATCAATAATACATACCTCAAATTCTCAACTCTTGAGAATATGTGTCATCATCTTGTTAATTTATTACATAATTCATGGACACATACACTACATGAATGGTAATTAACTATCTTAAATAATTAGATCAAGTACGAAATTATATTCTAGAAAAAATTAATATGTTAGTCCAATTGGTTTCTAAAGCATACATCTAATAATCTTTCACTTGCACTAAAGCCAATCTATCATAGACCTAAGTCCCATCTTCTGAAGATGTGCTTTGGTCCTTTGCTGGTAAGATGGTTTAGTATGTAGGTCTGTCATATTTTCATGGGGTTTATCCTGATTCTCGAAGTTTTACTTTCAAAAATAATCGTGAATATTCATTCTTATGTGCTAGAAATTTTGGTGAGGCCTAGGCTCCTTAGCTAAAGCAATGGCGTCTCTGTTGTCATAGTATAGTATTGTGCCATCTGATAACATTACATTAGTTCTGTAACAAATTTTTTTTAACCAGAAGACTTTCCTAACAATCTCATAAACAGTGACATATACGGCTTTTGAAATTTGCAATAATCGATTGTTTAAAACTCTTCCAATTTATCGAATCTATATTGCATAAGAAATATCTTTCTTGATGTAGACTCTCTACCATCAATATCAGATATATAATCTAATTCATTGTATCCTTTTACCTTAACTTTGATTCTCCTCAAAGATCATTTACATATCCTAAGTATTTCTCAAGTACTTAAAATATTTTCACAGCTATCCAGTACTCTCAGTTTTGATTGAACCGATATTTACTTGTGACACTCATAGCAAAAATATATTGAATCATGTACATAGTATACATGAGGCTCTCATTAGCTAAAGCATAAAGGATCTAGCTTATGTACTATATCTCCACCGATGTATCCCACACATCTTCTCTAAAAAATTAATTCTATGAACAAGGGGTAGAAACTCTTTTAGGATCTTTCATGCTAAACCCTTCAGCACCTCTTCTATGTACGTCTTCTGTGAAACTAGCATCCTAATAGATCATTTCATAGACCTATATCTATCTCATAGACTTATATAGGATGTTTCCCAAAGATCTCTTATAGAGAATTTTTTTAGACAACCATATTCTAACTATAGTCAGTATGGGAATAACATTCCCAATCAGAAGAATGAAATTCATGTACAATATGAGGAATATGACAATATTCCCACTGACCCTTCTTATAATACATGTTTCTCCTGTTCTTGATGAGATCAAACTATTTGATCGTATCGAGTATCCCTATTCTGAGATACTTGCTTTAAAAGTCTCTACCTTTATAACTCTTCTTTTATAGATTGATTTAAATCTAATAGGTACTGTTGACGTAGAATTTCATCTCGAGATCGGATCAGCTGGAGTGGGACGGTGACAGCAAGTCGGTGACGGTCGGACGGCGGTGGCAGGACCTACAAAAGAAGTCTCTAATCGGAGTTGGCTCTGGTGGGGACTCTCCGATGCTTAAGTCAAATTTCTGTTCAATAGAGAGAGGAGCAAATATTTTGGGAAAGAAGAGATTGCATATCTCGAGGGTCCATCTTTAGGCCTTTATTTATAGGTAGAGGCTAAAAAATCATGAAAAAAGAGTGGCTATTAGAAATCTTTTCGTCCTCCATTGAATATCCTCGAAAATCATGCTGGGCTTTCTGATTTTTTGGATTTGATAGATAGTGTCATCTTTTAGCACGTGGGGCCCACCTTCATTAATGGCATGATTTGACAATCAGTTGTTTGAGAATGGAGGTCCTTCTTTTACTCATGTTTATTTTATATTTTAATGGGATGATGTGACGGAATCAGGACTAGGCCAAACCTGATATGGCTTCACATCTCCATATGCCTTACATCTTTGACTAGTATGAAATTACCTCTCACCATAGCCCGTCTACTCTCGTGTCTAAGTTAACATGGGTGAAGGGAGTATATCAAGTCAAAGCAGTCGAAGACGTGAGGAGTATTCTCCTGTTTCAATTGAAATGAAACATTCTCCTGCTTTAGTTTGGTTGCTGAGGACCTTGGAGACCAACTTTTGTCTTTCACACAATGTTGGTCATCGATGTCCCATTTTGGAAGAATCTTTGGGCCGGAACTCGTTCCCCGAGTAATGGATATTTTCTTCTGGTGCTGTTCACTAAAAGGTGAAGGGTCGTTGGAGGCACTGCTCTTCGAGGTGAAGGACTGTTGGAGGTGCTGTTCACCAAAAGTGAAGGGTCGTTCTTCATTGGCAATGTTCGCTTAAGAGCGAAGGACCATTCTTAGTTAGTACTATTCGCTTAAGAGTGAAGGGTCATTCTTCATTAGTATTCTTCACTTAAGAGTGAAGGGCCAAGGTCTTCATCGATACTGTTCGCTTAAGAGCGAAGGGCCTCTTTATTGATGCTATTCACTTAAGAGCGAAGGATCAGTCTTCATTGGCACTATTCGCTTAAGGGCGAAGGGCCAAGAACTTCGTCGGCACTGTTTGCTTAAGAGCGAAGGACTTTTATTGGTGCTGTTCGCTTAAGAGCGAAGGACCATTCTTTGTTGACGCGGTTCGCTTAAAAGTGAAGGACCTTTATTGGCACTATTCGCTTAAGAGAGAAGAGACATTCTTCGTTGGCACTATTTGCTTAAAAGCGGCCATTCTTCGTTGGCACTGTTCACTTAAGAGTGAAAGGAACTTTATTGGCGCTATTCGCTTAAGAGCGAAGGACTGTTCTTCGTTGGTGCTATTCACTTAAGAGCGAAGGGCCAAGATCATCGTCAGCACTGTTCGCTTAATAGCGATGGGCCATTCTTTGCCGCTATTCACTGAAGATGAAGGGCCATTCTTTGATGCTATTCGCTGAAGAGCGAAGGGTCATTCTTCATTGGCGTTGTTCGCTTAATAGCGAAGGGCCTCTTTATTGGTGCTGTTCGCTTAAAAGTGAAGGGCCAAGGTCTTCGTTAGCACTATTCGCTTAATAGCAAAGGGTCATTCTTTGGCGCTGTTCACTGAAGAGCGAAGGGCCAAAGTCTTCATTAGCTCTGCTTGCTTAAGATTGAGGGGCCATTGGCACTGTTCGCTGAAGAGCGAAGGGTCGTTGGGAAGAGGCGCTATTCGCAGAAGTAAAGAGCCATTGGAGGCGCTGTTCACCAAGGTGAAGGGCCATTAGAGTTCTTACTGGCTATCCCCTATTTCTTAGTCACCGAGATCTTGAGTTATGGATCTGCACACAAAAGATAACAGAACTCGTCGGACACACTCTGATTGGGCCTTCCAATTTTTTAGTTAAGTCAAGCTTTTGAGTAAAAAAATAATAATTAAAATCATGTTGCCCCATTATGGCTGGTTCGCTTCCCCTTGGCTTTTTCAGATCAGCCTTGGGCTTCATCGGACTTTGCTTCAGCTTTGATCTTTCCTCTTGGTTATTGGTCTTTTGCTCGATAGTCGAATCTTAATTTGCTCAGGTTGATTTCTAAGGACCTTTGGCTTTTAGATGGTATTGATCTTTTGAGGCTGATCGTCTAATGACCTAAGCCTTGAGCTATCTTCACCTCAGCTGGATCCTCATCTCATATTTGGCCTGGATCTTTATTATGGTCTTGCTTCAGCTTTGGTGCTTAAAGTCTTGTTGCTCTGTAAGAAGAAATAAGTTAATTGATGGAGGCTTGAGAGTCTATTATCAAGAAAGTTATTTCTGTTTGAGAGTTTTTGGGCTTTATTTGACTCTTTTCTGTTATTTGCCTTAGTTTGAACCGGAGCTTTGTCTCAATTTGGGTTTATTTTGTTTCAGATTGGCCTCATTCCATGCTTCAGATCGGCTTTGTTCTCAACTTTAGCTCAACCAAGATCAGACTTCAGTTTGACACTTGGGATCAGCTTTGATCTAGCTTCAGATTGGCTTGATTTTGAGCTTCGAATTAGCTCAATTTGGCTTCAGGTTGGCCTGCATCTTTACCTCGGATGGGCCTTGATCTGATCATGGATGGATTGGATTTTACCTCGGATTTGCCTTGACTTCACCTCGAATGGATTGGGTTTTATCTTGGATTTGCCTTGACTTCACCTTGGATGGATTAGGTTTTACCTTGGATTTGCCTTGACTTCACCTCGAATGGATTGGGTTTTATCTTGAATTTATCTTGATTTCACCTCAGATGGATTGGGTTTTACCTTGGATTGGCCTGGAGCTTGACCTCGGATTGGTCCAGGTCTAACTTCGGATTACTGATTTTTGACTTTGGATTAGCCTAGATCTGGCTTCGGATTAGCCTAGATTTGGCTTTGGATTGGTCTGGATCTGAGCTTCAAGTCAGCCTTAATTTGAACTTCAGATCGTCCTAGATCTGACTGTGGATCGGCCCCATCTGAGCTTTAGATCAGCTATGCTGCTTAGGACATCCTTACTCATTTTTCAATCCTAGACCAAGATTTCCAATGTTAACCCAGGCTTAACTTGACTTAAAATTAAGACTATCTCGTTTAAAGCTTTTGGGCTTGTAGTGGCTTGACCTGGAATTTTTCATAAAGGTCCTCGTATGTATGGAGGCCCTGAGCCTCGTCTATTTGAAAGAAGAGATCGGCCATTCTGTTGTGCGACATCGAGAGCGAGGTAGCTTCAAAGGCCTGAAGCTAGGCAAAATTGGCGACATTCTGTTGTAGTTGAGGGCACTGTAGTTCTCGAGGAGGACCATTTCCCTATGGAGGTCCACAATAATATTCCTCACATTCATTAGTTCTACCTAGGACTCCACTCGAGCCGCTCTATTTTGCAGCAGAGGAGGCAGCACCGCCCTTCTTCCTGTGGAGGACGGTGTCGGTGTCGGAGGTGAAGAGGCCGAGGGGAGGAGAGGTGGGAGAGTCATCAGAGTTGGTGATGACATCTATACAGTTGAGGGCTGCCTTGCATACGGCGACCACGTTGGAGTGGTTCCTCCAAGCAGCGTTCTGGATGATCTTGTCGAGGTCGGAATCAAGGATGCAACCGGGGTGGCTTCGAGTGCCCAAATCTGGAGAGTGCAAGGTGAAGGGAACCTTAGAGCATCCTACGGGTGACTTCGGCACCGCCGTTTGTGCACAGGCATGTCGGAGAGCTTCGACACTAGTAAAGGTGCGGGATGTCTTGGCCAAGGAAAGTAAGACGCACACACATGAAAAGGAGGTTCGAGCCCATGGCAGTCAGTCTTGGGCCACTCACGGGTGACCGCGGCACTGTTAGAGGTCAAAGATGTGGCAGAGCTTCGGGTCGGGGTTGATTGGCACCGCAAACAAGGTCCGATGTCATCGAAGAGGGAGGAGTTTGGACTTAGGCACTGAAAAGGATCAATGGCGTCGGTTGACTTGGGGAGTTGAGATCCATCGACCCACGAAGCACACGACTGTCGGGGCTAGGTGCACATGGGGGGAGCCCCAAAGGCCGATTGCCGGCGGCCTTGGAACCAATGGGAGTGGCTTCGGCTATGCCAGAGGTGCGCATGAGAAGCGAAGGGCCTTGGTGTGGGAGAGCTTCGGGACCATAAGTGAGGGGCTCGGACGGTCGGAACTTCAGCGTCGTGCATGTGAGAGGAGACTTCAGAGCTTTTCTCAGGGAGCCTCGGCACCTTCAAAGATGGATACACGTAGGAGGAGGCATGGTATGAGAGGATCGGTCGGGGATCTTGCTTCGACCTGCCTACCTCGATTAGGCACCTGAGGAGCGGAGAGGAGTTTTGTTCAGCCGGACCTTTCCAGTCTTTCTTTTTCGTCTTTCCTTCTTTTTCTTTTTGGCTACTTGTGGGGGTCTTTGGGGCAACATAGGGCTACCTCGGCACTGCCCCTCCTCTCTCTCTCTCTTTTAATTTTGGTGTCTGTCTTAGCTTAGTGCACCATCATCATTGGCTTGAGTACTCAAAGACCCTTGATCCTATAAGAAAGAGCAGAAATGAAACAAAATGTAAATGGAGGCTTGGGAGCTTTTTACCTTAAAAATTTCTGAATCGTTGGAAACTCTCCCTCTTCGAGCCTGTTCTTCGGGAGTGCTCTTGAGATGAAGCACAAGCTGGAGACAATTTCAGAGGCCCGAACTTGGGCGAGATATTGGTGGTCCCTTTAGTGGCTTTAGATCTTGGCACCATCAAAGATGGAGTTCGGCACCTCGATAAGAGAACTCAGGGGCTGCTCAGGGTAGCCTCCGCCTCACCCCAGGTTGATAGAAATGAAAGTAGGGTTCGGTTGCAGTTTTTGGACCGTGTGTAGTAAGGCAAGATGAGAAGATAGAACTTGCTAGGCTCTTGAACTATGTGCCTGTCAAAAAATGTTTAGAAGAGCCAAGTACAAAGATCAATGTTCTACTATAGGCATACATATCACAGCTGAGACTTAAGGGTCATCTGTTGTGGTTTTCATCAAATAGAGTGCAGGGCATGTTTTATGAGCTTTATTTGAGATCGTGTCAGTCAGGGCGAACATCAGTCCTACCACTCCTTCACTGATGCTCCCAATGGTCTTTCACATGAGTCCATGTCAATGACAATGACAGCTGGGATGTGTGGGCAAAGGATTGCCGTGGTGTATGTTATGATTTTTTATTTAAAGGGAGGTTTTCGAGGCTCCGCTACAATAACTCCTTCCTGTTCTCCCTCCTATCACCACGTGAGCCAAACATCTCTCCTGTACTTTACTTCATCTCAATTGTTGGCCCATCAAATCACATCTTCAATCTTTTTTTTTAGATAGTGGCTCCTTGACGTGAGCTTCGGCCTCATCATTTTTAAAATCATGCCCAATGGAACTGATGCAAGGCTAATAGATGCAGGCTATTCCATACAGCTTTGGTGTAGGCATAGGATATTCATGCAGATAGCTAGCTGATGGCTTGGCATCGCTCGAAGTTAAATACACGTCCAGATATTTTTTTCTTTCTTTGTTTCCATCATCTTTCTCTCTCATTCACTTTCTCCTTTCTTCTTTTATTTGATTATCCTACTTGTAGGAGGATGGGACAAGAGAGGAGTTAGGTGCATGCACCAAGTGCAAGCAAATCTGGATAAATCCAGTGACCTCTTGATGCACATGGTACAGAGTCAATGCAAGATGCTGAAGTACTTCATGTTGAGGGCAGATCCTACGGCACTGAGTAACTTCAGTGTCATCTGCTGGTGACTTCGGTGATGTCGGACACGAGGATGTTGGGGGGACCTTCAGCTCCGATAAGGGCCAAGCTCGCTTGCTGGTGCTCACAGGAACCTGCCTTTAGGTCACTTGCACGTGCAGGAGAAGCACAGCCACTTGTGGGGGATTAGGCATAGGTGACCTTGGCACCATCCGAGATCGGACGCATGGGTGCCTCCTTCTTTTTCCCATCTACTCGCTTCTATTGCCCTCTAACTTACATCCTACTAAGAATTCGAAAATATGAAAGAAGAAACGTGGATCTTATTATGGCAAAATTTTTAAAATTATTCCTTATCTGAATATTGTGATATCTTTTTTTACTTGGATCTTTCTTTCTTACGTGATCTCCTTCCGCATTTGGATCCTGCCAAAAATTTAATTTTAAATTTTAAAATAAGAGACTGCAGATGATTTGGAAATCAAGAGATCCCCATGATCTTCTTTCCTGTCTGGAGTACCCCAGCTTCGAGCTCGGCTAGGATAGTCTCGAGGGGCCATGGACTGATCAGATCTAATCTGATGGTCGATCTAGAGAGGTTCAAACAGCATCGATCGATTTGTAAATTGTTGGATCATGATCATCTGGCCGATTTAGAGATAGGCAATCTGGATCTTGTCGGTGTTGAAGCAATGTGATGAAACTTCTCCCATTGAATATTTGCTCCTTCCCATAAATGGGCCTAAGGTCCTTCCTCTAGTGCTAATCTATTGATATAGAATTTTATCTCGAGGTCGGATCAGCTGGAGTTAGACGGTGACGGCACGTCGGCGATGGTCGGACGGCGGCAGTAAGACCTGTAAAAGAAGTCTCTAACCGAAGTTGGCTCCAATGAAGACCTTCGATACTCAAGTCACATTCCTATTCAACAGAGGGAGGAGCAAGTATTTTGGGAGAGAAGAGATTGCATACCCCGAGGGTTCCTCTTTAGGCCTTTATTTATAGGTGAAGGCTGAAAAGTCATGAAAAGGGAGTGGCTGATAGAGATCTTTTTGCCTTCTATTGAATATCCTCGAAAATTATACTAGGCTTCTTGATTTTTTAGATTTGATAGGTAGTATCACCTTTTAGCATGTGGGCCCACCTCCATTAATCGCATGGATTAATAACCAGTTATTTTGAGAATGGAGGCCCTTCTTTTACTCTTGGTTATTCTCATGTTTTAATGGGATCATATGACGGAATCATAACTAGGCCAAGCCTGATATCTCTTCACGTCCCTATAAGCCTTATGTCTTTGGCTAATACGAAATTAGCCTTCAATAGGTACTATACCTACTGGTGGATCTACTAAGAATTAGACTTGGTTAGAATGCATCGAATCAACTTTTGACTTCATTGCATTCAACCATTTCTCAGAATTGATATTTAACATCGACTCAAAGTAGTTTTAGGATCATCTCCATGTTTTCTATCTCTTATGAGGAATATTTTCTCAACATCTTCTGTTAAAATACCTAAGTATCTTTCAGTAGGATGATAGATTCTATTTGATCTACGAGATAGAGGAGGTACTATATGTACTGGCTCAATATGAATAGATTCTATAGGTTCTATGATTCATTGCTTTTCAGAAACTCTCTTTGAGCTCAATTTTTTCTCCCACTATCTATATCTTGGATAAACTATTTCTCTTAGAATATAGCATGTCAGATCACAATCATATTGTGATCCATTGAAAATAAAAGTAGTATGTCCTAAACTCTTTAGGATACCTTAAAAATGAGCTCTCATAGACCTAACCTCTAATTTATCTGTCTATTGTCGCTCGACATGGATCGGACATCCTCATCATGCCACATCTCATACGGTGTGACAAGAATAACTTAGAGGAAACTATTCAACAGTAAAACTTATCTCTAAAGGTATAAGAAAAGATCAGTGATGTTCATCATGGATTAGACTATATCAAATAGGATCTCATTCTTCCTTTCCGACACCCCTTGAGGTGCATCAGGAAGAGTCCATTGTGAAACTATGTCATTTTTCTTGAGATAGATTAGAAACTTCCATTAAGGTATACATATCATCGATTTCATCAAAGAATCTTAAGAATTTTTTAGTTTGCTTCTTTATCTCATATCTGAATCCTTTGAACTTTTCAAAGGCTTCATATTTATGTCTCACACATGTACTTGTACTGTGAAAAGTCATCGATAAAAGTAACGAAGTAAAGATAACCATCTCTGACTTACACATCAAATGGGTTACACATATTAGTGTATACCAGGTCAAATATCTCAATAGTCCTCATACTATATCCCACAAAGAGTAGTCTGGCCATTTATCCTTTAAGGCAGAATTTACAAACCGAAAATGACTCGAGAGTCAATGAGCTTAAAAGCTCATGCCATTCTTTTTGTTTATTCTATCCACTCCAACATGACCAAACCTGAAGTTCCACATATACTTTGGGTTCATCTCTTTTCTGGATCTCTCAGACCCTATGACACTCACTATCTACTCAGGTACCAATACTGAGCAGACCCAACATACCTTCTGAAGACATATCCCGTATCTTTTTTTAAGCTTTCCAGATATACAGGATAGTTCCTTCTTTGGCTTGCTCTTGGACTTATGTTTCTTTTACAGACTTCTTCTTCTTCTAAGTAGATCTTCTATTGGAAGTAGAAACCCGCTCCGCAGTGAGAACCCTACCTCTTGAACTCTTCAAGGTCCCTTCGGTAGTCACCAACATGTTCAACATTTTAACTAAGTGTAATCATTTTAATTCATTTGGTAGTTTACTATAAACTATCCATATGAACTAATAAGAAATTACAGGATCAAATCCATTCACAATTCCTCGTGCATGGTCGAGCTTCTCAAGCTCATCCAAGTCATTAATCATTATCAAACAATGATCATGAACTGATTGCTTTTTAATCAATTATTGGATGGCTTGGTAATATAGGGATATTCTGGACATGATATAAGCTTAATCCTTCGGAACTTAAAACTATTTTGAATTTCTGAGCCAGTCTTTATAACTTGTTTGGTTAGTCAAGTGATTTCTAATATGTGAGCTAAAAGATTTGAAGTCGATATTTTATTCTATCAAAGAGTAGAGATTTTAGTTAGATTTTCATACTTGATTTTAATATTTATTCTAGGATCTTTTAAATAATATACCTCCTACTATTTTTTTGAATCTCTTACACTTCTTAGATAGAAAATAAAAATTCTTCGCGACTAAGATTTCAAGTGGGTACTACGGTCCCACTAATTGGCACACCACCTCACCTAATAGTTATTGACGATGTGTCAATCAATGAGTGGATAACTCTTATCCAATACTTCTCAAGTAAATTATAGTGGTCACTAGTCTCTAATTTCTGAAGCCTCACTTAACAATTATTAGCCTTATTCCTTAGTTAAGTTAGGCTTACTGTTCACCATCGAATGTAAAACCATCATTGGATCCCTTACCTAACAGTTATTGGGTCTAATTCTATCTCTACCCTAGAACATCTCATACTATAAAGTGGCTGTGTCTTCCCTAATATAACTGAACACTGTATCCAGTCAAGAACAATCAACACCCGAAAGGGTCCATATATCTACAACGGTGGAAGATTGCTCGACTTAATATTTTGTAAGAAGATTTAATTTAGTTCTTCTTAGATTTTAATTATTTATTTATATCGCATGTAAATCTATAATTAAATTGGATCGACTAGTGAGATCGCATCTTGACTCATCAAGATTAGACTCATGGTGCAATACAATCATAGTGAACTCAACACTAAGCATCCAAAATCAGAATTTGATCAACTAAATTGGCTAGATAAGTGATGATCAATGAGAGATTCTTCGTAGATGATGCAATGGTCCTAATTAAATAACCATCTTTCAAAGCATTTGTCTTAGATTCCAATAGATCAACCTATTCCAAATTAAGTTTGGCTTTTAGTTTCTCACCATAAATTGAGATTGCATCCATCTAAAGTATATTCATGATACAATCCTACTCTTAGGATTTGTAGTGATTCATGGAGATCACCATATATATCCATAAAAATACATGCATGATTATCACATAGTCCTTATGTTCATGCTCATTTCTTATGATGTTTTATGTATCAATCTCTGTTCATCCTAGGACAATCATGCCACATAACGATCCTCGCTATGCTAGGACAATCTTATATCAGGATGATCTAAGATTGATTTATGAAATATATGTTCAATCAAATTACTCTAATTTAAAATATCCATATTATCACAGATCATATCAAGATGAATCTCTATCTATAAACATCATCTCATGCATGAACATATAATAAAGATAAATTCAGATCTAACAGGATTCACATCACATGAATATTAGATACCAATTTATGGATGCATGAACATAAGAAATAAGATTTTCATATCTTAAAAATAATTTTTAGATCTTGAAATAAATACATGAATATAAAATAATCTGAATTTTAGATCTAAAAATAAATTTTCAGATCACGAAATCCATCTCATGAATTTCAATCATTCAGATTTTTAGATCTGAAAAAAGATTTTTAGATCTTGAACTCTATCTTCTTTCTATAATCATTCATGATTTTATATTTGAAAATAATTTTTAGATCTAAAACCTAATCTTAATCTTGCAATAATGAGATGGCTCTGATATCACTATTAGAAAACGTCATTACATAGCGATCCAGTAGGCATACAGAGATTTAAAATTTTTCAATACGCAGTGAAAGAGAATTTCAAAAATTTTTAACATCATTCTAGGATAATCATGCAACATAACGTATCAATATTATGCCAGGACAACCTTATGTCAGAATGATATTAAAATAAATCTCTAATTAGATCTAATCTAATCAAACATGCATAAAGATAATATCTCAACATAAAATCAGACATCATCATATGTACAAGATTAAGATACAAATAAAATAAAAATCTGATTTTTATCTTTGCGCGAGTAGATCTTTACTACGATTCGATGAAATGTGGATATCTTTATGGTTCATTAAATCCACGATCCGATGATCTATGGATATCTTTAAGGTCCTTTTGAAGCCGTACAAGTGTCTAACTTCTACAGGTATTCACACGAGGCTGATCTGATTAGGAGATTTCGATCTCACTGGGATGCTAGCTTCCTTCTAGAGATCGCTCCTCAGATTGTCAAATCTTTGATCTCTTTTGATTCTCTTCTCAAAAGAATCAAAGAGATCTATAGAAAGATCAAGAAATCAGATCTAATCTGATTTTCTTTTCTTTCTCTTCTTAAAAGAAAGAAGAAAATCTGAAGAAAAGAAGAACAAGAGATTCAATCTCTTTTCTTTCTTTCTGTTCAACTCTTGAATTAATTATGGAGGAGAAGGAGAGATTACTGTGTCCAACTCTTAGACCAGAAATAGAGAGAAAATCGTCCATCTCATGGACATAAGAAGAGAGGAAGAAGAAGAACCACATCCATCTCATGGATGTAGGAAGAGGGAGAGGGTGAGGCGTCCATCTCATGGAGCGCCTCTCCTTTTTTTTCTTTTGTGCGCCTCAACACCCACGCACGCTCTCTCTCTTTTCTTCTTTCTTACATGCCACCATCCTCTCAAAATCACGTATGATAGGCTAAGGAGGAACCCCCTTTATCCCCTTGTGTGCCAACCCTTTTTGTGCCATAATATTCCACGCACAAATCACTGTAGTTATTTGGTTGGGCATCCCATATAAGGTGTGGATAAGGGGAGAGAGTTCTAGTCCAATGGGACTCTGATTTTCTAACTCAATTTCAATTTGATTCGAATTCGATTCGAATCTAAATTGAGTCAAACCCAACTAAGAATTAAGTCCAAATCCTATTTGAAATAAAAATTTAAATTAAATCAAATCCAATCAGATTAAATCTGATTTAATTGAATCCATATTTGATCAAATCAAATAATTAGTAATTTTATAAATTAATCTTCTGATAACTTACTAGCACTTAATAAGTCATTCATGTAACTTTATATATTAGTCCAATCATCAATCAAATTGATAATTGGATCCTTTTGTAATTCAAAATTGCTATTCAACATCTCGATCAGTCAGGACCTCTTTTGTGTGTGATCCTGTAGATTTTATTCTGTCTGGTAGTGAGATATATTTTGATCTCCATCAAAATATCATTGAAACTCCTTTCAATGAATCGGAACAACTCTAACTCTGTCCATCAAGGATCATCGATCATCAAGACGATACTCGATAAGTCTCATGATCCATCAGTGACATTTAGCAGTATGTAGTAGCAATCCAGTAGAATAAAAGTAACAAACCTTTAGGTATAGTTACCGTCTGATTTAGTTCTTCTATCATGAGTCCTAACAAGATGAAGATTATGCAAAACTCGTCAAATCCTATCATTTGTCATATACAAGCTTGGCTCGACTCAAGTTCATTTGTGAATTTTCGTGAAAACTCTTTTCAGTATTTATACTTACTTTGGTCAAAGACTTTCTGAACTCTGTCTCGCGAATCGTATAGGACTTCTTCTTTTCTACTAAGATCGTTAGATTCTATTTAGGTGCACACCCTATTCCTATAATGAATCTACTGCAGCCAACATATACCTCAAGGCTTCGTATGGCTAGAAGATCGAGTTATGGTGTAGTCAAACTACAGCAACCTCGTTATGAACAATCGAGATACCACAGGTCAAAGAACCATTCACACTACTACAGTATCGAGAATGTCACTGACGAGTGAGTAGATATCCAAATGACTTCTTGTGTTGGTCACGCTCGATACCTCTATTCTCCAACAAACATCTGCACTCTCGCTTCAGTATCCCCACACTATAGACTCGAGACTTGTCTACCCATAAGGAAGCGATTCGTACACTAACCTATCTAAATCGATCATCATCTCTGTGATCATCCTACGATCGGGAGCAGTTTATGAATTAACCACCAATGACACATGTCTCAAATTCTCAACTATTGAGAATATGTGTCATCATTTTGTTAATTTATTAGATGATTCATAGACACGTACACTACATAAATGATAATTAACTGTCCTAAATAATTAGATCAAGTACGAAATTATATCCTATAAAGAATTAATGTGTCAGTCCGATTGACTTTTAGGGCATACATCTAACAATTATTGCTCAATACTTTTATTCTGAATGCAATGCAGGTTGCTTTCATAATTAGTTTATGTTGCTAGGTGACTATTTTCTTCCGCATTAAAGGGCCAACTCATTATAGGAGATGGTTTGATAAACACCTTCGACTGATGTATCATACCAAAAGGATTTCTTGGACATCGTTTGTCTTTTCAAATATCTTCATCATGGGAGAACATCTGAATCAAAACATTGAGGAAAAGGGGATTAGGGGATTGCTGCTTGTCCTTTCCTTCCATGTTTTTATGGGTTCTTTTGGGCTTGCTTTGGTACTTGGGTTAGTTGTGCCCCCTTTTCTTTCTTCCCCTCATTATCATCTAACTGGTTACTTATGGTTTATAAGTCATTGTATGGGAAAAAAGGCATTGGAGGGTTGTCAAAACTAAGTTGTATAAGATGCAAGATGAGGTGTCTCAATGCAAGGGAATAAAAAGATTGAATCCAAAGAGAAGGAAAGAATATAAAAGCCAGGCTGAGAATACACATGTTAATCTTGCTATTCTCAGTACATTTTCTGTGCGGGCTCGTGCTTTGACTCATCGGCTTCGATAGCTTATGCCCATTTCTACAATGTTAAGCTATTCTATCTTTAATGTTGGGATGCAAGGGATATCCTCAATTACTATATTGTATTCAAGTCAATCCATTATCTCAATTCTTTAAGCAATATGTGCTATGGGTGAAGGAAAAACTAACTTTTTCCGCCGTAGGATCTTTCAGATCTAATGAGATCTGGGGTGAAATATTTCAAAAAAATTCTACGATTATTTCAGATCTAAAATCTATTAGATCTAATTTTTATTATCTGATATTAAATTTAAATTAAATCTAAAAATATGAAGAATAGAGAAATACCTCTAGGGTAATTTGATTACCCTGTAGATGATCGCAGCAATGCCCGAGGTTCTGATGTAGCCACGCAGTCGTCTGACCTCTATCGGTATCCACTCGAGCAGGATTTGGATCGTCTTCTCCTCACGAATCTTCACTCCAAAAATCATATCTAGATCTGATCTGAAAGTTCTTCAAAAGATCTTCTGAAGCTGAAGCAGCGGCTTCTCGATAGATTGCTGTAGCCTCCTGATCAGGCCGCCACCACGTCTTGGATTAGCACCAGATGGATGCCCAACTTTTTGGTGTGAAGAGGAGAGAGAGAGCACCAGAGGGGTGTGGAGAGGTTGAGGGATTTCAGGCTTTTGCTGGGTATGGCGCAGGCATATTTAACCCTAGGCATAGTCACGGTTTAAATAGATCCTGCTGCGCCATGCAGTGCCACATCATTCGACCAATCAAAAATTTCAATTAATTCTAAAAATTTGATTGATGGAGTGATGTCATCTAATCATATCAGATGAGAATCCCCATAATCTCTCCTACTGTTGGCGCCAACACTGGATAAGCCCAGTGAGGTTGGCGCCCAACAGTCCAAGTTGATCAAGGCATCAGAGTTCTCATCTCATGGGACTCTGATCCTTATCCAATT
>KE504815.1:236329-248168 GCA_000441515.1 Elaeis oleifera | reverse complement strand
ACATCATCCTGGCATGGCTTCTTCGTCGACTCTCCTTCAGCAGTCATCCCTCGATCCAGTCGTTTGGAGATCATGTTGATGACTCCGGCAGTAGGCTGATTGTTCACTGCCTCTTCAGTCGGTTGGGGTCGTCGATCGAGAAGGGATCGAGTCGGCGGGTCCCTTCGATACTTTTCGAGATACCCTCGTTGTATAAGGGCCTCTATTTCATCCTTGAGTTGGATGCATTGCTCGGTGTTGTGACCGTGGCCCCGATGGAATCGGCAGTATTTTCTCCGATCGCGGCCCTTTGCCTTCAGAGGCGGAGGCCGTCACAGATATTTCGCTCCTTCGATCTCCATCAGGATCTGCGCACGAGAAGCAGAGAGAGGGGTGTAGGAGTCATACCTGCGATGCGTCGGTCTCGGACTCTGCCGTCGGGGTGATCTCGGGCTCCGTCATCGGGGCGAGACCCGTTTATCGGTCGGGGCCTGCTGGGTTCAGCAGGAGTCCGATTTTTCTTCCGCTTCTCCTTCTGGCCCTTGCTCTCAGTCAGACGCCGGTCGGAAGCTCCTTCGTCCGCGCGCATGTATTTGTATGCGCGCTCCAGCAATTCGGTATTTGTCTGGGGAGGTCTTGTCCAAGGAATATGTGAATCGGGACCCCTTAGCCCCCTCTTCATGGCTGAGATAGCCATGTCTTCGTTGAGATCTCGAACCTCAAGTGTGGCCGCGTTAAATCGGGCCACAAAGTTCGGAGTGTCTCATTTTCTCCCTGCTTGAGGGAGAAAAGACTGTCCGAGGTTCGTGACGGTTTCTGGCTGGTGCTGAAATGGGCCACGAAAGAATGCTCGAGCTGCCCGAAGGAGTGGATACCTCCTGAGCGGAGGTCGGAGTACCAGGTCCTGGCAGCTTTATGAAGTGTGGCGGAGAAGCAGATGCAGAGGAGGGCATCGGTTGCCCCTTGAATTGTTATGAGAGCCTTGTAGCTCTCCAGATGGTCAACTGAGTCGGTGGAGCCGTCGTAAGGCTCCACATGAGGCATCTTGAACCGAGTAGGGATTGGTTCGTCGAGGATAAATCGGGAAAGAGGTTGGGTAGTCCGGAAGTCGACGTCATTTGAAGACTTCTGACCATCCGCTTGGAGCTGGGCAAGCCGACGGTCGATTTTTCGAACTTACGTTCATAGTCGTCTAACCGTCGGTGTTGAGAAACTCCAGGGGTCGAACCTCCCGATGAATTTGAGAGGGAGGCGGACGGTGTCTGCGGCCGCTTCTCCTTCCTCGCTCGCTCCAGTTGGGAAGGAGAGGGACGCCGAGACCGATGGGTGTCGCGCCGTGGCTGCCTCCCCTTCTCGATGGGAGTGCTGAGACGGCTGCTCTTGAGGAGGAGACGAAAGTTGACGCGGGCATCGGCGGCTACTTCTGGACGGCATCGGGTGCGCCGCCGGTTGTTTCGCCGGTGGTTACGGCAACTGGGTTGGTTGTTGTTGGAGGTTTTTGATCGCGTCCATCAGAACAGTCATTTGCCGCACGATCGCCGCAATCTGTGCCTCCGTGGTCACCACAGGATGCGGAGAGCTGGGTTCCGTCATGGAGGATAAAGGAGGGGCCTCTTCCCGACGAAAAGAGTATCTCGCCGATCCGGTAGCTCTCAATCGCTGAGTCTTGATTTTTGTCATCTCGAGAGATTTTTCAAGCTCTATGGAGCTCGCTGTCTTACCACCGCCGCGGAAGACCCCCTTCCTGGCGTGCCAAATCTGTTGGAGCTAATCCCCTCATCGCCTGATCGTCGGGGATGCGCACCTGCAAGGAAAGTCCTCACTGACCGAAGATGTCTCCGGCGGGGACCCTCCGATGCTTAAGTCAGAGAGGAGACTAGGCAACAGTGAAAAATCAGGGGCTCAGCGAGAGAGAGACCTTACCAAAACGTTGCCTTACCTCATTTTATAGTAGAGTGCGATATGGTCCCGCCATTAATAGTGTAGACAACTGGGGAGTTGTCAAATCGTCGGGGCTATCAAATCGTCGTGGATTGTCAGATCATTAGAATTAATCCATGTCCTTGGCAGGATAACGCCCCATGACGGTCGTACAGCATGTCCTTGGCAGGACAACAGCCCATGGCAGTTGTACGGCGTTTGGACGGGCTGGCCAACTATATGTCGGTATTTGGTTGCCGGAACGTCGGATGATGACTCGAAAACACCATCGGCTGATCTGGTGCCTTGTGGAAGTCGGATGTCGGCTGCCACCTCCGACAGCGAGTCGGTGATATGGGTTCGACCGTTCGGCCGATTGAAACAGTATTGGTCTGTTTGGCCGGCATACCTTTGGTCGGATATTGTCGGTAGTCATTATCGGAGTCGTCTGTCCGTCTGGTGGGTAGAGTCGGGCATCGGTCGGACCGTTCCGAAGATAAGTGGGCGTATAGGGGTCAACCGGTATATCCCAACACGTCTGTTTCCCAATTATCATCATCAAGCATAATGTTGTTCACCCATCATTGGGTTTTATGGAATTGCTGCCATTTTTAACTTGCTATTCTTCACAGTATGGAGATGGAAGGAAAGATCGGAGAAAGTAGAGAAAAATGAAGAAAAACAAAAAAATAAAATGAAAAAAAAGAAGAAAAAAAAAGGAAAAGGAAAAAATTAAAAAAAAAAATTAGTTACTAACCTTTTTGCTTTCTTTTGCAGGTTTCAATTTTAATTGCTTATATTTTTACTGCTTTGGATGAATCATTTGATGGTTCCAATTATCTGCCGGCATTTTACATACTCTTCTGTGGCCGATGGGTAATCGCATATGTTTCTCTCCAATGTCAGGCGGGCCTTAGTCATATTTTTTAGATGCCTTTTTCTTCCTACGGGTTTGTTTTCTAGGGTCCCAACAGAGTATATGCTTTGGGTTACTTCATGTTACCAGTTTGGAAACCTGTTTCAATTATGCTGTGCTTAATGCTGTGGTTTCTCACTTCTCTTCGGCTGCTGTGGTAAGTGATAAAGCTCGGATTTATCTTCTATCATTTTCTGGTTCGTGTCTTCTTGCTCTGCCACATTATATTTGCTGTTACGGGCTATTCAGTTACGCAGAAATTGACTTCATTTTCCTTTGTGCATATGAATTCTCACTCGGGCAGCGATGTAGTAAGGGTTGTATAATTAATCTCAGTCTCTCTACTGTCTTCTTTTTTGCTGACCACCATACTAATGTATGGTGCTTTGTTATTGGAGGCCAACATTACTGTCATTTCCTGCCAAGCCTGTGTTACCTGCAGAAGCTTCTCTTATGCTTGCCCGGAATCATATATCCTTAGGACATCCAACAAGACAAAGCAACTTGTACTGCTCTGCATCCTCTATCTATGTTGGAATCTACGGCTTTTCATTTGAATACTTATGGGTGTGGACCTGCTATGGGTTATGGAGATGTTTTGTTTGTTTCAAATCTTGTGCCGCAAGTACTGGTTTGTTATTTATCCCCTTCCTCTGGGAAGAAAGTCTGCAAACACGTTTTATATGTATTAATACAGCCTTCGGGCCATCTTCTACCAAAAAAAAGAACGCCTAAGGACCTAAAGTCCCATAATGTGTACGAGAGCTGAAAATTTTATTGACATTCTTGCACAGATAATGAAACATTGAATGATATATATCTTCCAATCTAGTCTTTCTAATTGGAATCTCGTTTCTGCCAATGGCACTCATTACAGATCATGGCTTTATATCTCCATTTCCTGCATGAATCAGAGAACAAGTGCAATGCATGATAGGATGTTGAATCTTATAAGCACCATCAGAATCACCTCAAGGTTATTTCTTCCCACAGAAATACATTGGTTTTAACCTACACCTCGAGTAATCTATTAATATTATTTGTGATATTATATAAAGCAAACTAGTGCTCTTTTGGCTTTAAATTTGTGATGTGCATAGCCATCTATCAACGCTTACACTGATATGCAACACAACCCTAGTAAAACCCTTTATCACAATGGCCCTCTTCATCAAATGGGGGATCTATTAATGCTTGGGTTGACCCATGGCTTGCACCTATCCCTTCATCACAGTGGCCCTCTTTATCTAATGCAACAGTTAATCTCCAAAATTATTTAGTGGCACAATCTATTGCTCCTAACTGCACTTGGGATCGGGCTGCTCTTGCTCGGGTTTTCAATGCTGATATGATGACCACCATTTTATCGTTGCCCCTGCTGCAGGAAGACTGGTTTGATCAGTTTGGTTGGACACATTCTCGGTCTTTGAAAATTACTTCTAAATATATCTCTTCAGTTCGTCAACTTGAGCCCACTATCCAACACTCTCACAATTTTATGTGCATCTGGAGCCTTTCAGTTCCCATGCGAATCTAATGTTTTTGCTAGAAATTGCAATGGCATTGCTTAGCTTACAAATATCTCTTAGCTTTTAGAGGCATTCTCCCAAGTACCATTGTTACTTGTGACTTGTGCCATGATGCCCAAGAAGACTATAAACATTCTATTATCACTTGTGCTTATGCCTAAGAGTGTTCGCCAGCATTGCCCCATCGTATCACAGCTTTTCAACCGCCCTCTCTTCCTATTTTGTGTGATTTCTTTGCCTATACTCGAGCAGGGAAGCCACTGAAAGCCGTAACTGTTTATATGGCTACTCTCATTTGGGATGCTTACAATAGACATTTTTTTCAAAATATTTACAGCACTTCCGACAATGTGCTGTGATTGTACCTCTCTTTCTACCAAAGTCAATTTCACTGTCACTTTAGTATCAATGTCCAGTCAAAGAACCGGAGCACCCTTTGCTAATGTCTTCCAATCTAGATTCTTGGATGCCCCTCCCTTTAGGGTGTTGGTAATTAATCTTGATGCTACAGCCAGGAAGCATGAAGCGGCTATTGAATTTATTATTCGAACCATGATGGGACCATTTTATGTGGGCTTGCAAATCATACTTTGATAGGGGATTTTCCTTCTCCCATATGACTCAATACAACAATCGAGAAACTCACCCAACAAGACTAATCAAAATGTATTATTTAGATTTCTTAATCCTGTATAAGTCTCCAAAATCTTTTCGGTGAATAACCGATGTGGAACTAAATACACATCCGCACAAATCTTCACACTCAAGCACCTCTGGATTTGGCTCGTATGTTGGCTGCTAATGCTTATAGCGTAGCTTATCCAAGACATGGCTTACAGTTGCAATTATTACTCGCTGTTCCCCTTACTCATGTTGACCATTTTAGTTATCAGGAAATATGTTGTGCACATTTTGCACCATACTGGTTCATAACAATTTACTACAACCTGCAGTACTCTGATTGTTACATCTTATCCACTTATGCTTTCTTCAAAGGGACCCCCAAGCTCAGATGATCGCTTATGCAACATTAATTTTGAGCATAATACCCATTCATTCCTTACCAATCCAGTTGGTATGAAGTGTGAAAATAGGAAATCTCATTGCCACAGATATAGTGTTAAAATGCAATCTTCTATGCGGGCAGACTTCTTTTACATCACTTATTACTATGCTTCTTCAGATCATTCTCCTCGCTAACCTTGCAGTGCCAAGGGTTTCAGAGAACCACAGTTGTTGCCTTCCCATCCCACTGAGTATCATCGCTGCATATGGCTGCCTTCTAATACGAAAAATATTCATTATAACGGTAATACCATGTCAAATCTATAATAAACCAGTAAAAATCTTTATATTTCATCGGTTCTCGTGTATTTCATTGATTCTCGTAGATAATACCCCACGCTACTCTTCTGTATTTCATCCATTTCCGATTGTTAATTGATTTGTTACAACGGTGACGTGGTATCACCATTGCAACGAAATTTACTCCTTCTAATACCTATGGTGAAAATTCTCATTCTCAATGCTGTTCCATCGTTGATGGCACGGCATCACATTTGCAATCAGGTTTATTGGAGAGGATTGGTTTTTCATCTCTATCCTTGCAGGCAACCCACGCTGAGGCTATTTTCTCTTCACATACATAAATATCTTGGTTTATGTGAGGGGCTTTCGGGAAGCTCAACTATGACTACTAAATGGTTGCCCTTGACCTTTTATGATTTATGTTTAAAAGTACTCAAATTGTGCCAATTGCAAGCTTCGATTGTCAGGCTGCCATTCCAGTTGCTGGGTTTACTTCAATCATCATGTTTTACTTCTCCCAAAATCATCATGTTTTACTATATATTCTTCCGCTTACCTTCATCATCTCTTGCATTTGAAAGCATGTTTCAATAATTTTCAGCTCCTTCGTGGGAAATTGCTTTTCCATACACTACAGATCTGCTAATGGGTATCAAATATTCATGGATCTCACTTTCAGCATGGTATTAAACAGCAATCAAATTCCAAAGTTCCAACTTTTCTTCACTCGTGAAGAGCATCGAGAATCTGGTGGAAACATTTTATTGCTGATCATTGTTTTGCTTCCCCAATTGTTATCCACTTCAATTTCCGCTGGGTCACTTTCACTTTTATTTTGAATCTCTTATATCGGTGCTTCATATCATCCATGTACCTCTGACTCCGGTATCATCTCAGAGCCAACTCGGTGACTGCCCTCCCAACATTCTCAGCTCTGGGACACCCACATGGTGGCTGGCATCGAAGCTTCAGATCTTGGTCTCAGTGATTTTCTGGCGGCTTTCTCTGGCTAAGGCATCAACAACAGGACTCCCTCAGCTCCAACAGCAAATTTTATCTTCGTCATTTACCAGGGTTGGCATCCCATGGGCCTTGCTGTTATAGATCTTTTTTTGCTACTCCTGCTGCTTTTCATGCATTTTTGTAATTAGAGCAGACTGTTTTCTATTATACCTTAATTTCAGAGTTTCTGCTTTAACAAAAAAAAAATCCTGGTAAAACCCTTTATTACATGATCTATATTTATATAAAAGTTCTAACCACTATTGCTTGATTTCAGGCACAACACTAGTATCAACCTTTACATGAGATGTTATTAATTATTTAAAACATTCTAATCCCGGAATTGATGCTCAAGTTTAACCTAAACGACATCTTAAGGTCTTCGACTATTTTAAGTTGGGATTTCAATGATGTCATGCACAGTAAAAGTCACATGTCCTTCAAAATCCAAAATTCATGGTAATCTGTTGGTAGTAGCAGTTAAAACTTATTTATATTGAAAACTTATACATCAAATAAATATTATTAAACAATTAGAAGAAAAATTTCTTAGGACCTGATTTATGTTCAAATCTTTTTGGAAGCTTATTCTGTATATAAAATACTTATAGTAGCCATGTGCATTATAACTAGTTGATTACAAAAGGAACAAGTGAAGAATTCGTGATGATGAGAAGATGATGATGAACATAGGACGTCATTGGTCTGAGAAATACAAATACTAGAAGACTGAAATTTTAGATAAGCATGCTACCGAAGTAAAATCAATCATGCAGATAGCATGATATTTTGTTTATTGTAAAGCATGGGGGAAGGGGGGAGAGAACTGTGAATAACTCTCAAATTAGAATTCTTTAAGGTCAGACCACTATTTCTCTGCCATAGAGGCCACTGAAGTGTCAATTTCAAACGTCCATCTTTACTGAAACCGACCACCCAACCCTCAGTTATCCCTCTTATGGCCAATAATAATCAGCATATGCTGGATCCATTGATTACACTTATGGTCCTGCCAAAGTAAAAAATGATAAGAAATGTCTACGTTATTTATATGGATATGAACATCATTGGGAAGTCTCCACCATCTATTTTGCAGATTAAGCATCATAATTGGATTTCTTTTTTTCCTTTTTAATTTTGGCAAGGAAACATTATAATCAGTTAATAAACAATCTAAGACTGAAAGTTCCGGTGCATCGCTCAAATATAATACTAAATTTAGCGAGAGTTAATCATTATAGTCATCTCCAAATATTTGCATTCACTACAACATAAAATTTTCCATAGTTCAAAAATAAACCAACATAAACCACACATTTGGCATACAGGACAATTCCACTTGAATTTTGAAAACATCAAATATTTACATCCTCTTGTAACTTCCTGCCACCACAAGCATCTTAGTAACTTAGGAATAAGAAATGGATATCATTAAACAAAATATTTTCACAACACTTATTAGTCAAAAACATAAAGTTGTGGGCACCTCTCACTATGCAGTTAAAATCTGTGTCCCACACACAATGATTCAGCATTTTTTTATCTCCTTTATGTATGAGCCACTTGGCTTTTGTGTCAACTTGGGAATAACACCTTATGTTCTCAAATTTCTGTATCAAAGCTCTAACTTACTCTGCCAAACTGCAATAACCTTTCCCCAGGCAACACGGTATTGATATCCTTCACTCATTAAGGACAACTGGTTCCATTCTACAGTCTAGAGTCTCAACTTTTGTCCCCATCAAATTATCCTCCTCCTCAGTTCCAATCAATTCAGCTTAGTATTTCTAGATATTTTACAGTAAACAATGGATAACTTCCATCAAGTTGACTAATTTACAGCTGCATATCTTGACATAAAAGCCTGAATCAAACTGGCATAAGCAGTGTTTCTGTGCATCAGTGCCAGAACTTGCTTGACAATAATGAGCAAAAGTAATGCGATAGAAATTTTGTCTAAGCAACCCTTATGCCATCCCTGGTTCCATTTGCTAATATCACACCACAACATCCCTGCAGTTGTCTATATTACACTCCACCTTACAGCAAGCATGTGATCAATGAAACTACTAGTTTTATCAAATAATATTGCATTCAAGTTGATGACACATAGATAGATTAAGCATGAACTTAAGTTGTCTCCGACCATAAGCTATTGTTAAGATGGGTCGACATGAGACCATGGAACATCTCACCAAGAAGAGTGCAAATATAGTAGGATACTTAAACATGTGTCTCTGCCAAAGAATGTTTCTTGTTGCTTATGGTATGCATCCTACATAAGGTCATGAAGGTTGCTGGACTAACATCCAGTCATAAAAACGATGAATTGCATAACCAGAAGACCCAGGCCACAATCCTAAGGAGCAACTTGATAGAGATTATCCCATGGATGCAGCTCGACCACATGAGAATACACCAACCTTGGCTCTAGATTAAAAGTTGCAACCACCACAACCAAGTCTAAGAAGTTGAAAAGAGGATGAGGACATTGACAAGTGTCCTACTTCTCATGGCCCATATCATACAGCACATAGAAACCGGAACTGCTATAAACAATTGGCCTCAAGTTTCCAATCATTATGAAAAATGGAGTGTTAGGCTTCTCACTTAAAAGGTTTTTCTACCAGCAAATTTTTTTCCAGGAAAAAGAAAGGAGGTTAAACGAGTATACTAAACAAAGAAATATTACCACCGTGCGGAGCATAGAAGCATGTACTATAACGGCATTGCTTAAAAGTCATGAGTTTTTTATAAGAAGTTGCTTTTAGGGAGGAGAACATGTATTATGTTGCACATCCACCACAAGTAAAAGCAATATCAAATATCTAAGTCAACAACTAAAATGCCATGAAATCAATCTCATACAGTTTCTACCACATACATAGAAACACTGCTGCATTAGTACCTCATAACGTTACCACGAGATAAACACAGACGAAGTACCTATATGAGACTAGACACTTAGAATATCCACTTAAATGGAGTCCTTTTGCATGCTATGTTCACAAGAACCACAATGATCATCATGTCACTTAAAGAAATTCAAAACCCAAGTCTCATGAACCTCAATTCCCTTCCGTTGGTACCTCACTCTGGTATCATTACTGTGAATTCTGTGGCATTTGCTCTGACATGGGTTGCTGTCCACTCTGATATCCTTGCTGTGGATTCTCGGACACTTGCTGTGAATTGGGCTGTCTCTGATCTTGTGCCCACCCACCTCTCTGCATTGGTTCTCTTCTTTCAACCTGCATGGTTTCTCTCCGCCTATCATGTCGAGGACGTGGCCTGCTCCTCGTCTGCTGCCTCTCATTGAACCGAAACTGGGGTCTATGTATGACCTTACCATCAATAAAAGATCCCCTATTGCATTTTTAAACAAGATAAATGTCATTATCAGCAAAAGAACTGCCACAATCCAATCTACCACAAATATCAACAATTCAACACGATTGAAGAACACACACAAAAAAAAAAACAAAAAACAAAACAAAAAAGAACTAGAGAATCAACCAATCAATTCAAATTTACTCTATTTCCATAAATAAAGGTCCATGAAACCATTTTTAATGGTTGTACCGACCTCCATAGTCCTTGTTGGGCACATCTAAATACGAATCGGGCAATACCCAAAGAACTCCCGGCAGTCCTGCCACATAAAGGATCATATCACTTTCATTTCACAACTGGAATAAGAGATCGAATTGTTTTCACCAAGAACAATTTTCATTCAAAACTATCCAAATTCATCCACCCAATACCTTTAACTTTGTAAGAAAGCTCTTCCGAGATCAAAGCCCCAAAACCCGTGTAAGTTGTGGTGCATACTGAGTAAATCTTCTTCTTTGCCTCCTCCTCACTGAGTCCCAAAGCACAAAGCTCACAAATTTAAGCCAAAATCAAAACAAGGAGATGTAGAATCCTCCCAGGGATTCACCAAGGTATTCCTAGTTTCTTACCTCCCGACGACGGCAGCAAGGGTCTTGACGTAGCTAGCGATCATCTCGTCCTCAGAGGGTTTAGGGTTTTCAGGGAACTCCATCACGATGAGCCAGTGCTCGTAGTCGCAGCCGTCAAGAAGGATGGTCTCCTTGGGGGCCGGTTGCTCCAGTTGGGAGAAGGGTCATTGAGAGGCGAGTATCCCGACCCGGAGGTCGTCTTCAGCCTCGCCAGCACGGCCCACGGCGCCGGCGAACGGCGGAGCGTCTCGAGGACGGCGATGGAGAGGCGGGCGGGAGGAAGAGGAGAAGGGAGGGAGAGGGACGATCTCAGAGGAGCAGAGGCGGCGAGAGCTCGGGAAAGGAGAGAGGAGACGCTGCGTCGGGCCAACGCCGCCATGGCCGCGAGTTCTCTGAGGTTTCGATGCCTCGAGCGGAAGTGAATGCACCGAGTGTTTAATGGGTCTCGCATTACAACTTGGGTAAAACAATGGGCTGGGCCCAAGGAACATGAGCCCATTAAACTGATGAGTCCATCACTATCATCAGTATCGGTAGGAATAATTGTGAGGGGTGAGCATTTCACTTGAGAGAAATGACGGAAGAAACATTTACAAAGAGAGAAGGACAAATTTGCTTTGGTTTACAAGCATAGATTTTGAGCCATGAGGAATTCCATTTGTCTATTTTAGATATAAACATACATGTCCAGTTTCCTTAATACAATAATCTTTTACTCCAAATATGACACCGGTTTCCATTCTAATCCTTGGATTTGGTCCATCATATACTTTGGAAAGCCCTCGCTAGCCTATTAGGAATTTCATATTTCGTTGCACTCTCCTTGGCATACTGAACGGTAAAGTTGTAATTTCTTAGAAACTCATATTTTGAAGCTTCCCGCAACAAGAAGCTGGTATTAAGTAGGGGAAAAAATCAGTACCTGAATTAGTGTTTTTAGATATTAGGGACTTGTACTTGTTTAGCTCATGAGAAGAGCTTTTCTTTCTAAGAAATAACTTTCTAAAAAGTTAGTTTCTGAAAAGTTATCTCCTAAGATTAAAATTTTGTATATTTGATGTTTTGTTGAAGAGTAGCTTATATTTGGTTGAGCACCTATTTTTCTGAAAAAAAATGTATAGAATACATATTATACCATATAAGATCATATATTTTTGCTCCTAAACTTTACATGAATAATAATATTATATATATATTAATATAATATAATATTAATGTATAAT
>KE504815.1:205236-216181 GCA_000441515.1 Elaeis oleifera | reverse complement strand
TAGAGATCCGACGTGGATCGTACGTAGTAGAAATTCGGAGTAGACCGTCGGTAGTAGAAATTCAGAGTAGGCCGCTTGCAGTAGGAGCTCAAGGCGGAGGTCCGGCTCCCGTAGGAGCTCGGAGTGGTCCGTTTGCAGTAGAAGCCCGCCTGCAATGGGAGTCCGGATGAAATTCCGCCTACAATAAAAGTTCGGGGTAGAAACCCGGCTCCCGTGGGAGTCCAGATGAAATCCGGAGGCGGTTAGCCGCCGTAGGAACGTGGACGGAGTCCGGTTGGAGAAGTTCGGTCGTTGTAGAAATTTGTCATTGGAGAAGTTCGGTCGCTGTAGAAATCCGGAGGAAGCTCGGATTAGCGTCGATCGTGGTTGGAAGAGATCTGAAGGGATTCGGAGACCAGTCAATCGCTGCGAAAGGTCGGCTGATAGTGGAGCTCGAAGAACATTTGGAGCAGTCCGGTGGACGACTGAAGGAGTTTGTCATTGGAGAAGTCTGAAAGATTTAGAAGGAGCTCGTCCATCAGAGGAGTTCGGTCGACGTTGTGGAAACTCGGCTGTCGGAGGAGTCCGGAAAAGATGCCGCGCGAAGTCGGAAGGATCCCGAAAGAGTCGGTCTCTTATGAACTTCGGCTGAAGATATTTTATACCCAATAATATTTATATTCATCAAATAAATAAATATAAATATGAATATATTGATATCTAATCTCGATCTAATTTCAGTTCTATTAGAAAATATGAATGGAGGCAATAAGCCAAGTGGGTTTGGTATTGGCGTGCTCTAGACTAGACTTAACCTGTAGGCCAAGCACTAGGGTTCTCAAACGCCACGTGTTCAACCTCGGTGGCATATAACCTTATCCATGATAGTCGGTCCACGATCGAACACATCAATTTTTTTTCTTTTTTTGGGTGCTTCGCATCAATGTGTCTTTTCACGCTGGCCAGCTTCCACTTTTGGCCCACAGGAGTTATTCCTGGAACCACACCACCTGGAATATGTCCAAGATTACAAAAGAATCAAATAATCTCAACCTAATCCGACCAAGCTCATACATGTAACACAATTCAATTTAGGATGAATACATGCTTCTTTGCTTTCAGATTTGCCCCACCCAAGCTCGGCCTCCATTATATTAAACACATCCGAGAATATTCTACCATCAAAATTTTTGGAGTTAGGTCCAACAATAATAGCTAGATATTGGCGGAGCGAGTTTGGATTAATTGTTCGACTCTAACTGATTTGAGCTACACTAATATTGCAACATGATTTAAGGTCGAAACGGACAATTCTGACCACATCTAGACTATTGGAGCCAGCCAAGCTCGATCCAGACCTGCAGATCTTACCAAGTTTGAGAATTTGAAGCAAACAACTAAAATTGCTACATCTTGACTCTTGTTAACTTGCAATGAGAGAAGTCTTAGCTGTAAAGCAATATACATAGCTCTAATTTGGCAAAACCATCATGTTAATGTGAGAGATTGAGTATGAGATGCACAGGCTCTTCATAATATTATGAACCATTATCATCACAAAATAATATTATGAACCACATGCTGATGGCAGAAGTATCAACTCTTCTATTGGAAGGATTGAACCTAATTAAAAAATATCCAATTAAGGGTCCAGGGATATTATTCCTTAGCATATCCTTGTTATTCCTTGGCATATTCTTGTTATCCCCTATCTATATTTGGGTATACATATCTGTATTTTATAGACCCTTGTACACACTCTTAATATTGTGAAGAAAAATAAAAATAAAAATCTCTTTCTCCTTTTTTTCATTATGATATCAGAGCTCTCAGGTTCTGATCCATTTTCTTCATCATAATCTTTTCTTCTTTCCCTCTTATCCATTTTCCTGATTATTTTCTCTTTCCCTCTTATTCTTCCCTCCTTTACATAAAAAAAATCCGTCTCTTCCCTCCACCGCTGACGCCGTCTCTGCCTTCGCCTTCACCACTGCCGTCACGTCACGCCACCACCTTATCCCATCTGAAGCCCGTCCATCGTCTTTACCCGTCCGAAGCCCCACATCCCATCCGAAGACCCCAACATACCGTCCGAAATCCCTCCGCCACCATCGCTCCTTCTTCCTCCTCCGCGAGCACCTCCACCTCCTCTCATCCTCCCTATCTCATCCTCTCATCCTACCGCCACCGCAGCCCCCTTCTTTCCAGCCGCCACATATTCTTCCCTGACTGCATAGATCGCTACCTAGAACCCCTCCACGACCGCAACCCTGCTCAGATCGCTGCCATCCCCAAGGCCGTGGCTACTGCCTTCGCCGGTGCCACCGCCTTCGCCACCATCACGCCGTCCAAAGCCCTATTCAACGCCACTGCCTCTCTACATACAAAACACCATAAAACCCAACGTCACCGCCAACATCCCGACCGAAACCCCAACATCCTTCGCCCGACCGAAATCCCTCCGACGCCACCGCCTTCACCCGTCCGACGTCCCGTCTCTCCGCCTCCGTCGAGTCCGACCCTGTCCACCGGAAGCTCTTCACGGCCTCGATTGGGACGCCACCACCGAGATCCTCCGAGTCTCCATCAACTGCAACACCAGCCACCGTCAACGCCTTCCTTGCCGACGGCTTCGCCTGCCACCGGTCGTGGCCCATCCATCACCCTCGATAATCCCATGTTTCACGGGTACATAACCGATAAAGAAGGAACCAAACTTCCTTCTTTAACCTTTATTTATTTATTTTTCAAAAATAAAAAAAAGAGGAGGAATGTAGAACTTTTATGACTAGATACTTAAGAAGCCTGTAGTTACAGTGTGTCCAGTGATTCATTGATAGTGTATCAGTGAGATTATCGTTCGTATTTTGTTTGTATGGCCAATCCAATTACTATGCAAGATCTTGAAGGTCTACTGGATCGGCTTATTACAGTTGCCACTCAATCAGGTGATTCGTCAAGAGATAGTGGATCGCTGAATGCTCTTCAAGTGACTATAAAACTTGATGGTCCAGCAACATATTTACAATGGGAGAGGAGCACTCGTCTGCTTATACAAGGACGAGGTTTGGAAGGATATCTCATCGGCACAAAGAGGAAACCTACTAATAATGAGCAGGATATGGCTCAATGGAGAATGGAGAACTCTGTTGTTTTGGTATTTTTCTCAATACCATGACACAGAATGTGGCCAGAAGTGTACAACTGCTGGAGACTGCACAGGAAGTCTGGGAGATGGTGGCCCAAATGTTCTCACAGAAGCAGAATTCTGCTCAAGCATTTGAGATCCGTTCTCAATTACGTCAGCTTCGCCAGGGAGATTTATCTGTCACTGAATATGCCACCGAGTTGAAGCGTCTTTGGTCTGAAGCTGATCATTATAGAACTTTTGTTCCACAATGCTCTATCGATGTTGATGGATTTTAGAAATATTTAGAAGAAGAACAGATTCAGGACTTTCTATATGGTCTGAATCCGAAATATGAGTCTGTCAGAGTTTAGCTTCTCGTCAGAGATATTTTACCTAGTTTGGGTCAAGTCTTCTCTACTGTTTTAAGCGAGGAAACACGGCGATGAGTGACTTCCGACTCCAGTAGTTCTATAAGATCAGCTCTTACTATACAGCCACATCAGGTAGGTGAGAAGGTATGTTTTCATTGTAAGAAGCCTGGGCATACTACCACATTTTGCTGGGATCTCCATGGTCGCCCAAATCATTTGGGCGTGGTAGTCGGGGCCGTGGTGGTCGTCGTAGTGGTGGAAGAACTGGAGGACAAAATCATGATCGTAGACCTGCCCAAGCCAATCTCTCTGAAGAGACCGAGAGTACTGTACACAGCTTATCTGCAGAGGAGTATCAGACCCTCCGACGAATGATGGAAAAGTATGAATCATCTTCTAACATCACACCTTCTACTCTGGAACAGTCTAGCCACCAGGACGGATATCTTGATTCCTCTCTTTTTGCACACTCAGGTACTCCATATAAATTATCACATGCATTTATTTGTAGAACATCCAACTCCTGGATAATAGACTCAGGAGCATCTAGTCACATGACAGGGGCACCTAATAGTTTATTTCATATTCACCATGTTCAGATCAGGATGAGATCCGAATAGCTGATGGATCCTTTACCCCTGTCTCAGAAAAAGGATCCATTGACTGTACTCCTAATTTAATATTATCATCAGTATTGCATGTTTCATTCTTTCCTATAAATTTACTCTCTATCAGCTCTGTTACTAGAGATTTAAATTGCTCTGTCATTTTTTGGCCTTCTCATTGTCTATTTCAGGAGCTGAAAATGGGGAAGATACTTGAGGGTGGTAGGCTGCACAATTGACTCTATTATCTATCAACTGATGAGAAAAGTATGAACTCTTCTTTGACGGGGTATGCATTGTCTGTTGAAGGTGCCACTTCAGAACTTATGTTACATCATTGTAGGCTGGGTCACATTCCTTTTTCTATTCTTAGTCGCTTATTTCTGTCTTTATCAAATAAATGTAATAAAAATTTATTAGTTTGTGATCATTATGAGTTGGCTAAACACACCAAGACAGTGTTTCCTATATCTGGAATTAGAAGTTCTAAACCTTTTATTATAATTCACTCTGATGTATAGGGACCATGTAGTACTAATACCCTCATGGGCTATAGGTGGTTTGTTACTTTCATTGATTATTTTAGTCGAGTGACTTGGGTCTATTTATTGAAGGAAAGATGAAAGTTTTAAACTGCTTTAAAGAGTTTCATAAACTTGTAGGTACTCAGTTTGGTACCAAAATTAAAATTCTACATTCTGACAATGGCACAGATTATATTAATCAGGAGTTCTGTGTGTATCTTCACACTTACGAAATTCTTCATCAAACCACTTGTGTTGATACTTCTGCTCAAAATAGAGTTGTCGAAAGAAAAAATCGGCACTTATTGAAAGTAGCCCGATTCTTACTTTTTACCATGCAAGTTCCTAAATTTTTGTGGGGTGAGGCTGTCTTGACTGCTGCTTACTTGATCAATCATATGCCTCTAAGAACACTTGGGTTTAAGTCCCCCATACAATGTTTGAAAGGATCTACTGATTATGTAGTCACTCCTAGGATCTTTGGGTGTGTTTGTTTTGCTCGAGATCATAGACCCTCAGTAGGAAAACTAGATCCATGAGTATTATAATGTGTCTTTGTCGGTTACCTTGCTACTCAAAAGGGATACAAATGCTATTATCTCCCTGAGCGGCGAATGCTTGTTACTATGGATGTTACTTTTCGAGAAACTGAAGCTTATTATGGAAGTCGTCTATCTGATAATAGGACACCAGAATTACTTCTTTTGGGTGACTCTCTATATACGCCAAAAAATTTTGGTGCTCAGGGGGAGTATCATAGTAATGATGTTCAGAGGGAGCCTGGTATTGAGATAGAAGAAGAGTCCAGTGTGCATTCACCACCAACTGCCCAAGTGCCTCCACCGCTTAAAGCTTCTTCTCCAGAGTCCCCTAAGGGTAACATTATTTCTACTACTCCTTCCATTTCTAATCTTAATATTTCTATTGCAAAATGGAAGGGTACTCGTTCAATTGTTCCTCCTGCTCGTTACCGTTTTGATATCGCTAACTATGTTTCATATAAGAATATGTCTCCATCTTATCAAAGCTTTATAGCTGCATTAGACTCCATCTGTATTCCTAGTACCTGGCAAAAGGTTATGGCAGAACCTAAGTGGAATGAAGCAATGTTAGAAGAGATGACTGCTTTATCCAAAAATCAGACTTAGGATCTGGTCACTCTGCCAGCTGGTAAGCGTCCTGTGGGGTGTAAGTGGGTGTACACTATATAGCAGACTCCAGAAGGCAAGGTGAAAAGATACAAAGCTCGACTAGTAGCAAAGGACTACACTCAAACATATGGGATAGATTATGATGAAACCTTTGCTCCAGTGGCTAAGATGAACTCTGTTCGAACACTGATATCATGTGCTGCTAACTTTAGCTGGAAATTATATCAGTTATATGTGAAGAATGCATTTCTTCATGGGGATCTTCAGGAGGAAGTATATATGCAGATACCACCAGGATTTGAGACCAGAGCAACTATTGAAAAAGTCTGTAAGCTAAAGCACTCACTTTATGGCCTTAAACAGTCTCCTCGAACCTGATTTGATCGATTCAGTCGGACTTTTAAAAGAATGGGATATAAATAGAGTAATGCAGATGATACTCTATTCTATAGATATTTCAAGGAAAAAAACTATACTCTTGATTTATGTTGATGATATTGTAACAACAGGAGATGACCATCATGAGATTAAGCAACTCAAAGGAAACTAAAGCAAGCATTTGAGATAAAAGATCTGGATCCACTAAGATATTTTTGGGCATAGAAATTGGACGATCATCCAAAGAGATTTTTCTGTCACAACGAAAGTATGTACTAGATTTACTTTCTGAGACTGAGATGTTGGGGTGTAAGCCTGCTACTACTCCAATAAATCAGAATCATCGAACAATGACAGATGGTGGAGCTCCTATTGATCGAGAAAGGTACCAGCGATTGGTTGGAAGGTTGATATATCTTTCACATACAAGACCCGACATAGCCTATGCTGTCAGTGTTATCAGTCAATACATGCATGATCCACGAGAATCACACATGGAGAGAGCTTTCAGAGTATTACGCTATCTAAAAGGATGTCCTGGTCGTGGTTTGTTGTTCTCACAACACAACACCTTCCAGATAAAGGAATTTACTGATGCAGATTGGGCTGGGTCACTGGATGATAGGTGATCTACTTCTGAGTATTGTACATATGTAGGGGTAATTTAGTTACCTGAAGAAGCAAGAAATAGTCAGTGGTGGCTAGATCATCGGCAGAAGCTGAATATAGAGCAATGGCTCTAGGCATATATGAACTTCTTTGGTTTCAGAAGCTGCTTCAGAAATTACAACTTCTAAACAAATTTTCTCTTCGGTTGTATTGTGACAGCAAAGCAGCAATTGAGATTGTAAACAATCCGATACAGCATGATCGTACCAAACACATCGAGATTGATCATCATTTTATCAAGGAAAAGATTAATCAGGACCAGATCTGCATTACCTATATTCAATCTTCTGATCAGGTGGCAGACATTCTAACCAAAGGGCTTAGCTCATCGTCTTTTTCTGGATTGATTGACAAGATGGGGCTTCGAAATATCTTCGCCTCATCTTGAGGGGAGTATTGAAATGATTGAACCTAATTGGAAAAATGTCCAATTAAGGATCTGGGGATATTATTCCTTAGCATATCTTTGTTATTTCTTGGCATATTCTTGTTATCCCCTATCTATATTTGGGTATACATATCTGTATTTATAGGCCCTTGTACGCACTCTTGATATTGTAAAGAAAAATAAAACAAAAATCTCTTTCTCTTTTTTTTCATCATCTTCTAATAATGAAAGTCATGGACACCGCTTCATCTCTGTTTACTGGTAGTCCTCCGTAAAAGGACGTGTTATAGTTGAAGAGGGTCATGTTCTTCTTTAAAATAATTTATATTTTTTATGAAAGAAATCAAGCAATTGAGAGCACAAATTTTCTACGATGTGTGGACTACATCATAGAGTGCTTTATAATCCTCCATGACTGTCATTAGAAGATGGACAGCTATCAAACAAGATGATCTATGAATGTATACTATATCATATATAGCATAATGTTGCTTGATGATTGTCTTTTAATGGTGGCCATCCAGATCTGTAGGGGACCTTGGTCGAGCAACTGACTCAGTTACTGCCCAAGCTTGGAAGAGGAATGTTCTTTGACTATGGGGAACACCATTCCAAACCCATTGCAGACTATATTAGCAGGCGTAGATAACCAGCGGGTTTAACTTTCTTTTGGCCTGTGCCTCCATTCGGACATCTATGTCACATCAAGAGAGCCCTTCTGCAACCATTCCATTTGCTCTTTTCCGGTGCCATGCAAGCAATAGTGAAACCCATCCTTAACCAATCCTAAACTGTGTGTGTTTCTAGACAAAGTATACGTTAGTCACAGTGCACCTCAGGAGGAATCATTATCCCAAATGTACCAGTGCCATTCCATGCTTCTAATCATGGCAGTTCAGTGGAGATATGGATCTTCTTCTGCTAGGTATAGCTCATTGGATAAAATTGGGTCCCATCTATCCCATGAAATCCTTTGGCGTTGCAAGGGACCCCTCAGTGATATATAGATAGATTCCCCCACATGGCCTGTCTTTTTCGATACAAGGACTGTCCTGAATAATTAAACTACTCTGCCACTTTACTTAGGGCTAACTAAACTAAATCAAACCTGATGTATGTAACGTAAGGATTAATTTAATTGTTGGAGTACCTGAACAACCTTAATTAGCATCTCTTTTATTAAAACGTTATCTTCTTATGTGGGAACAAGTGGAATGTGGACCTAAGGATATGCCACGGGATGGCAGGTTTTTGTCAGCCAGCCCACCGGGTTTGGAACCTCCTTCGGAATTGCGCTGGGTCTGCTTTTTGAGCTTTTTCTATGTCCAAACTGCTGCTCTACAGGGCATAGTCTCCTAATTTAAGGCAGATTATGCTTTTCTTAAGAGCTAATCTTATCCATAGTTAATATATTTAATATAATGAGCATGTGCAAAACGATTAGATGCCCTACGGACTCATTTTTATCTTGAAAGATCCTTTGCCAGCGTCACGAAAAAATTATTTTTTTTTTGCAATTTAGTTTATTTTATATATGAATGTATAAATATCCACATGGATCTACTTTCATGGGACGTAATGTCTCGTTACTTTAATTTCAAATCACAAGATGATTCATTATAATAGAATTAATAAAATATATTCTGATGGTATCTTCTAGTCATTTGAAACTATTTTTTATTAACAAAAAAACATTGGCTCATGTTCTAACATGTAAAACAAAGGTCACATAATAGATTTTTTCTATGGATTGGTGATTCCAAATGCTTTGGATAATAAAGCCCTCATCTTTGCAATAGGAAAAAACATTACAGTGCGAATAACGCAATTGGAGTGCAGTCTGATTAAGTATGATGCAAGTTTTTTTGATGAAATAAGTGAAATGATCAAATGAAGCAAATGAGCAGAACCATATGGGAGCTTGTGTATGTGAGATACCATATTGGTAGATTTAGTAGTCCATTATGGTAGATCTGATAGCCTCTTTGATCAATACCACTTGTTGCGGAGGGAGTAGAACTTTAGTCCCATATTGGTTGTTTAGTCAGATCACCTTGCCTTGTAAGAGTTCAACATCCTTCAGCCCTCTACGAGGCACTTTACAGCATGATGGTCTGCCACTGAGCTAATAGAACAAACTTTGAAGGACCCACACCATACGAGGTCCATCTCGGTGGGCTCTCAAAGGGGACAATACCTTTCGCTGTGAAGCTCATGCGGGTTCAAGGGCCATGGTTCGCCCACGTTGTCTTCCATGATGAGGTATCTTTTGGCCTGCACAATGCCGTAAGCGGGTGGAGCCGTCTTACGCCCATGTGGTTACGGATGCATCTCGAAAGCCGGACAATACCTTGTAAGCGAGTGGAGCCGTCTTATGCCCACGTGGCTACGGGTGCATCCCGGAAGTCGGTCGGTCCGATCTTATGAGCCTGGCTGACCAGACCGTAACACTGATGGCCCATGCAGGTCTCCTCCCAACAGACAAGGTCTCTTGACTGAGGGGGCCACTGTTGCAGAGGGAGCGGGACTTTAGTTCCACATCGATTGTTAGTTAGGCCACCTTGTCTTATAAGGATTCAACACCCTATAGCACGATGACCTGCCACTGAGCTAATAGAGACAAAACCCTGAGGGACCCACGCCGCGCGAGGTCCATCTCAGTGGGCTCCCAAAGGGGACAATACCTCTCGCTGTGAAGCTCATGTGGATTCAAAGGCCACAGTCCGCCCCATGCTGTCTTCTACGACGAGGCATCTTTTGGCCTGCGCAACAATGCGCAACAAGGCCCCAAGGGACTACGCCCAAAGTGGACAATACCTCGTAAAGATGCCCGCGCAATGCGGAGCCGAGGGACTACGTTCAAAGCGGACAATACCTCATAGGCAGGTGGGGCTGTCTTACGCCCATGTGGCTACAAGTGCATCTCGAGAGTCGATTCGATCTTATGAGTCTAACTGATTGGACCATAACACACGTTAATTTTAACTTTAAGCCGTTAATATTGAGGTAAAGAAAGATTTTAATTTATGTCTCTTCAAATAAAAGACTACATAAATTTAGATCGGAAAGAACCAAAATATTTCAAGGTTGTGGTTAGACATAGTCTTGGACTCCAACATGTCAAATATCAATGATCCGACAAAATCATCATTACACAACATTAATTTTATATTAAATTTTTTTTATTATAATTCTAAAATAAAAATATAAAATCAATATCTTCAAAATATTACATAAATAATATAACATAAGTAATAAAAGTGAGATATGATTTGTTGGAAAATGCCTGCCAATTTTGTGCAGATGGAAAGTCTTTTGGCCTATAGTCACTAACTTGGCAATTTTATAAATATCTTATCGCTGTTTGGCAACAATAATCTATAATTTACACAAATCACTTCTTGCCACAAGTAGTCATGTAACAAGATTTTCCCAGCATTGTTCATTTTGATTTAGATACAAGCAATGGAGCAAAAGGTCAAAAATGCTATTACATATCATAATTGGTGATTCGCTGAATAGAATCTAAAATGCAGACTGATATCATCTATTTCTTACTATTCAAAAAAAAAAAAAAAAATCATCTATTTTTAATTGTTATTTGCACCACATTAACTGGTGACGAAAACTGGCGATCCATAGCACGGAATAGCAAGGGGTTCCGGGAAAGAGCCAAACCAGAACTCACGCAGAACCACTCGGTTGGTCGGGTGCCGGCACCAGGTTTTCTCCTGGATGCCCAGTGCGCCG
>KE504815.1:188743-200663 GCA_000441515.1 Elaeis oleifera | reverse complement strand
AGATGTTACATATATCATATGGTCACGCTTTAATGTAGGATTGAGCCTAGCTCAACCTACTTTTCCTCATCCTTTGTTTGGCTATTCAGGCACCCTTGTTGTAAGGTAATGACTTGTACTTTGGTTTCCTCACAATCATCGCTTGTCTCTAATACCTCTCCAAAACTCCACACAAATGGACAAAAAAAGGAGGGATATGATGCTGAAATTTCTTATTCTCTAGGAGACAATTATCCAGAACTTTGATGTGTGCATTAGAATGTCCATCTCTCTACACACATCCTCTTATCCCAGGATTGAAGTTCTTGTTACTCAACTCTTATCATGATTCTTATTTCAGTAGGGATCTTGCAAGTCACATTAATGATACTCATTAGTAATTTAATGCCCGTTGCAGTCAAGGATCAAGCAGCTCAATCATGAAATGATCTGTAGATCTTATAAGTTACATGAATGTCAAAATGTTGCTCAGCACTTTACCAAAATCACCTCTAATGACTTGTTGAGGAAACAAAGAAATATTTACAAGAAGAAAAAGGACTGATGGAAGACAAAATTGCATGAAAGTGGATACCTCAGTACGTACGTGTTTTTTTGAATGATTTTCTGTTGTGTGATTGAAACAAAACAATTATCAAGTAGGTTACATACAAAAGCTTACATGGGCTGCCTTAACGATGACTTATGTATACTAAATTTTAAATAACTGCATTATGACCGTTATTATGTCCATTATAACAGTTTCAACACCTTCCTATTATGTTGTATATTTAGCGGGGGAATATAATGGCCATTATCATGCACCCTGTGCTGCACCAAACTGCCTTTTACATAATATCTTCTCAATTTAATTAAAATATTTCCTCTTTATTGATATGCAAGTGTATATGGATCCTGGGCACTGCATACTTGTTATATACTTTCTCCATGATATCTTCGATCAAGTTCAACTGTAATAAATTTTTCTTATCATTTTGTCTTGGCTTATTTATTCAGACACTTGTTAATAGCTTATTTATCAATAGGATGCGGCTAGTGAAATTGCTGCAGAGTTACATGGCACCCCAGATCTAATTATCGGGAACTACAGTGATGGAAATCTTGTTGCATCTTTGTTATCTTACAAATTAGGAATTACCCAGGTATGCTCTAGACTGACATCATTGCTGCATGTTTCCGTTGGTTGTATTGTTGTACTGTTCTGATCGATAAACTTTGTGCAGTGCAACATTGCTCATGCATTAGAGAAACAAATATCCAGATTCAGATATATATTGGAAAAAGTATGAGGACAAATACCACTTCTCGTGCCAGTTCACTGCTGATCTGATTGCCATGAACAATGCAGATTTTATAATTACTAGCACCTATCAGGAGATTGCTGGAAGGTATTTGTCCTGCCTAGTTGGGTTTCAATGCATTCTTAACTTGATGTCCTAGTTTTTCATTAGAAGGTTTGGATCTACAAAATCTTTACATAATTGCAAAGCAAGTATGCATGTTCTTTTGATTCTTGCAGTAATAATTTATTGCCTTGTATATGCTCTGTTACCCTTCTGCCTTTGGCACTGAACTAAGTTTCCTCTCTACTGAAAGATTATCAAGCCACTTGTTACATTTTTTTAAAAAAAGACTTTTCTCTCCATTTGTTAAACTGTTTGTCTTGTGATATTTTGTCAAAAATGTATGTTGTCATCTCTATGTTCTGCAACCGAGGTTTCAAATTTATTCAAAATAATATCATCAAGAATGTTGCCATCACAAAATGAAACAGGTTGAAGAACAAAAAGGAAAGACATGAATGTCTTTTTCATGTTTCATGATTTATTTGTTTTTTGGCCCTTGGTGGGGTGCAGGAGGTGTCCAATGTTGACTTAATATTGGTAGATACCACTCATCACGATTGCATGTGATTTGGTATCTTATGGTACATGTGGCACTTATTGAAAGTCTGAAACATTCTGCTTTGTGTCATCATCAAAATTTTTGAAAATCGGTTTGCCTTTGTAAGATTTTCCTTTCGTCGAATTGCTATATGGATGTTAGGATTTCAATGTGAATTCGCTACATGGTGTAGGATGGGTGTTTCAGCAACTTAAACATGTATATCTCGAAACTTTTATAAACTATCATTGGTCAATCATTTTTTGATATTTGAAGGTACTACACTATGCTTACTTTAGGTGAATAGCCCCGACACTGTGTACCGCATCTATCCTATAATTGTGTGGCTCTGTGTGTGTGTGTGTGTGTGTGTGTGTTTGCCTCCATTGTCAGACCTTCACAACTATGGGTCTAGAGGTTGCATGGTCGATATAGGTGCCGTTCACCTATGAGTGGTGCAATGCTAGTATCCTTCATATAAAAAGATGACATTTATTATTTAAAATGGGATTAATTGTGGTCTATGTAAGGGAAACATTAAAAAATGAAAACTACTTTAAATTCAATTTTCGTTTCAAAACTCTTCTATAATTGTTTGATGCTAGATGCTTGTTTTAGTGCTTCTTGGATGTTAGATAAGAACTATTATATTTTCTGTTTCAGTAAGAATACAGTTGGGCAGTATGAGAGCCACACTGCTTTCACTCTTCCTGGTTTGTACCGTGTTGTCCATGGCATTGACGTTTTTGATCCCAAGTTCAATATTGTCTCCCCGGGAGCAGATATGTCTATTTACTTTCCATACTGGGAAAGGAAGGAGGCTTACTTCTCTTCATAGTTCCATTGAAAAGCTGTTGTATGATCCAGAGCAAAATGATGAGCACATGTGAGTACTTAATTACTATTCATGTGCCGCTTATCTGATTTTGATCACTGAAAACATGTTGCTTATGCAGTTTAACTTGTGCATGCATTTCATTAATATCTATTTGTTCCATGAGCTGTTGTTCCTAGATTTGTGCTACATTTTCATCCTGGAACAGCTTAAGCATTACTACCTTAAGAAATGATTATGCCTTTTTAGTGTTGGGTTTCGAGTTCTTATATATAACAACGAGCATAATACAAAACAGTTACACAACATTTTTTTATAATGTCAACTTGAAATTGTCTTCTATTTTTTTTTTTAAATATCTGCAACAATTATAGATAGTCAAGGACATAATACTGTTTGTGGAATAACTAAGAATCTTTTATTGGTATCTTATAGAGAAATTACTCTCTAATAGGATTCCTGTGTAATGACCTCTTCTGTCAATATCAAATAGTGTAATCTATTTGGCCTATTCTCTGGAGCAAAATGACTCATCCGAAGTGCTATGGCACTGAATCCATTGGTTGCACATAAAAAGCTTAATTGCACGGTTTTTATTAACAGAAGATCATTCCTTCAACTCAACAAACATAAGCATGACCACATGATTACTATTACTAGATCTTAGTGACAATGCTTTTCTCAAAACAAAGGGTTAGTGAGGATGCCATCATTCTAGAGCATTGTGCTTGAACTGTAACTACAATGGGCAGGTTGTGATTGATATACCTTTGAAAAGCTCCTATGGATGCATGCATATCTATAAGGAAATTAATGTACATTAAGATAATCTTGTGTTTTATATTCCTACAATAATCTTTAAGTGGTAAGCCTTATACCAACTATGGATGAATGTGTTCTATAAGGAATTAATCTACATTAAGTGAATTCTATGAGTTTTTGTAATCCTACAATCAAGGTTTGCTGTATTGGTACTAGAGCTTGGACAGGTCGATCGACGGTATGATTTAGTACGCCCCTATGCTAGTCCATATCCCGAACCAATACAAGGAGAGGGCAGAGGGAGAACGGGAGAGGAAGAGAGAGGGGGGGGGGAGGATAGGGAGAGGAAGAGAGAGTCTTCGAAGGTTGCCAGAGGCATCCAAGTTCGTTGCACACGATGGAAGCTAAGGGCGTTGCACACGATGGAAGCTAAGGGCGAAGGGAGGGAAGGAGAGGGAGAGGAGGCCATTAGAGGACACTGGAGGCCTTCGAATTGCCGATGAGACTACCTCACTAATGCCGAGGCCAATGAAGGTTGAAGGAGGGCCGAAGCCCTTGGAAGCCGAGGGTGAAAGGAGGGAAGGAGAGGGAGAGGAGGCCATTAGAGGGCGCCGGAGGCCTTCGAAGGGCCGACGAGGCTGCCTCGCCACCGCCAAGGCCAATAAAGGCCGAAAGAGGGGGCTCTGCTCTCCTCTCAATCTAAACAAGGGCTTCGGCGCCTGTTTCCTTTTTTTTTTTTGTAATTTATCGGATGAAGTCGGCAACTACATTGCCCACTTCACTATTTTTTTTGAGATTTTTATTGAGCTTGTCGACTTCAACTAAAACCCTCAAAAAATAGAAAAACACAGTGAAATCAGCAACCATGTTCCTGACTTCATTTGATAAATCGAAAAAAAAAAAGAAAATGAAAATGAGGGTCAAAGCCCCTGTTTTGATAGGAAGGATCTCTCCTCCATCCTTCACCAAGCTTGGCAGCAGCGAGGAGGCCTTGTCGGCTCTTTGAAGGCCTCTAGTGGCCTCTTTTCCCTCTCTCTCTCCTTCCCTCCCTCCACCTCTGGCTTCCATCATGTGCAATGAGCTCGGCAGTGCTCTAGCAGCCTCGAGAGGCCCTATCTCCCTCTCCTTCGTAGCCCCCCTCTCTTTCCTCTTTTTCTTCTCCCTCTCCCCTCCCTGGTATCTTGTTTTGAATGTCGGAATCATCCTAGTCGGCCGTCAGTATGGTTCGACATGCACCGTCCAATTCGGGTCGATTTAGCGAACCATGCCTACAATTATCTTTAACTGGTAAGCCTTATCATGAACATTTGTCTAGCTTTCTAAGTTTCTTATTCCATCTTTAAATATCAATAAGATTCCTTACATTCTTTGTACTCCTTTATGAAAACTACTTTGCTAACTTGCCCACCTTGCTCATTCCAGGTAGAAACAAGCACCCAGGTGTTAATTAAAACATGTGAAAATGTAAAAAATCTGTATTAGCCTATTAGATATCCAAGTTCATGAGTAAATAACACATCACGTTTTATCCCGGATATTTGTAGGAGAGGTGCACCCTTTTCTTTTCCCATGTCTTTATGTTTATGAATTTAGGCTACTTTCTATGAGAGGTATATCTGAGAATTCGATGATGAAATGTGACAAAGCTTCATGCTTTAATGTCTTATACTTGCTTTTGGGACAATTTTTTTGTCACCTTATCACAGTGATATTGGTCACCGTAGGCATGATCAACCAAGGTTCGCTATATTGCCCCAAACAAGGTGATACCATACCGTATTCATAAGGTATTAGTACAGCTTTGAGGTTCAGTATGGTACAGGGGCCTAATCGATCTGAACAAGTGGAGGTTCTCTTTTATACCATCCCGTACTGCCCTTTGTGGGCATTACCATGGCTAAGTCTCCAGATCATATGTTGGTATGGTGTGCATGCCATGCTGTATCAGTATGGTAGGCAGTCCTGATATAGTGAACCTTGTGATCAAGAATTTCTATGTTTCATTGTGAAAGCTGCAATGATCACTGAACTTTGTCTCTTTGGGATCATAAACTTAAATTAACAGTAGTGAATTTCTGCAATTTGTAACAAACATGTGTGCAACCCACTCTTATCTAACACAAACTGTTAGTTGATTGGTTGAAGTTTGCATTGTCAAATGAGTCTCTCTGTTGATATCCGGTAAAATGTGAATCTGAGTTGAAGGTATTTACTTGACCATCATGATATTCTGGACTTTTGCTAATATTAGATGTTGAGGATCTTGTACACTGCTTTCTGGATGAAGAGTACTGTCTCTTTTTCTCTGCCATGCTGTAATAACCATGAACTTTATCCTATTCAAGATCAGTTTATTCCTTTTGCATAATTCACTTTTATCAAAGGTTGCATCCTTCTTTTCTTCTGATCCTTAAACAAACACGATCTGACTATCTCTGTGTCTTGCTGTAACCATATCAAGCTTCATCCACATGTTTTACGACACATCCTTCTTCGCATTGACATTGCTGTGGTCATCATATGCAGTCGTTATCTTTTGTGCCTGGAGACCCAAATTTCCATGTTAGCAGGGCCAAATTTTTCTCGACAGTCAACTACCATTCTAAAAGCAAATGTTCACTTCATCCATCAGGATTTTACCATATTCAACTGTGTATGCATCATATATCAACTTGATCCGAGCTAACAAGAAACCTTAATTTCCTTTTCTTATCCAAAATTTATATTATCTAACCTCTGATCAGGCAATTGAAATATGATGAATATGTACACATTGCATGATGTTTACATGCTGTGCACCTTGGCTTGCCTCATGAATAAAAAAAGAACAAATTACAGGAACACCTCCTCAATTTTAACTCAATTTCACTTAGACTCTTTGTACTTCAAAAAGTGTCAAACTAGTCCTTTTAGTTATCGATATGTTCCAATGTAGTTCAGCCGTTCATTTTATCAATAAACGGTGTTAGAGTTCTCTCTCAGTGGACGAAAATGCTCTTTATTCACGGGTGGACTTGGAGGATGAAGAAGATGAGAAGAAAAGTGGATGAGGAGGAAGGGGAGGAGGGGAGAATGGTCATGGATAAGGAATGGGTTAGAACAGAAGAAGAAGGATAAGAAGGAGAAGAGGGTGGGAGGAAGAAGAGAGGAAAAATGAGTTATCGGCGGAAAGGGATGGAGGTGGAAGGGGCCGTCGTGAAGGGGATGGCTTATGGGCGGTTTGGAGGAAAAGAAGATGAGGAGGTGAAATGGATGAAGAAGAAAAGGAGGTGAAGGGAGCCATCATGAAGGAAGAGAAATGAGTGAGGAGGAAGGAGAGGAGAAGGATTCTTGCCGGTGAGAAGGGACAGATTTAGAGGGGCCATCTCAAGGAATTGGGCTCATGGGTTGGTTGGAAGAGAAGAGAATGAGAAGGAAGGGAGGAAGGGAGGGAGGCTGCCAGCAAGGAATAGGGTGAAGGAGGAGGAAGGGGAGGAGAAGAAGATGGAGAGGATGAAGATGAAGAAGGCAAAAATGGACGAAGATGGAGGAGGCCGCTATAAAGAGGAATAGTTTGTGAGTGGTTTGGAGAAAAAGGGTGAGGAGAAGTGCATGGGAAGGAAGGGAAGGAGAAAAGGGAGGAGGAGAATGGGTGGAGAAATTAGAGAAGGGAATGAGGAGAATGGGTGAAGAAAGGGGAGGAGAAGAAAAGAGGAGGGAGAAAGAGGAGGAAGGGAGGAGGAGAAATGGGTGAGAAAGAAGAGGAGGAAGAAAGAGGGATGTCGGCCATGGAGGAGAGGATCAATCGGAGAGGAAGGAGGACGGAGGAGGAAGGAGATGGATGTTTTATAATTTAGAAATTTATTAATGAAGATAGACAGTTGGACCACCTTAGAACATATCGATAACTAGAAGGGTCAATTTGACACTTTTTAAAGTACAGGGGGTGTAAGTGAAATTGAGCTAAAATTGAGGGGGTGTTCCTTTAATTTATCCTAAAAAAAATTAAACAGGAAAGGGAAGGGGTGCTGATGGCATAGTCATGATCATTTACATGTAAGTACTATATTGATTAGATCTAGAAGAACCATGATTTACGAACTAAAGAATGATAAAGGATACTTACCATTTCAATGGCTTCATCATTGGATTACAGTCTCATGCATGTATGCAAGCGATGTGTATGAAATAAAATCATAAGATTTGAAAAGAGAAAATTACACCAGCATGAGTAGTAATGGAGAACATATTTGCCATGTGAGGTTGTTTGCTAATGAGTAGCCATCTTCTATTGAGGTGGAGTTGGCTATAAAATCTTTTCTTGCTCTTGCATTCCGTTTGGAAACTTCGCCCTCTCTTTCATGGATCATCTTCCCTTTCTATTTAACTTATTTAATGCTGCAGAGTTCCTTGATTTTTTCGCTTATGAATATTGAAATGAGTTTCTATGACTCCTTTCAAGTTGCTACGGTGGGTGTGTCCTAGTGTTGATGAATCACAGGGGTGTGACATGCGCATATAGATATTGGATTAAGATAAAATAGCATTTGAGAAAGTGGGTCATTACTATTATAGGTCAAAAGAAACCTGGCTGGATTTGAGATGCGAAAGAGTTAAACATGGTTCGGATTGAGACCGAGAATCTGTCTGTTGTTTGGTTGCAAGTCTTTATCAATAGGTCCAATTTTCCATTCCACCAGGGTTTAGTCTGGCTAAGAGGATTGAATTTAGTTCTGTTCTTGATTTAATGCACGCTCCTATTTGGCTCAGCAACTTCATGACTATTGAGGAGTCACACTGTATTGTTATTTTTCCAAAATTTCTGTCCATTCTCCTGCTCCTATACCTGAGTTTTTTTTCACTGGCCTTCTTAGTTGTCCATAATGCCCTTCCACTTATCTAGCGCATTTGTTCTCAAACTAAAGCATCATTTGCAGTTGTACATGACAATTTTTAGTTAATATAAGAGGCCTATTGCACAAATATAGTTCAGGCTCAAAACCAACCCAACCTGAATCAGTTGGCTAAATTGGTTAGTTCTGCAATTTTTTCCTATTCAGAGACCAATTTTGGTTGCATCTTGCTCATGCAGAATCTAGAGCCAACCCAATCCATTTGCATGTCCTACTTGGGGTATGCAGAATCAACTTAATCTTAAGGATTTTTGGATTTATTTGAGTCAAAACTGTGTGATGTATCAAGCTATGTATTGTACATTTTGATGTGTTGTAAGGTATGTGGAAGTTTTCTAGATAACTGAATAACTGAATTGAATGTTTTGTTTTGCCTGATACTGTCATCATAAATTTAGTTATTATTATAGAAAAGAAAATAAAATGTATAACCACATTAGTTTAGTACTCAACTTTAAGGAGCTTGTGGACCATTATTACATGTGGGAAATTTCATCCGGTTCTGACAGCTCTATCTGTGATTGTTTGACACCAGATAGTGACTTTGAACCATATAATGCCAGTTGACCAACTATTATTTTTGCTGGCCTTGTTTATGAATGATCCTGTTTAAGAAAAGGTCCAATAAGAAATGCAGCTTACATCTGCAAAAGTTTCTCTTTATGAAACAATCTTTGAACTTAAGAATCTTTTTGTATAATAATTTCAAAACATTTCTTTTGAACGATGGGTTGGGCAATAACTTTTGCTCTTTGCTGATGAGTAGTCATTCAAATGCTTGTACCTGATAAGTTTACTTCTGTTTCTTCTAATACAGTGGTTGGTTGGATGACCGGTCTAAGCCCATCATCTTCTCCATGGCAAGACTTGACCGGTGAAAAACATAACAGGACTGGTTGAGTGCTTTGCTAAAAACACTCAATTAAGAGAATTGGTAAATCTTGTTGTAGTTGCTGGTTCCAACAATGTGAAGAAATCCAGTGACAGAGAAGAAATTCAAGAGATCGAGAAGATGCACCAACTCATAAAGACCTATAGCTTATTGGCCAGTTCCGCTGGATTTCTGCCCAAATGAATAGGGCACGCAATGGTGAGCTTTATCGCTACATAGCTGATACTGGAGGTGCATTTGTGCAGGTATGGTCTAACATCATTCATCTCTTTTCTGATGTTTCATATATAATTTATCATAACTTATTGCTCCATTTCACCGCAGCCTGCTTTTATGAAGCTTTTGGACTCACTGTTGTGGAGTCCATGACTTGTGGTCTTCCCACATTTGCCACTTGTCATGGAGGGCCTGCAGAAATCATTGAGCATGGGGTGTCAGGTTTCCATATAGACCCATATCATCCTGACCAGGCTGGTGAACTCATGGCTGAGTTCTTTGAGAAATGCAAAAAGACTCTGGTTATTGGAAGAAGATATCTGAAGGGGGGCTCCATCGAATCCATGAAAGGTATTTCATCTGCATTTAACTTCTAATTGTGGCATCATCTTTCATGAATCGGCCTATCATAGATAAAAGCAACAATTTCATTTGAAAACTGTAGGTATACATGGAAAATCTATTCTGAAAGGCTAATGACATTGGCTGGGGTTTATGGTTTCTGGAAGTATGTTTCGAAACTTGAAAGGCGCGAGACACGTCGTTATCTGGAGATGTTCTACATATTGAAGTTCAGGGACTTGGTAAGTCCAATTTTCATGCAGTATTCTCCTGAAATGCTTTGCTTGATAAAAGAATGCACAGCATGAGGAAGTCAATTTTCTAAAATCTTATGTATGTACTTTGAAAAATTCTCTTTCAATTGGATTCACATCTATCTTCCTTTTACCTTGCAAGTTCTGATCTCCCTTGCTGTTTTCTCTTATTACCAGGCCAAATCTGTTCCCCTTGCAGTTGATGAGGGACATTAATGTCATACCCTGGATGTTAAACTAAAACTTTTGTGGCTATGTGGCTGCAAGTCTGATTGTACATAGACTGTCCTGGAGGCAGCAAATCACCTTTGGATTTTAAAATGGGTCAACGTATGATAATCCTGGCATATGAGCCAGCAGTTTGCTTAACCTTTCCTCCTTTAAACGATGCTTCCAATGACATCTGGTAAGTATATCCTTGGGCAGATGCCTTCTTCTCCAACCTCGAGTCAGCAGTTTACCTTTTGCCTCCCCTCCTGATGCTTCCTTCCAATAAGATCTGTCAAGTGTATAGCCTTGAGCAATGCCTCCTCAGACAAGATGTGTTTGTATATAGGAAAGCATATTCCACCAGGAACAATGTTGCTTTCACGATATAGTGTTGAATGCATGGATGTATTACTGTATATATGTGTTGGAAAATAAGGTGAACTGAACGAGGATTAAGCTGGACGGCCACTTTTCTGTATAAATTGTCAGATTTATGTTTTAACTTGTGTATCTGTCGTTACAACTTTACCGGACATTGATCAACTATATGAATCTCAGGTCTGGATTGGAATGATGTCCCTCATTCTTCTATTGGCAGGAGAAAATTCAGGTTAGCCTTTTACACCAGGGTAAGATGCAGAGGCCTGACCGATATCTAAGTAGACCTGGTAGCTGGTCGAGACAAACTTGCCAATGGATTTCAACTTCCAACTCCTGCTGACCCAACATGGACCTCTCAAATTGTTTGCACTTCGAACTCGTCAAATCAACTTCAACGTTTTTACTGCTTATTTCCCATTGTTATGATAATGGAGCTGTAGTTTCATGATGCCCATAATCTGAAATTTTGTCAGTCCATTCCATATTTTGGCTAAAAAATCAAAATTCCTATTAATGCTTGTTGGCAACTATTCTGTTACTATCATAGTGGTTCTTGGCAAATATTTTAATTGGAAAAAGTTGGTGTTAAAAAGCAAAATATTGACATTTAACCTATTCATTATCCTTGTGATATGCGTCTTAAATTATATCAATATGACAACGAAAAGCAAAGCAGAGGGCACTGGTTAGTTATACTATTTTGACGATACAAAATATAAATTTAAAACGCTACTCACGCATGATCCGTTCTAAGTCAGCAGGAAGCTGGAAGACTGTGCCCAGCTTGGCAGTTGGATGGATGGTTGGTCCGCAATGGAACAAATACATTAACAAAATAGTTAACGTCGCCTTCCATCGGTGATATTTATTATATTGCGACAAAGCCACCCAACCTTATCTTAAGCCCAGCGACGATGGTGTCCAAACAACTAAAAGCATGCTGTAATAGTCCAACGCAAGCTAGCGTTTGCATCCGTTTCCCAAGCTAATTTTGGTCTGATCCAATCCCAACCTCATTTCCAATACCGCTAATCATGAAACCGGGGAATCCGCTAATCATGAACCGGGAATTGATGCTTCAAACGCGCAGTGGGACCCACAGCAATCAATACTCATCCGGAAAATCCTCCTCCATTTCCTATTTCCCTGGCCGGCAGTCGGACTAAACGGGAGGATAACCTAGAATCTAATATATATATATATATATATATATATATATATATATATATATATATATATATATATATATATA
>KE504815.1:146902-164937 GCA_000441515.1 Elaeis oleifera | reverse complement strand
GTTGTGTGGGGGGGGGGGGGGTGGTGGTGCATGAAATCAAATAGTTAGAATTTGGCGCGACTAGAAAGACCTTAAAAGACATATTGTTAAAATGTGGAAGAAAGAATATTCAAGTTCACTGATATGTCATTGTCTCAGTGCTTTGTCAAGTTCAATGATCACATATGGCGTGACAATAAATATTCTGATTCCAACTATGGTTTTCTGTTTTAGGTATTGTTGAGATATGGAACTAAGGAACAACTTAAAGAGTGGCTTATTCCTTTACTAGAAGGAAAAATTCGGTCTGGATTTGCAATGACTGAGCCACAAGTTGCATCTTCTGATGCAACCAACATTGAATGCTCGATTACTAGGTAAGATCATATGGCAGGCTGAAACAATGTTGGTTTAAAGATGCAAATTCCTTGCAAAAACACTATATATTGTCTTCCCAGGCATATCACATGCAAAATTATTAAACTTTCATCATTTGCCTTCCATTTATGCTGCAAGCATTTGGTTCATCACTGTTTCTTGGGTTTATGGAATTTTTGTATACTTTTCTTTGTCTAGTTGGTATAACATGCAATTTGCATATTGTTTACATCCATTTTCGTGTTCATGTGGTATTCCAATAACCTTTATTTTTGTACATAAAGCAACTTTCATAATGTTACTGTTCTGTTCAAATTGGGATGTTGGATGGGTAATCTTGTACTTCAGTCCTTTCTGATGGTTCAAAGTTTTTCTCATTATTTTTTACATTGGTTGTAGGTTATTTCCTGTTACAACAGCCAGTGCCATATATTTATATCAAATAATTATTTGCCTGATATATATTATATACTCGGTAGTTCACTGTGTCCACATTCTGCATACTCAAGCAATGCATTTTTCTTTGTCCAAATTCAATTTAGTTGGCTTTTCTAGTTAAATGATCTATAATGTGTTTTAGTTAGCATAAGCAGACTTATGGGCACTGTTTTCAGATTTACAACTTAAAAGCATCATCTCTGCTTCTTTTGGATTAGGTTGTTTTCATTATGAAGTAGAACCAGTCAATCTTAATCAGAAGGATAGAAAGCATGCTGCATCGATTTTGAAGGATGGTTAGACTTGGAAATTTTGTATAAAAGTGATAATTGATATAATTTAAATGCTTTTTGTTGGTAAGATAATCTAAATGAATAGATCCATGATGTCCAAGAACTTGCATGATAATCTAATTTTGTATGATAATTCTACAGCAGGCCTAGTTCAGTAGTTGAGCCTGTTCAATGAATTTCCACTAGAAGTCACATGTTTGCACTGTACTCGATGAACAGAAAGTAAATGTTTGAGAAGAAAAACTTTTGCTGTTTTGCATGTGTTATTTTTTGATGATGTAACTGGCTAAAGTTGGACAAAGTGAGTCGTAAATTGGAAGATGAAAGAATGTACAAAAACATAAGGGTCTTAAGATATTTGAACAAGAACTGATTTACGGCAATGTGATATGAACAAAATGAGTTGTAAGGCTCTCTCTTGACTGTTTTACAGAGTTAGTGGAGCTGCCGGTGCTAGTTTGGGGTATGTCTCAGGCATTGGCCCATAAATAATTGCCCCCAGGTATTTAGCTTAGACCTTTTTTCAAAAGAAAAAAAGGAAGAAAGAAAGAAAAGAAAGGCATTGCCTGGATGTAACTCTTTAATGGGTTGTTTGAATCTAACAATGGGGGAAATGAAGAAAGAAGGAACTAATTGATTGTTTAACATCCTTGCTTGACTCCATGTCAACCACCTGACTGAAAACAAGAGCAAACTTCTCCAGAAAAAGGAGGACGAAGGAGAAGAAGAAGAAGAAGAAAAGAAAGGAAGGAAGAAGAGAAATTGGCTATGGCAATGAACCTTTATAATGATAGAAACCTCATGAACTATTATGACGGGAGGTCAATTCCTTCTAGATGCACCTTTTTGTGGGGAGAAGACTGCAGTTGACTTACATGGTCATTGACATAAAACATAACTTCTAGTCTGTTCAGAGGTTGTTCAGAACATCTGTGAATTGGATCGCATACTTGTATACTAATATGAATAATGTGGAGTCTTCCTATGGCACGGAGTTGTTTTATTTCATTTTTTTGATGCATTCTTTTCTTGCTCTTCACGTGTCATGATTCATGAAGTTGAATCATCTACCTGTTCTGTTGTCTCATAAATTGGCAACTGCCCTAGGATGCACCCAACATGGATTTTACCTTTAGCTGTTGCTGCAATGATGTTTAATGCAGACAGGGAGATTTTTATGTCATTAATGGAAAGAAGTGGTGGACAAGTGGAGCAATGGACCCTAGATGCAAAATTCTTGTAGTTATGGTGAGTTAAACTGTTGTCATCACAAGTGGTGCTGAGACACATGAATGATGTTATTTTCTTTCTTTCTTTATTTTACCCCCAAGTAAACCAAAGATATGAATTGCCATGCAGGGAAAACAGATTTCACTGCTGCTAAGCATAAACAACAGTCAATGATTTTAGTAGACATCAATACTCCTGGTGTGCAGATAAATAGACCATTATTGGTCTTTGGTTTTGATGATGCACCTCATGGTCATGCAGAAATAACTTTCGAAAATGTGCGCGTGCCAGTAAAAAATATCCTGCTTGGAGAAGGACGAGGGTTTGAGATAGCTCAAGTAAGCATTAGTTAATATCTTCTTAAAGAGCTCCTGAACACTTGAAATTCCTGAACGTCTTCATCTTTGCAGGGTAGGCTGGGTCCTGGAAGATTACATCATTGCATGAGACTGATAGGAGCAGCAGAACGTGGCATGCAAATGATGGCTGAAAGGGCTCTTAGAAGGAAAGTTTTGGAAAGTTGATTGCACAGCAAGGTTCCTTTTGTCTAGTATTGCCAAGGTAATGCTTTTGCTGATGCATCCACTAAATATTGGTTTTGAGGGCTTAGCTTAGCCACCTTAACGCAGAATGCAGAAAACTTGAGAACTAGTGCTAAGTGGTGATAGTTCTAAAGTTAAGTGTCTTGGAATGAATGGACTGCCATCATTTTTTAAGACTACCATTTCATAGTGCTAATGTTTGATTCTTTACACAGAATCTTTGTTGAAGTGAATGGATGCTTGAAACGAATGCAAGTTATAAACCATAGGTATTCTGAAAATTAATATAAACCATAAATTCTAGCATGTCGGTTTTAGCATGAAATTAATCATGACCTATGAGCCTCCTATTCCAAGCACCTAAATCTGCTATCCATTATTATGGACTACCTTCTGAATTAGGATCTACTTGGTAGGTAGGGGAATTGCTTCGAAAGCAAATTTCCTTTGAAATCCTAGTTTTACATTTTTTGTTTAAATAAATATTGAAATTTTGGCATATCTATTTCCAAATCCCTGAAGTATTTTCCATGTGAAAATTCTATTTTCCTTTGCATTTCGAAAGTTTACCTTGCAACCAACCAGAAACTTAAATGCATGCTATTTGAGATCTTTCTGCATAATTATTTTCCAATTTATCTTATGTGTTCACTTATTTCAAACTCTTCCATTTATCTTCTTTCTCCTTTCTAGGGCTTCTGATTGTCTCTGCATATACTTGTATCATCTCAGTGAGTGCCTTATAATTTGCAGGCTGTGCATTTTCTTCATTCTTGACACCACCAGTTCTTCCTTGAACATCCACCTTGTTCATGCGTGAAACAAGTATATACCTGGGCCCTTATTATTGCCCATTATGGGAACTACTCTTCTGCAGTCTCAAAGGCATGCAGCGAACAAACCGCATAGGTTCACATCCACTTTTATCCACATTTTTAGTTATATTAGGATCTATCGTCCTGACCCAGAATCATTTAATTGTAGAAATTGGCTAAGTGAAACTGATTGTCACTCTCTTTCATCATAATCCATATTCTAGATTGAAAGAAATAAAAATGACAATTGCTCTTTTCTGTTTATAGAATATCCTTTGAAAGTGTGTAAACTCTTGCAATTTTAATCTCTGTGCAGCCATTTTTTAACATTTGGTCATCTTAATCTAGTGTCTTTTTTGATGAAAATGCTGACAGCATGATCTGTCATTGGGGTTTACAGTGTCGAATCGAACTGGAGCAGGCAAGGCTCTTAGTTCTGGAAGCAGCTGATCAGCTTGACCGGCTTGGGAACAAAAAGGCCCGTGGAACCATCGCTATGGCTAAGGTACAATCAAGAACTCTACCTGAATATTCCCATTTTCCTACCGACTTGAGAAGCAAAACCAATCACCTATCTGGCAGGTAGCAGCACCAATATGGCTTTGAAGGTGCTCGACATGGCAATGCAAGTTCATGGTGCCGCTGGTTATCATCGGACACTGTTTTGTCTCACTTATGGGCAACCGCACGGACTTTAAGAATTGCAGATGGCCCCGATGAAGTCCATCTAGGAACCATAGGTAAGCTAGAACTGCAAAGAGCCAGGCTATAAAACTCTATGTTGTGAAGACCTTGACCTTGATGGATGCCTTCGAAGGGTACCCAGTTCTCAAAGATACAGGGTATTCTATAAAATAAATAAAACAGTCCAGAGGCAGGAAGCAGTGAGGACTTGAAAGGTTGGTGAGCGCATAAGGTAACTGGTGATTCATTATACTTATGATTGCGAAGGTGGATGTTTCTTAAAGCTGGCATGGATTTGGATGTGAACATAGATTCATTGCTTGAAATGAACTGGAAATCTCTATTGGAAAACCATGTTATACCAAATTTTATAGCTGGAGCATTTTTTCGCCTTTAGTTGGTATTCTTGAATTACTTCCAGGCCTCAATTTGTGCTGGCCGTACCAAGATTTAGATAGAACTACAAAAGGCTTAGCCAACTTGGATGCTGCTCGAGCTCATTGCAATTATGCTAAATGCCTGTGTCATCAAGCTATCAGGTCTCCAACAGGCCAATAACTACGTCTGCGAAGCATTTAGGCTACTTAAACATTTGTATGTTCACAGTGGAATCAGAGTTGCCCATTTCAGTAAAGCTCAGCTGAAACCACCGTCATGTAGTGGGAGCTGAACCAGATATGAAATGAAGTTTCTTAAAGCTGGGAACGGGTTTGGTTCCTCTATTTCCCTAATTCAAGCTGACTAGAGATTGATGCTTTCTCGATCAATCGTCTCCTTAAAGGCCGATGCATTCCTCCATGGTGTTTATGTTGGTTTGTGAGAAAATGATGACCCTTTTAAATATGGGATCAGCAAGCCTTCATTATCGCTAGGGGAAAAGGGACTGCCTGTTTGTCTGCATCAGGCTTTGCATGGCCAGTTCAATTGGTCTGCTCGCCATTATTTCCTTTTAGACAGCTATGGATACAATTACATTTAGGAAGTGGTGGTCATCTCATGATAATTGAGTTGGAGGTTCAAAAGATAAATCTACACATGAGAATTAATACGTGTAGATCAATGTCTAATATGCCAAGCCTACTAAAAGCTTCTCTTTCAGCCATATATCCTGAATTAGGAACAAAACCAACATACGATTTGCAGGTATTATTTTTAACTTCTTTATTCATTTATTTTTAAATATAATATATTAATATAATAAATTATAATAAATAGAAGGTTTCAATGGCCAGATTTTGGAACACATAAAGCTGCAGACTCTTTTCATGATTGTTGAGCAAAAACTCCCGTTGTTAATATCGGCATCCGCATAGGAAGCAAAGAACTCCACATGAGGTGAGTTTTTACGAACAAATTTTTATTATTAATACCAAAATTATAAATACTGGACCTATGAGATGTGCGGAGTATTTTTTTAAAAAACTATTTTGAAATCCAATATAATAAATTATAATAAATATCAGATTTTTTTTTTTTGGTTGGTGGGGTGGGGGGGGGACCTCTAGTTACAAAACGGATAAAAATAGCGATGGTAGAGTTTCCTTTCTTTTTCGCTCATGTTATGGTTCTAATAATATAGAAGATAATAATAGTCCTATATTGATTGTGAGTCAAGGAGAACCTAGCTTATATAGGAGGGAACCATCCTTCTCACATAAAGTACTTTTTGAAAGACAAAATCATGAAGTCCATGGATCAGAGTGGATAATGCTTCACGTGCCCAGTCACGAGTCTTTGTCCGTAATAATGATGCACCAGATAGGGGTCGAGGTCCACCTTGATTTCTTAGGACTAAGGTTTGCCTTGATTGACTATGGGACTCCTCAGACGGTATATATCGGAGCCTCCTTTGACTGGAGAGCTTTGTTGTGGTTCTAATAATGTGGAGGGTACCAATAGTCCCATATCGGTGGTGAGTTAATGGGAACTCTAGCTTATATAAGAAGAAATCATCCTTCTCACGTGAGGCATCTTTTGAAGAGTAAAAGTGTGAGGTCTATAGGTTAAAGCGGACAATACCTCATATGCCGAGCCATGGATCCTTGCTCGCAACTGTTCTCATTCTCCAGCAAGATCTTTTATTTTATTCCTCAATATTTTCAATCTCTAATATTCTTCCTCCTAATTCCCAAATTAATCATGAATTAGCGATGTATTCCTTTGCGTTAATTTATTCCAGCTTCCTACCGTGTGAATCGTTCTCCGATCATCATGCATGGTCTATTGGTTTGAATTGCATGAACTAGTCTTTTGACAAATAGTTTCAGACTATCTTTCTTATAATATATTCGTGTATTTGGTATCATAAGCCCAAAGGACTATTTTGCATAAATATCCATGAATCCTTGATTATTGAATATGCAAGTACTAATTCTGCTAGAAGATTACTTTAACAAACTACCATTCTATCTTACTTGCCCTTTAAACATCATTGTAACATAAGAGCATATGTAAACATGAGGGCTTGTTCGGTATTGCTTTTGTTTTCTATTTTTGTTTTCAAAATAAAAAAAAGAATTAGATTGAATAATCACATATGATAAAATTCTTTATTTAAAATTTGTAAATATTTAAAGCTTTTGGTATCAAAATATATTGCTTCCAAAATAAATTTGCAAACAATGCCATCTTCAACATCAATCTCCATGCAGTGCACACGATGTTTTTTAATTTGCGGGTTATGGAACACAAAATGACACCACCACCATCTCCAAACAGGCCGTAAGTTTTTAATTCTCATTAGTCCATATACCCCCATATACGATCTCTTAGGTATGATTACAATGGCCACTGGTGTCATCGGGTGTGATTCGATGATGACCCTGTCAGGAGAACGATGGCCACCAATCAGATGGTTGATTCTGGCACCTGTGCAAGCCGCAACTTGATGCCTAGGATTCTCATCTTTTAGCATGAAACAGTCTGAGATTTCCCCCTCAGTTGGGCCTTTTGGTCACAAAGTCTCACTTCTTGGTGCTTTGGATTCTCATATCCCTTTGAAAAGTCTCAGATGTCCAGAGATTGCAGGCAGCGGCCGATAATTTTGGCTTTCACTGCAAAAATCTGTTCTCTCTCCCATGCCTGTCTGACTTTTGGAGTGCCTTCTAGTCTAAAGTTCTATTAACTAAATGGAAAGATAAAGTTATCCAATATGTACCCTTCTTCCTCTTTATTCCTTGCATCCTGCTCCTTTCTCCTCTAGGTTGCAGCCAAGAATCTATCAAGGTCTCTGATCTCTGAGGGTTTTTTTAGTGCTCCATGATATTGGATCTTGATAGAAATTTCAACTTTATTGGTTTCTTCCATATATGTTATGAAGGGCAATGTAGGCAACTGCCTAGATGGGTGGAATTCCTTAAAAGTTTAATTAAATGGAATGTTTTATGGTCTGCCATGTTGGGGAATACATCCGAAGTCCTGCCCCATGTTGTAGGGAGTACTGCGCCCATGTTCGAAATGTTCAGCTTCACATGGATTCATGCACATTCTCTGCTGACACATGATTGGAAGGTCCACATCACATGCCTTAATATGCTATGGTTCAGTCCTATCAGCACCAGGGGTCAATTATGTGCTCGATTCACATGTCCTTCAAACCATTCCTGGTCCATGTCTGCTTTGTAGTAGTACCTTTGGATGCATAAATGGATAAGCTGCTCAGTATTTTTTTTTAATTTTTTTCTTTTTAAAAAAGGGAAGAAGCATTTTATCCAATCGATCTATTTGCATATAGTCCATGGAGTTCTAGTCTAATTCTATCTAGCCTCTTGAGTCTGATCTCTGCAAAAAACTTTTCTCTGCATCCATAGGGATCCCACAAAGCAAACACATATCTCTTCATCCATAATGACTCCAGCAATATGGTATTTTTTTTCCTTCTTTTTTTTTTTTTGCATCTTTGTAAGAAAGAATGGGTTTTATCCATCATTTCATGTCTTACTTTGATTTAAATCTGTCTAGTTTTAGTACAATCCATCATATTATTAAAAAAAAAATCTGATGAAATTGAAAAGAAGTAGAAGAATAGTCCATCCAAACAATGTCATAGAATGATCTGCCACATAGATTACCTTGCTCTGTTTGTAAACCAAACCTCTTAGTGAGATTATGCAGTGTTATCATTATTTTTTAGCTATAAAACAAAAGTTTATACACCATACTTCAACGTCTCTCATGAAAGATGATTTTTAGATGAACTTTTAATCTAGTGGTGCTTCCTATTTGTAAACATGTTTGACATATCTACCAAAAAAAAAGAAACAACAAAACATGTTTGACATATTAACCCTAGCCACCATAATAAAGCTGTTCATATTGTTTTTCTTTCCTGTTTGGAAGGCAACTCACATTGCTTACACTTGACCAAGTTGTAGAGACAGATAGTCTTCACTGTACCAGAACACTTTTCAGTTGTCAGAGGACGCTCAGTCAACATATACGCCTGACCAGGAGACTGATGCAAATCTTTGCCCCCCTGTCAAACGCCTTAAATCTCGGTATTCCATGGAGCTTATTTAATGGTGGCAGCTCCTCATGGACACAGACATAAAATATTGCCAATGCCGTCTTTCTCTTTCCAAGTAATGTGGACTTTGCTGCAACTACGACGACCAAAACAGCATCAGCTGCCAAACCTGACACGTTCAAACCTGACAGTTTGCCGATGGCAGAATGGGCTCTCTTTGATTTGTAGTCTATGCACGAGCAGTGAGCATCTTATGTCGAGGAATGACATATATTTTTCTCCGTTATGTCAGGATATTTTTTCACAAATTTATCAATATTGTTAGTTGCATATGAATTGAAAAGCCTTTTTTTTTTAGTAAAAAGAAGATATGTTAACTATGATATTGGGCTCACCAGATGCTGAAAGAAGTTATACAGATAGATGTAAGAAATTTAACCTGAATGTCAAAATAAACATACCTTAGCTATTGTTGTTTAAGCCCAAAATGAATTACAGGTGAAAATTATGAGAATATTGAAAGATGAATCTTGTAGACGAATCTACCTTGCTTCTATCCTTTAAAAGAATGTTGTAAAAAATTTTTTCTAATCTATGCTAGAAGATGTCGATGTCTATACTTGATGAAAATCACAGACTATATTTATAGGTTAGACTAAGAATTCTTTTAGATTAATATAATTTCTTCTTCCATCAAAGAATCATAATCATAATTGAGTTCTTATTTTAACCCAAATCTATCTTTATGTCAAAAGAGCTTTAATTATTCATTATTATATATCTTTGTTGCAGCCTGTCTTCGATAAATTAGCCGGTCGGAAGCCAAGTTATTACGCTCGAACAGTGAATGGTAGTAAATCTGCAAAATAAGTCTTCTCATCAGAAGTTGTCCGGTGGGGACCCTCCGATGCTTAAGTTAGCTGGAGAAAGAGATCAACCAGAGAGCCAAAATGAGAGCTCAAAAGCTTATAATTAGCCAAAAATTGCTTACCAAATCCCCTATTGCTTATCAGTATTTATAGGATAGGTGATGTCATTATTGTGTAACTCTCATCCCTGAATATTTGAGATATAGGAGTTATGATATTTACTAAGCGGTTACCTCATTAACTATTGTTAAAATTGAGTAATGGATCATTAGTGGGTGATTATTACATCCCATGACCCCATGACTGCGGATAGTTAATACTTGTGCTGAATAACCATCATTCGATCTTTATTTTTCTGGATCAAAATAGTCGGTAAAACACCGAGAAAGTCGTCAACCGAATATTATTCAGGATTGTCGGTTGCATGTCGATCTTAGTCGGCCGAATTTAGTTGGCGGAACATAGTCTGCTCAGCTTAGTTGACAGAATATAGTCAGCTCAACTGAATTGGCTAAGCGACGAGGATCTACCCCAACATTAATTATCTTAATTATCTTAAATTATCTTTAACAATTAGATTACAAGTGGGCCACATCAAGTTCGTAATATTTGGGACGAGTACAACATTCTTTTACTTAATCCATATGCACAATCAAGATACCAAATAGGTGATAAATAAAACTATAATATGGCAATAAATTAACTCAAGTCAAAACTCTTACTTAATAAAAATTTAATATACGAATTATGATGGTTATATCTTATAAACTGAATACTTCCTTCCATATATTACAATGCATGAAATTTTTATTTAAACACTTTATACTTTGTTTATAAATAACTTTTCAAAAGCCATTCATAGTTTAGTTTATTTATGATATGAACTTTATGTGCATAAATAAAACCATATCCTTTATTTCTATGAATATCATAAATATTATAAAAGAAGCAAAGCAAACAAGAATTGAACTAATGATTCCCATATGATCCATATGATCTTTAAACTATTTGGCTGATAATCTTTTAGTCATAGGGTCTGCAATCATTAATTCAGTATTGATAAATCAGATATTTACTTCATATTTGTCATGCTTCTGATCCGAGATTGCGAGTCGGAGGTCATGGCAATCGCCGCATACTCGTAGGCAACTCTCCTCATAAGCATGCAAGATATCTTATCATGATATCAATACATTACAGTAGAGTAAAATTTAAATAATTATTATTAACTTTAATTCAAATAACTAAATCATGTCCTACATCAAATAAAGTTTCACTAAAATAACATAAAATAAATCTAAATTCAACGAAGTTGACACTTGACAATGCTAAATCTCGTCTCTAAAAGCTCTCTCTCAAAATTATTGCCTATGCTTGTAATTAATTATCTAAATCTAAAAAATAAAGAGAGAGTAATGAACTTGATAGCCCAGTAAGTAATGAACATCTCAAGTAGATATTTCAGATATTATTATAGATATGATGTTTGAAAATAAATGCCATGAATAACATAACAACATATTTCACGCTAATTCAATCCAAATCAAATCTTTCAATTATTCATATATAAGCATAATCATAAATCTGATTTGAATAAAAATATATATAACTTAACAGCCTTTAACTATGGTCAATATATAACCTCCATTGGCAGAGTCCACTGAATATAAGCACATAACTCCCACTGACAGGATCCACTAATTACCAGTGCTCAATCTCCATTGACGGGGTCCACTGAGTATTAATGTATAATCTCCATTGACGGGGCCCACTGATTACTAATATACAATTTTCATTGATGGGGCCTACTGAAATATAGTTAGATTAAGAGCACAAATCTGATCTATGTTAAGCACTTATTTAATATAAGATATAGATATTATAATTTCATTGAACATATGCATATTCTTTAATAAATCAATAAACCATAATATTTCAAAAATCTTAAATTTTAAATCACTATTCAATTCAAAATATAATTTCATATGTCATGCATAATTCAAAAGCTAATTATCTGATTTCAAAATAAATTATGAAATATTTTAGAAAGATGGTTTATTACTTACTTTTTGGCAGAACACTGAACGAATAGATCGATTAACCTTTAGGAGATTCTTCAGAACATATTACTCAAAATTATATTTTTACATTAATTTATTTCAAAATTAGATCTAAATAAATATCAAATCAAAACTTCACTTAAGATCGGATCAAAAATTTGGATGTATTTTCAGATCAAATTTCTCAAGTATGATCAAATTAATCATGGAAGATGGACCTCTAATTTTACTAATCCCAAGAAAAAGAGAGAAACAACAAACATGATTGAGAGAGAAAAATATTGAAAAGAGAAAAATAATCTAAAGAGAGAATCTTAGAGAGAAAGTGGAGAGAGAGAGTTATACTTTTAGAGAGAGAAAATTTTAGAGAGAGAAATAGAGAGAGAAAGATCAAAGAGGAAAGAGAGAGGGACAAAGGTAGAAAAAAATTTTTTTTTTCTTTTTTTTCTTCATTTCTTTTTTTTCACGGAACAAAGGACCTGTGTCTCCTCTTTCTCTTCTTTTTTTTTCATGGAATAGGGGAGCTCTTCCCTTATTTTCGGACTAAGAGGACCTCCCCCTTCCCCCGACAACACTTATGGCCAAAAGAGGAAGGTCCTATGGTGATTGACGAGCCAGATCTGACGACTCGTGGCAGCAATCGATGATAGAAAAATGGAAAACATGAGGTTTGGGAAAACAACTATTTTCAAGGATTTTGGCAGGAAGATTCAGCAAAATTCAAGATTAAAAATCAAAAAAGATTGAGGGAATAAGATAGAAGTGAATTACCTAATTTAGATAGGATTTGAGCTGATTTTTGATGGCCAAATTAAAAGCAAACCGTCAAAAAAATGGGAAGAGAAGAGGGAAGAAACAATGATTAATGACGATCTTTGTGACAAAAAAATCTAAGAGATATGAGGCTTTTAAATAGACCTCTAATAGGAAGAAATTTGAGTTTAATTTGATCTCTTAATCCTAAAGGTTTTAGGATTTGAATCGGTGAAGAACTCCTTCGAGAGTTCTTCCGTGAGTCCCTTTCCACGGTGATTTTCAGCACGTGCATTGCACGTGCTGGCCTTTTTTTGTTTGCTTTAGGATCCATGCCATTCTTTTGGTTTGGGACTTGATTAGAATTGAGGTATTATAATGCTTCTTGATATGATCTTTAATAATAAGATACTTTATATCAATATACTTATTGCGACTTCTATTTTATTATTCTTAAAAAAAAACTACAACAAAGTTGTCACAATAAATCTTTATTGATCTTGTAATAGAATTGATAACTGTCAAATCAGAAATGAGATTTCTCATCCATATTATGAACTTTGCCTCCATGATAGATAAAGCAACTATGGATTGTTTATTACTTCTCCAAGAAATAGTATCTCCAATAATAAGAAAAATATATCATGAAGTAGACTTTTTTGTATTCGCACATCCACTAAAATTTGAGTTCGAATAACCAACTATTTTCAAGTGATCAGTGTGTCTATACGTAAGTATATAATACTTGGCTTCTTATAGATATTACATAACATTCTTTGCAACTTTCCAATGATCAAGGTCAGGATTGATTTGGTATCTACCCAAATTTTATTGCATATGCAATATCAGGTTTTATACAGACTTGTGCATATATCAAGCTTCTCACCACAAATTGATATAGGATGTTCTTCATTTGCTCTTTTTCTAATTCATTTTATAGGCATTGATTCTGACTAAATTTGTCACCTTTCACAATAGGTGCAATTGTAGGAGTATAATCTATAATTTTAAATCTTTCCAAAATCTTTTCAATATAGGCTATTTGAGACAAATCTGAAATCCTTCGTGTGATCTGTCTCTATGAATCTCTATGTCAATGATATAGGAAGCTTCACCCATATCTTTCATCTCAAAATTTTGAAAAAAAATAATTTTATCTCTTTTAGCAAACCAAACTCACTATTTGCAAGTAATATATTATCTACATAAAGAATTAGATATACATACTTACTCCCACTAACACTAAGGTATGTACATTAAAAGTCAAAAGAGCTAATATCATCATGAAATTTTATATACCATTGGTGGGAGGCTTGTTTAAGTTTATATATGGACTTCTTTAACTGGCAGACAAGATGACTATCTTTACTGTATAGAAACTTTCAGACTAAATCATATACACTGTCTCTTCTAAATTTTTATTCAGAAATATCATTTTTATATTCATTTAATATAATTCTAAATCAAAATAAGCTACTAAAATCATAATTATTCTTAATAATTTTTTTTAAAACTAGAGAGAAGGTTTTATGATAGTCAATGCCTTGTTTTTGAATGAAATTCTTAGCTACAAATCTAGTCTTATGTCATTTAATTTTATCTGAGGAGTCTCTTTAGGTCCTATTGACTCATTTACAGCCAAAGGCTGAAGTACCTTTAGGTAATCCAATGAGATCTCAAACTTAATTTTTAGTCATGGATTCTATCTCATCTTTAATGATATTATATCAGTATATGGATTTATTTTTACTCTTGGTTTATAAAAATAACTTAGGATCATTATCAAGCCCAATATCAAAGTTGGATTCTTATAGGTAGATAATATAACAACTAAAAATTACAGGTCTTCTTTCTCTTAAAGATCTTCTTAATCCTACTATAGCTATATTTTAAGTACTTTCAGTAGTAGGCTCAATATGAACTTGCTCTTTATGGAGTGGTTATTCTTGAATTGGTTGTTCATAATCTTATGGATCTCTTTCAATAACAATCAATTCCATATCTTTTGTGGGTTGATCAATTTGATCTTTATTCTTCAAATTCATCCTTACGAGGAAAACCACTCCTACTAAATTCATAATCCTCAAGAAACTTAGCATTCCAAGCTTCAACTATTTTAGGTACATGGTTAGGATAATATAACATATATCCCTTGGAGTTTACGGCATAGCCAATAAAATAGCTACTAACCGTTCTGAAATCTAATTTCTTTAGGTATGGATTATAAATCTGCACCTCAATTAGACATCTTCAAATGTGTAAGTGACTTAAACTCTATTTTCATTCTTTTCATAATTCAAAAGGAGTTTTAGGTATAGTCTTTGATGAAACCTTATTTAAGATATAGACTGCTATCTTTAACGCTTCACTTCAAAGAGATAAATGAAGATAAGAATTACTAATCATACTTCTTACCATGTCTATTGGTGTACGGTCCCTTCTTTCTATCAGACCATTTTGTTATGATATTCTAGGCATTGTATATTGGGTAATAATATCCTCTTCTTCAAGGAACTTATTGAATGGGCTCACCAATTGACTCCTTTTAGTGTATTTTTCATAGTACTCTCCATCTTTATCAAATCTTACGATCTTTATTTTTTGTTCATTTGTTTCTTTACTTCTACTTTATAAACCTTAAAGACATCTAGTACCTTATTCTTTTCAAAGAGAAGATAGAGATATATATATATCTAGTATGCTCATCAATGAATAAGATAAAATATCTATAACCATTAAAATAGAGAGTAAAAAATGATTCACAGATGTTAGTATGTATGATTTTCAAAATGTTAGAACTTCTTTTGGTACCTTTAGAGGATTTGTTAGTTTGCTTTTTCTTTATGCAACTCAAATAAGTATCAAAATTAATAAAATCAACATCTTTTAAAATACCATCATTTACCAACCTCTTTATTCTTTTAAAGAGATATGGGTCAATCTTTTGTACCATAAACTTGAAGAATTTTCTTTAATAATGTTCTTCTTTATGCCAATATTATTACCATGCATAGATTAACGATTACATTTAAACTTCAAATTCAAATTTAATTTATATAAATCATCCATCAAAAAATCAGTGCCAATAATATTTTTATTCCAAAAAAAGTTAACTATAGAATTCTCAAAATAAAAATCAAAACTAATATTTGTCAACTTGGAAATAGAATTAAATTTCTAGAGAAATTAGAAACATAAAAAATATTTTTAAGATCCAAAATAAAATCAGAATTCAACATCAATCCAAAGGTTCCTACAACTACCACATGTGAACGTATCTGATTGTCTGAATGGATATCTTGTTCACTTCCTGTCAAGTCTCTTAGATTGAAAAAGTCCTATATAGTATTGGCAATGTGAATTGTAGTATCAAAATTAATCCACTAAATATTATTAGGAACATCAATAGAAAAGAATTTATGGCACACTAGAAATATAAAAGTATCTTTCCTTTTCAAGCTATTTCTTATAGTTTATGCAGTCATTCTTCATGTGTTCTTTTTCTTATAAAAGAAGCATGCATCTTTATTACCATAGCACTTTATTGGCATTGTTGTATCCTTCTTTTCTTAGAAATATTTTTTCTTCTTTCTTTGCTATGATAGCAAGATTAGCACTTTCATGCTTTATATCTTACTTCTCTTATTTCAATCTTTCTTCCTCTTGAATACACACAGTCAAAAGTTCATTGACAGGCTATTTTTTTATATGTATTATAGAAAATTTTGAAAGGGCCATACTTTGCAGGTAGAGAATTTAAAATAAATAAACTAGAATAGAATAAAAAATCTTAACTTCCAAAGATTTGAGTTGAGTATCAATATCTCTCATTTCCATAATACGATCACGTATATCTTTAGAATTGTCAAACCTCATGCCTGAAAGCCTCTTCATTAGGGTACTGGCCAATGCTTTATCAAAACTTACAAATTATATTCTTAAATGGCTTTCATAAAATATGTGATATTATCATCATATTGAGGAATTGACTTTCTAATACTTTTAGGCACTCGAGACTTGATGAGCATCAAACTGAAGCGATTGGATCGCTTCCATTTCTCATATACCAAAATCTATTGTAGTATGCTTGAATCCATGGGAATAGATAATTCATCCACATGAAGTGTTAGGTCAATATTTTTATACTCAAGAGTGTAAAGAACACTATCTTTTTAGTCAAAAAAATTATCGCCACTTAGCATTGGAATAAGAGCAGTATCATTAATATATGCAGTAGGATTAGCTGTAAAATTAATAAGCATAAAAACTTTAGTGCTGTGAAGCATAAACTATAATATGAAATAATCAATATTAATTGTAGTAGTAAATTCTAATCTTTCTGTGGACAGAGATGCATCATGCATAGAATTTACTAATACTTTATTAATAAGACTAGCAACATAGATGTCAAAAGATAGTAAATTTTCATATCTGTGGGTCTAGAAAAATATATCCTTAATATTTTGATTACCATCTTATTCTAATTAAATCATAAAAATAAGCACTCCATATGGATCAAGTTAATTATCTCTAATGACTTAATTATAATTTTATTCGCATGTCATTATACTTTAATTTATAATCTTTTATGATTTTACTATATGTAAAATGCTGTGGCTACTCTTGAATATAATAAATTCATTAATTTAGTATGGCATTGAATAACTCTAAATAGCTATATAAAACTTTATTATGATTTTTATCTTTATTATAATCATAAATTTTCAACAAATAAATAATAATCCAAACCTTTATTAATAAAAAATTAGAAAATATAATTTAAAAAGATCTTTATATAATAAAGTTTATTATGGGGGACTAAATAATAATCCAAGGGTCTTTTGTTAGATGTGTATCTTAGAAGCTAATCTTGGCTGACACATACTTTTCTTTAGGACATGTTTTATACTTGATGGACAGTCTTTATAACCAACATGTCATTTGTGTCCATGATTTATCCTAAAAATTAACAAAGATAATTTTGTATATTCTCAAGGTGTTGAGAATTTGAGACATACATCATTAGTGGTTAATTTTAAATGCTCCTGATAGAAGGATCGTCACAGAGGATAGTGATCAATTCATTCAAGATCAGTGCACGGATCACCTCCCTTTAGGATAAATGAGTCTCGAGTCTGCAGTATAGAGACACTGAGGTAAGAGTACAAGTGATTATTAGAAATAATTTACACTGAGCATGATCAACATGAGAAATCACTTGGATGTCTACTCACTCATTAGTGATTTTCTCGATACTGCAGTAGTGTGACTAGTCATTTGACTTGCGATGTGTTGGCTATTCACAGCGAGGCTACTTAGTTTGACTGTACATTTTTTAGTCCCTAACCATTCGGGTCTTTGCGGTGTATGTTGGCTATTGTAGGTTCAGATTCGTTGTTTGGAGTAGGATGCATCTCGATGAAATCTATCGATCTTGGTAGAAAAGAAGAAGTTCTATGCGATTTGTAAGACTGAGTTCAGAAAATCTTTGATCAGAGTAAATGTGAATACTGAAAAAAATTTTCATAG
>KE504815.1:112209-129449 GCA_000441515.1 Elaeis oleifera | reverse complement strand
TAACAGATAGATCCTAAAGGATGTTAATTTCACAGACATGTATATAGAAGAGGTGCTGAAAGGGTTCCGTATTGAAACCTCCAAGAGAGTCCCATTATCCTCTTGGGCATAGGTATATATCATGCTATGTACTCGACTTGGTATATCTTGCTATGAAAGTCACGAGCCGATATTAGTCGAATTCAGACTGGGAGCGTTGGATTGCTGTGAAAATATCCTTAAGTACTTGAGAAGCACTAAGAGATTATTCATCATCTTTGAAGAAGGGTTAGAGCTAAAAGTCGGAGGATATACTGATGCTGATGATAGAATATCTATATCAGCATGTATTCTTGAGTTATGTTGGTTCGGTATGTTGAAAGAATTCCAAGCAATCGACTAATGGAAGCAGAATATGCTATAGATGTGCAGGATGCGTTCTGGTTCTTATGATAGTTGTCGAACTGGATGTCATACCATTAGATGCTATGATATTGTACTGCAAAGATAATGGTCCATGACCTTCGCTAAGGAGCCAAGATCTCATCAGAAGTCCATGCACATAGAGTAGGGATATACGCGATTACCTCAAGTAGAAATACATAAAAGTACAGAGAGTAGACTCTATATAGAACATAGTGGGCTCGAGTCACTTAGCTAGCTAAACACCGAAGCTTGTCTTCAGTAGATGGAGCTCAGGTATATAGCAAATTGGCTTTAGTGTAAATAAGAATTTATTAGATGTATACTCTAGAAGCTAATCTTGACTGACACATATTTTTCTCTAAGATATGTTTTATACTTGATGGGCAGTCTTTATAACCAATCATGTCATTTGTATCCATGATTTATCCTAGAAATTAACAAAGATGATTTTGTATATTCTTAAAGTGTTGAGAATTTGAGACATATATCATTAGTGGTTAATTTCTAAATACTCCCGATCGAAGGATCATCATGGAGGACAGTGATTAATCTATTTAAAATCAGTGTACGGATCACCTTCCTTTAGGGCAGATGAGTCTCGAGTCTGCGGTGTAGAGATACTGGGGTAAAAGTGCAGGTGGTTGTTAGAGAACAACTTGTATTGAGCATGAAGCTACTTAGTTTGACTGCACGTTTTCTTGATCCCTAGCCATTCAGATCCTTGCTGTGTATGTTGGCTATTGTAGGTTCATATTCGCTGTTTGGAGTAGGACAAACCTAGATAGAATCTATCAACTTTGGTAGAAAAGGAGAAGTCCTATGCGATTCGCAAGACTGAGTTCAGAAAATCTCTAGTCAGAGTAAGTGTGAATACTGGAAAAAATTTTTACGGGATTCACAAATGAACTCGAGTTAAGTCAATCTAGTATATGACTGACGATGGGATTTGACGAGTTCTCCATGACCTCCATCTAGTCGGGACTTACGATAGAGGAATTATATCACACGATAACCGCACCTAGGGATTCATTTTTTTATTCTATTGGGTTGCCACTACATATTGCTAGGCGTCACTGATGGATCGTGAGAACTCACTAGGATCATTTTTGGATCAACGATCTTGTTGAGGTGAGTTAGAATTGTTTCAGCCCATCGAAAAAAATTTCGATGATACTGTGATGGAGATTACGATATGTCTCACTACCAGACAGAATAGAATCTGAGGGGTCACATAAAAAAAAACATGATCTGATCAATGGCTTGGATCGTATTCGAATTATCAATCGGATTAATAGTTTGAATTTTAAAAACTGCTAATTTGTAATCATTACAGTTTTAGCAGCTGCTAATTGTTAGCACAGAAACTTAATTATAAATATTATAATTTTATTAAGACTGATTAAATAATAGATTAAATTTTAATTAATTTAAATCAGATTAAATTTAATTAGATTTAATTTAATTTAATATTAATTGGATTCAATTATCTAAATCAGATTTAGATTTCAAGCTTGATTGGATCAGGCTTGACAGCTTTCGAATTCGACTAGATTCAGACTCAATTTGAATCCGATTAAGATCCAACTTGAATCAGAAGAACCATGACTCGGAGAGCCCAAGTTCTCTAAGACTCTCTCTCCAATTTTTATGCCAAGAATAGGAGGGCGCGCATTGAGACGCACCCCTTTATTTTCTTGTGCGTGTGAAGAGAAGAGAGGCGCCAATAGTTGGCACCCCATCCTTCAGGGACTCTCTTTCTTTAAGACAACTATCCAAATATGATTTGAATAGATGCCTTATCAAGAGAACTTTCTAATCAGATTAGAAAAGGAGGCGTGGGATATTTTTTGTGCGACAAAATATAAGAAGAGGTGGGCGTGCGCTAAAAGATTTGCGTGAGAGATCTCACGCGATTTCTCTTTGGCGCACAACTTATTTCCTTCCTCTTTTCCATGCCATAGTTCCTTTATTTTGATAACATCTGATCTTATCTCTTTTGGGGCATGAGGACTTTCATAGGTGCGACAAAAGTTTTAGAAAAAAAAGTGTGGCATGCGCTAAGGTGATGGGGTCTTCTTTCTTACCACATAACCTTCATCCCAACACCTCCTTTTTTCTCCCCTTCAATCCCAATGCCCAAATCTGATAGAGATCAGATCTAAGAGTGAAAAAGAGAGAGAAGAAGAAAAGTTCTTCTTCTCTTTTCGTGATCTGTTTCAGATCTCGACGGATCTGTCCGAAAGAATTCACGCAGCGATCTTCTTCTTCAAGATCTAGAAGAAGAGATGCAGATCCAAGATTGAGGAGCGAGTTCTACAAAGTGCTAGCACACTGATGATCTCAATGCTCCAATCAGACGTCTCTATGTGGATACCAGCAGAGGTTAGGCGCGTGTGCGGCTACGATTAGAATCCAGGACATCCACAGGATCTAAGGTATGGAGATCTGATTTTAGATTTGATTTTACTAACGATTATTTTTCTTTCTGATTTCAGATCATGGTAACATATTCGTGTCAAGATCCTAGCTATAGTTTTCAAATCAGATTTGGTACGTGTTTAAATTAAAATATTTTAATTTATTTATTTTCGCTGCATAAGGTTTAAAAAAATTTTAAACTTCACATATGAAATCATAGCATTTTCTAACATCTTTATGTAATAATTCTATCATAGGGATCAAAATGCAATTTTCAAAGATCTTTATGGAATTAATTACTTTATCAGGGACTAAATTGTAAATGTCTCTAAATTAAATTAAATTGGTCTGATTCAGTCAATTAATAGGGCTTTTACTGAATATATACTTATCAAGGGTTAAATTGCAAAATTTTCTATTTAGTAAATGGGTAACTGGTTTCGGATTCGGTTTGGAACCCAAATCTGAACCCGTTAGATCCAAATCTCCTTCTTCCTCCTCTTGTTTCTCTCGATCAAAACTCTGAAAACTGTCTTTTGACATTGATTGACCACCCAAATCGACTTCCAGCGAGACACCGACGGTCAGCCTGAAACCACCATCTTGACTGCCAGGAGCCATCTTTTCTCCCTTCTTCCAAATAGGAGCGACGGAAGAGCTGAAAATCGAATGCCTCCTCCTTTACGACATGCCAGCTGGCGGCTGCCGAAAATACCTTAATCGGTGGAGCCATCTCCCAAGATCTTATGATAGAAGGGTCGAACAAATTTCTTCAAAACCAAATGGCGGCCATAGGAAAAAAAAGAAAACCCTAATTGCCATCTTAGACACGACTTTCTGGCACTTCCCTTTGGCTGGCAGCCAATGAAGGCCTTTAATTCATGGTCCATCGGCTTCCTCTGCATCTTAATGCTCAGCTTCCAGATGATTTGAAAGAATAACCATCGGTGAACTAGATCCGATGGCTCCTTCTTCCTTTCTTCTCTTTTTTTTATTATCATTAAGGGATGGTGGCTGGCGGTTGTAGGCTGGAGGTTTGGCTGTCCTCATCAAACGAGGACTCCGACGATAGGGAGGAAGCCTGGCCACCATGGTGGGTGGAGGAGGGTGTTAGCTTTCTTCTTCCCTTATCAAAATGCTTATTTATTTATTTATTTAAACAATAATCAGGCCCTAAAATAAATCATAGGATCTCTAAATAAATAAATAAATAAATAACAAATCCTTTACGGTATCAAGAAATGGATCCAAATCGAGATAACTCCAATCTCAAGCGACTGACTAGGATGGTTAGTCAGATCTACATTTAATGCTATGGCTTCCATACTTACTGTCAGCCTCATCTATTTTGATGTGGGAAGAAGAAATAAAAATCCTTTTCTTTTTATTTATTCATAATAATAATCATACAATCTTTAATATGCCAAAATAAACATAAAATATGGTATACACAAATTTTTCATACAGCAACAAGAGCAATGGATTGAACAAAATAGCATAAAGGTGGCTCTGATATCACTAGATATAGAAAATATATTTTGAATACAGAAGTAAATATACATCTAGGCCTTGTTGTTCAAGCCTAAAACAAATCAAAGACGAAGAAAATTGCAAGAATATCGGAAGATGAATCTTATAAATGAATCTATTTTGTTTCTATCCTACAAAAGAGTTCTTTTAGTCTATACCAAAGGATCTCAATATCTATACTCGATGGGGAGTTACAAACTATATTTGTAGACTAGATTAGGGATTCTTTTAGATTAATACAACTTCCTTCTATCAAAGAATTGGAATCTTTTTTTGATCTCAATCTATCTTTATCTCAAAAAAAATTAATTATTTATTATCATCTTAATTATCTTCAATTATCTTAAATGATTAAGTTATAAGTGGACTATATCAAATCCCTAATATCTAGGATGAGTATAACAACAGATGTTTACGTGCTTGAATTCCATTCCACTTTGTATTACAACTGCATATCATGATGACTTTGAGTCTGCAATGAGGCGAAGAGGTGACAATCCAGGAGTGCTTATGGGGCACATCTTTGATCATTCATATGGCTCCAATAGTTTGCTCTCCTCCAATGAATTCCAATGCCACAGGCTATTATTTTCCACTCAAGTGGAGGGATGGATTTAGCATGACGATTGTGAGCACTATTGTCAACAGTTGCTTTGTTCTGAACTTTGATACTCTATTTAAGGAAGTATAATACGATGAACTTAAATGTAGTGGAGACTATAACTTAAGTAACTCTTGTTTCCTCTAGAAACAACAAAATTAGCTCATGCAACGTTTCCCCTCTTTGCAGAAAGAGAATGGGGAGTGTCTTGTGCAGAGGTACCGTACCCATCCTTGGTAAATCCAAGTTGAGTGAAACTAAGACTATATAATATCCATTGATGCTAGAACAAATTAGATAAACAAAAGAAACCTAAACGGCACATTGGTTCGTCAGGGATGGTAAGATGGAAAGAATCTTTGGATGCATTTGGTTGACCAGGGATGGTAAGATAGCAAGGATTCTTAGGTGTATTTGAATCAAAATGATTGTATTCCCTTACATATTTAATTCTGGACTGGAGTCAGAATTTGAATACTAAACGGGGGTCAAAAATTAGATTTTGAGAGACTTTCATTTTCTCCCCGAATGGAAACGTAAATAGAACTCCCTCAACTAAATAAAACAGATGTTTGGTTTAACTACAATCAAAATTAAAATAAATTAAAATGAGAATGTAATGATTATATTTTTTAAAATTTTGATTTATAATTGAAATCGAAATGAAATCCTTCCTATTCGAATGATTAGAATAAAAATCACTCGCTCCTGTCCCACCGCATCTTCTAAGTGCACGCAGTCATTTTTATTTTCGGCTCAAACTCCAACTTCTCCCACTCAAACATACTTTTGTTCCGCGAGAAAATGGATTCCACTGTTTAATTTGTCTCAAAAAAAAAAAAAAATAGTGCTGACGCAAATAAAGAAACACCATCCAAACCAATAGGGACTAGAGGTATGGCACACAGAGAGAAGCTCCGCTCCTTGTCAAATTGATGTGGACAAGAAATTACAAGGGCCAATGCCGCACCTCCCCTTCTCCCGTACAAACGCCGTTCAAAGCTCACGCCCCAAACACTCCCAAGTGACCCCTCTCGAGTCCTGTGCCCGATAATACCCCATACATCAAACCACACCCCAACTAACCTACACAGACATCCACACTTCTCACTCATGCTCTCCTAGACAAAGCTTCATAACAAACACTTAATAACAGACCCTCCCGTGCCCTCCTTAGCTGCACTGGGGTCCTTAACTCCATACTTAAACCTCTTAATCAAACTTGCACCCAAACCTAAGTCTATAATACTATATAGATAATACTGGGACTAATAGATTCCATTAGTTATATAAGTGGTTGGGTTTACAGCTGGCCGAAGGAGTGGGCGAGGTAGGCGAGGGCGCCCACGAGGGGGCGTTGATGTAGGTGGCCGGTTCGGACTGCTCGTAGTCGGACCGCTGGTCCGGGAACCGGTCCTGTGCGTCCGGTCCGCCCACGACGGCCCCGACCAGGACGTTCGGGTTGGGGCGGGCGAGTTCAGCGCGGCGAACCCGGTCGAGCACGGGATCCGGGCGGGTGGGTCGCCACGGACGGCAGCGATGAGGCCCGGTGGTGGATCCGCTGTGGGTATCTTGCTCCGTAGCCCACCATGTACGACAGCCTCTCCGGGTTGTCCCCCAGCAAGTAGTCCACCTGGGAACCCACATCAACAACCACACAGAGCAAAGAACAGTCAGTAAAAGTTACTCCGCGGGACAAGTTAACACGTCGCGTTTCCCTCGTCCATTTCACACGACGTTTCCCCCGTTCTGGTGACCATGTGACCACATGCCTGTTATGGTTCTTATCAGTACATGGGCAACAGTGGTAACCCCACCAAATTTAGCATCAGGTCACGTGATCACCAGGAAATACTTGTGAAGTAGTGCGGGGGAAACGACCAGCGACGAACTGCTGGAATCCCTGGGAACGCGTTTCCCTCGAGCGGCTTCAAGTGGGGAGGATGGGCTCACCTGGCGCTTGGCGATGTTGCGGAGCTTATTAGGGTTGACGGTGACTCCACCACAGGAGACCACCTTGGAGGAGTAGGTCAAGTATTTGGCGTAGGTCAGCAGCAAGAATGAGGTGGAGGTCACATACTGCATGTTGCTATCACTCATCTTAAACAGCAGCCCCCCTGTTCTCCCCCCATTTCCACAACAAGAGCACTTTTAGCTGAATCAAAGCCACATTTACATTAATTGTTACTAACGATGCTATAAGATGGAGGAGAGACCTGGAGTGTACTGGGCTTGAGAGAAAGGAGTCCCTGGGATTAAGGAGCAAATGAAGTTATCAGCATGGCCCTTGTAGTCATGAAGGGACCTTACATTTTGGACCAAGAAAGCCTACAAACCCAATAAAAGAAAACTTGGTTAGAACCTGGTAGTCGGAAACAAGACCTTTCGTTACAACAATGATAAGATGATGGAGAAAAGGCTAAAAGGTGATGAGGAATGATGCCTTGGAGAGGAGGATCCTGGCTCCCACATGCTTGTTGTCCCAGCCAAAGGTATTGTCGGACTCATCAGCTCCAAGAGTTTGACCGTTGACCTGAATGTAGTTAAGGTAGGTTGGGTTCCTGGTGGCCTTGTGAAGCCAAGCAGCTCCCCACAATAACTCATCCTTCATCATAGGAAACATAGTATTTGGGTTTAGAAATAGGCAAGTGGTGGGGTTTATCGAATATTTTAGAGGAGAAAACTCAGAAACCTGGTAGCCAGAGTAGGAGCAGTAGAAGGGGCAGACAGCGTTCTTCAACCCGTTGCTATAGGCGCCTCTGTGCTCGTCTGCAAACTTAACACCTGCAAGCCATTTAAAGAAGAAAGGTGGTTTCAGAGGTGGGGTGTTGAGAAGGGTAATTAACATGGGTCTCTGTTTTGAGTTTTGGGGGGAGGGTGGGGTGTGGTGGTGTTACTCTGATAGCTCTGTTGAGGAGAAGCTTGGAGTAGGATGGATCAGACTTTTTGAAGACCAGTGAGGCGGAGGCAAGCGCTGCGGCGGTTTCGGCAGCGACATCGGAGCCAGGGTTGCTGCTGTCTATCTTGTAGACTATTCTTGGGGTGTCCATGTCCTCTGGCCTTTCCCAACAAGCATGGTCCTTGTTTGCATCTCCCACCTGAAACCAACACCCCCAAAGATAACATGCTTCAAAAGCTCCGCAAAAGTTCAAAAACAAAGGAGCTAAAGCTCTAAAATACCATTTTTCTTAGTGAAGACTAGTGCTATTTGGTGCTACATTGCAGTATTACGAAGAGAAGGAAACAATATTCGGAAACACTTTCTTGCATTTTTACGCTTTAAGAGAGAACCTACATTTGAGTTCTTCTTCAGCATAAGATCAACAGAGGAGCCACATTGCCCTCAGAAAGAGAGAAAACAGAGGAAATGAGAACAGGACAGGGAATGGGCGAAGGGAAGGGAAACCTGAACGTAGATGGTGTTGGGTGGGCAGTGGCTTTGAGGAGGTAGTCAGTGGCCCAACGGATGGCCTCCTTTGAGTTTTGGAGCTCCCCTTCATCATCCCCCGAACTCTATCACACTCCAAGAGAGCATGGTAGTGGTGAAAGCCATGGGGAACCCAAACTTCACATTGTCCCCTGCATCATAGTACCCACCCACCAAGTCCACCTACGTTATCCCAACAAAAACCACATCAGTTTTCCCCATAAAATGAGCCGAAAAGAAGACAATGAACAAAGAATGGCTTGAGTTAGAGCTCTTGCATGCATTGTGGAGCCATCAGAGAGGCCAGAGTTCCTCCTCCAGGTCATCCTCTGGTCGGGTGGAAGCCTCCCTGACCTCTGCCCTTCGAAGAAGAGTATGGATTTAGCGAGGGCATCTCTATAGTTTTGTTTGGCGGGGCCATGGTGAGGGTGGCGTTTGAGCCCTTGGGCTGGGAAGGCCAAGGCAGTGGAGAGAAACAGAGAGAGGAGGAAACAGAGGAGCAGAGGGAAGGGAGGGGACAGAGCCATTTGGCCGTTAAAGCAACCCAACTGAACCCCAACTGAGATGAGCCACACAAGCAGTGCAGAAGTGTTCTAGGAAATAGCTCTATTTATAGAGCCAAAAACACCCCAATACCACTCTCTTCTTCTGCCATTATTGTTGCCACTGGAAATCACGCTTTAAAAGCTTCGCCTCTCATTTATTAGGTCTTTCACTGTGTACCCATGGGTCACATGAGAGAACCGGGCTTAAATTAATTCCCCGTGGCTTATCTTATTTGACCAATATGCCCTTATGGAATATCTCTATGCCCACCTAGAATAAGTCTACCCACAATAAATTTGTTGGGGAATCAGGGGATTTTAGGGAAATGAACAATATACTTTATCACTTTATCCATTAGTCGATTAGGATCCATTAGTAGATTAGGATTTCTTTCCTACATTGGGGGTATAGGTGGTGTATAAACAGTGATCGAGACTAGGCTGTCTTTATGAGGGCTTTGGGGTTCTAACGGTCACATTTAATGTGGGGTATCCTACCAGACCGTGTGATTGGTTTTCGCCTTGGTTTGTTCCTAACGTTGCTGTAGACTTGCAAGTTTTAACTACCATGTTAGTTTATTATGTTACAGTTAATGTTAGTTGGAATTCCAGAAGTCAGAGTGGCATGGTTAGGCTAGGGCTTCTGGACTTTGTGTTTATTAAAACCCTGAATGTATTCGGCTTACCCCAACCATTGTTAAAATGGGCTGTGATATTCCCCCCAGTTTAAACCTTCGTAACTGCTAGCTCTTAGCAAGTCTAGCTGGAGGAATTTCTCGGGCAAGGGAGTGTAATTCTAATGCTGATTATTAGGATAGTCTAATAGATCGATGCATCTCGTCTTTGGGGATTTATGACCTGCGTTTCTCTTAGGCTATCAAAAGAGGGCTATCATAGAATTAAATAAGGTATGGTTTTAGTTAGCTTTAAATTTGACGCTTGCAATATTGGTTAATTCATTTTATATTATATACCAGGACAGATTAGGTCCAACATTGCTTAACCATGTTATACTTTGTGCTAGGGAGCTAGTTCTAGCTCGGATCTAATTTCGAATTTAAAAAGTAAAATCTAAATTTTAAGGTTCTGAGTAGACTTTATTTCCATTCTCCATATTTGTAGCTTTATGATAGTCATGTCAACCCGAAATTCATATTTATTAGTTTTTTTGTATATTTTTCTGCTCTAATTTGTTAGTCATGCACAGTGACATGGCCTTAGATTGGTTATGAGGTCTGCTTTCCTTTGTTTTGACAATAGGATCAGGGAATATACATACATTAAATTAAATCTAAACGCGTGTGCCTAAGCACCCTTTTCTTCATTCTCTCTTTTCATGTGTTAATATTTGATTATTTTTTTGAAGTTCTACCTTATCAATATTACCCACGGAAAGAGAGAGTGAGGGTGGGGGTAGCGGGAGAGAGTTTAGAATGTAAATTATAAAGTAGTTTATTCATATATCATATTGGAGGTAACCAATGGCAATCTAACTCCTAGCAAAAGCGGTCTCAATTGAACTCATATTAAACGATATGACATGCATCAAAAACAGAGAATATTATATTACTAAAAATCAGAAAAATTCAAAGATTTGAGAAAAGATAGAAGAAATACAATTTGGATATGTAAATCATACAAATGCACCTAGTATGGTGATATATAATATTTAATCATAAACTCATGCAGCATATTCTTAGAATTCTGATCAAAAGACAGTTATCAATCATGCCAAACGAGATTTTTATAATGCATTGACATCTAACTGTAGCATAAGCGTGGTCCTACTGAGAGAATGACATTAATTCCACAAAACCTCACATATTTATCCGGAGGTGAAAATTAGCTTCTAAATGTATGCGGTTGAACATGTGTTGGCATTCGAATATTTATCTCCATGACTGTTCTGATTGTAGACAATTTAGCAAGTGCAAGGTCCATAATCCAATGGCAATTACTTGGTCTTATCATATTTCCAAATAGACTGTGCCTAAAGCTAGAATAATAATTTTGCTGAGAAGCCCAAAGACAGGTTATAATTCACGTCCACCCAAACAAAACAGGTATGGGTATCTTGCCTGCATGATACCATTTGAAAAACCAATAAGCAATCATTGTGTCATAGAACGAAAAAAATATAATGCTGCACGTTTATTTAACTATAAAGAATACATCTGCAGTATATAAACCTTTCACATTGTTCATTGGCAAACTAATTAATTTCCTCCTCTAAGCTCAGGAACCCAATTCTCGGCAGTGGAACTGACATTTAGTAGCCAATAACAAGAACACATCCGACGAAACGCTCAAAAGGGCACATAAGTACCGTGACCCAAGACCTACCGCTCCCTGGCTCATGGCCTAGGCCAAGCCTGTTCGGACCCGGCTCTCAAAAAACACCTTTCTACTACTCTATTTGCCCATCTTTCAATTAAGTAGACCAATTTTACAAAAACAACAATCGTATAGCTTTTCATGGCGAATCTCTATGAAGAAGAAGAAGAAAGCAATAGGCGAGTGAGTGAAGGATCCTTAGCCATGATCTTCTAGCGTTGCCAAAAACGCAAGTAGAAGTTATTTTGGTCAGGACCCCTGTCACACATATTCTGGCACCACCTTTTACCAAAACAAGAAGGGCATCAGTACGGAAACATGAGGGAAACACAAAAGGAGAGCGATAATTTACTAATAATTCCTCCAAAGCAAAATTACACTTATAAAGACCCTACAAGCCTGCAATTCTATGCAAATTCCTAGCAGCAAGTCTATCCATCGCACAGCCAACTTCTGATTCTTAAATTTATACGTCAAACCATAGGACTTTAGTAAGATAAGCAGGTGTTGGACGGTGCAAGCAATCTCCGGTGTAGCGATGATTACATATCCCCAAATGACAGAGAGCCTGCAGTTTATAAGAATATGAAAAAAAAATGATATATTATTTCCCAATTTCTCTGGTCTTAGCCTATTAGCATGTTGGCTAAAGAGAGGACTCAGAGAACATAAAAAGCATAAGGGACAGACTTGACCAGATAGAGGGGTGGCCAAGGCAGGGCCCTTCAGCATGAGCCACTGATTAGGGTCATGTGCTGCCTGAAATCTCGCACATGCTCCTCTCCCATCCCTCATCTACCAATAGTCTCGCAGAGACTGGCTGAGATTGATTAGAAGGCCCTCACCACCTTGGGAGTCCCCCAGAGGAAAAGGCGAACGTTGCCGCCGTGGAATGCGGTCTCCTTTTCTCCGGGGCTCCAGTTTTGCCTCTGTCGCGGGGTTTTCGGCTGATTTCGGCGGGAAAAGGTAAAGGTAGAGCCGTAGGGGAGAGGCGGAAGCGGTCGGACCCCACTCCCCAACCTAAACGGGACGCAATGCCGTTGGAGAGCAAACGGCTACTAGCCGTTACGCTATAGACGCATCCAAAGTTCAATTAAGATCCGGAGTACTAGAGTAGTGGGGCCCCAAACATACCATGGGTTTACGATGTACTGCTTGCATTCCACGTGGCTCGTAGGGATTCGTTCACTCAGTTGGGTTGGTGTGACGCCATCCACCAGCTAGTTATCGTCTTCGCATATGCCGCAGGGCATGCTTCCCCCCTCACCAGTCCATTCCTTGATTCAGTCCATGTACCTTTGGTCACCTACACTACCCGTGTGTCGCACGCACCAATTGCCACCGAGGATTGGTGCTCCCAACGGGGAATAGAGTAGTGTTGAGGACCGGCATCTGTTTCCCAGGGTGGAATGGAGGAAGTGAGAACTTCCTCCATAAAAGATTTAATGGGATGCATACCGTACAGCGGTGAGGTTATTAGGTCTTATTGCTGGGAGTTAATAATAGACGAAAGAAAAGCATGCTTGGTGGGCATTTTCTATGACAAAGTTTGGGCCTTGTATCAAAATGGGTCTCATACATCCTCCTCCTTTTTTTTTTTTTGTCACCGTTATCTTGTTCAATTTATATTGTACTGACATGGGGATAAGTGAATTTTTTGATGTTGGCTCTGTATCGATCTGACTTCTCAGCAAAAAATATGTCCACAATAGCTCAACGTCAGTGTGGTAACTACCAACGATTTTGATCTATTAATGTCTTAATTGCACCCCTAATATTTAGGGTAATAGCTTGTGTATTTTCTCTCTATATTTTGAGGTAGAGGGGATCCTTAGGTTAGTCTTTTTGAACATAAAAATTATGTTTCATCATTTTTTTTTTCTTTTCATTATTTCCTAGACTGATTTAGATATGAGAGGGTCCTCCATTGGATAAATTTCAGCAAGTAGACTGTTAGTTGCAGGTTGAAGGAGCCATCCACCTCGATCTTCCATCGAACATTCAGCTCGTCTTCATATTGATCTTCAGTTCAATCATCTATCAATCTCGTCGGAGTTTAGTGGCAACTGGTACCATCTTTAAACTATCCTTATCCCACAGATCATGGGCCGGATTTGAGCACATACAACGACAAATTTTGAATAGATCCAGCCCAAAATCTGACAAGAAATATGTGTAATTGACGCTTGAGAGCCAGCCCACGATTAGCTCTACTTGTATTGTAACAGCAACGAGGCTTCATTATGGCCCCATTTGTCCAAAACCATGGTCACAATGCTGCATAGACTTTTATGATACTTTAATTAAATAATTATTTTTGAGATAAAAAGAACGAGACCTATATATAGGATGCTTAACTGGGCCCAATCAGCCAAGACCCTTATCGAGAATTTCTGGTTGCTAAATAGAGGGGCATGATTGCTGGGACAATCCTTAGTTCATTTCATGGACCTATTATCAGATCAAGTTCAATTATTGTATTATTTGAGAATGCTATATTATTTCATAGTATGATAAGCTCATGTGAGATGCGTGAGAAAGAAAGCAAGTATGCCAAGATACTTGAGAGATGAAAAGAGGCCAGAAGTCCCAATATGCTGAAAATTTAAGTTAAATCAATATTTTAACTGATTGAGTTATTAATATTTTTGAGAGGATCAATAGTTCCAACCACCCATGATCTCTCTATTTTGACGCCCGTGGGTCAGCTTTTCTCGACAGCTAAATGTTTAGGGATTTTCCAAAGCTAATAACGTGATAATAGTTATCCAGAGAGACGCTTAAATTTAATACCCAAAATTTTGCTCATCCTGTCAATTGGATCGGCAAAGCCTTTTAAGCCGAAAAAGGCCGCTGCAATAACCTAAGAAAGGATCATAAAACAAATTTGGCATTTGCACACCAGACATTCATTATGACAACTGAATCAAGCTAGCCACATACCAAGTTTACACTAGGGGATATTGGCACGATACCTCAGGAAATGGTTTAATTTGGATCAGGGTTTAAAAGTTATGGAATTAAGAACATCTTGATGGATTTCTTGGTCTGGTTGCTGGACGTGAAAAGTGTGGGAGGAAGCCTGTCCAAGGAGTCATCAAGATGCACTCGCAAAGTCGTATGTAGTCCAACATCTAATGGGCTAATTACACTCAGATTGTATCGCATGGGCCTATGACGGGATCCACGCCTAGCCAATATTACAAGAAAATATCGTGCAACGTACCCTATTCTAATTAAAAAGGTTTTAGACTCTAGTGTTCAATTAAATTCAACCCTAAGGATGATCCCAACATCGATGATTTTTTCTTAATTCAATCCCATACCACATTTTAAGTTACATTTCAAAATTAAATCAAGAACCATTTCGACACATTCTTTCGAGCAAATGAATCACAGCCCATAGCGGAAGGTGGTAATTTGATTAACATAATTCCCCAAACATTAATATTACAACAATTAACCAATCAACTCAAGATAGAGTAGGATAGCCTTTATTCCTGAAAATCCAAAGATTCAATAACTAAATTATTCCCTCTCACATTAACCCTGAAGTAAATGGAACGGAAGTTGCACCCAACCACTGATCACCCTGTATGAATGATTGCACAGTGAAGTTACTAGCTTCTGCAGCACTTGTGATGACCCTGTATCCTGGCCATGTCACCCTTCTAGAGGTATTTGAACCTGGCCCTAGGTTCATGTACTCTCCATAGTATAGAGTGCTCAATGCGAAGTCACCATCCCATTCCAACCACCCTGCAGGATTTATCAAACTACCAAGGTAGGACTGCATGAACACCGTCCTCGAGTATTGTTTCCATGGCCTACCAAGGTATGTTGAGAAGTTCGATTGCACCGGGATGAGATCAGAAGCTGCAGCAACCTTGCACTTCTGGATGGAAATGCCAGTGTTCTGATTGGGGTCTTCTCTCCCTTGGGCTGTGAATATGTTCTTCTGGTTTGGATCGGGTTTTCGAGCATACAAGTTGCAGTTTTGGAACACCACTGCTGCGTCCCCAAAGATGAAATCCACGGTGCCATAACATCGCAGTCTCTGTAGAATTGGCGAAGAGAGTGGACGTATAGAGTGTCTTGGTAGCCTACGAAACTGCAACGATAGAAGGCGGAGAGGTCAGCGCCAACCTCAGGGCAACAGCTTGGTGTTTGCTTGGTCCTGCTGAGTTCTCTATTGTGATATCTCGTGCAAGGAATCCATCGCCAACCACAGCTGCAACCAATGCAGAGCAGATGATCTTATTTTAGATCAATTATAGAAGACTAATTTTGAATGAACTTTAACAAAATCTCCATGTCGATGTGAATCATTGGAGTTGAGCCTTGGTTCTCAGAAATGTCACAAATTCATAGAAATACTGCAAAGATTACGGTTCCATATATGATACAGGCTCACAACTAGCAATATTAGTACTCTTCGCTGTTTTACAACAATACTCCAAAGAGATGCATGGGTTCTCTATCTCTATTTACAATCTTAATGAATGTGTGGGAAACCACCTTTGCCTCATTCTATGAGCTGGATGAGCATGTAAGTAAGATCATCAAATCAACTGCTGCAAAGGAACTACGATCACTTGGACACTTTGGGTTAGTTGGAGGTGCTAATGGTCTAAATAGATTGAGCTTGCCTCTCTCTCACATGCGCGATTGGAGCTCTATTCGAAGTAAAATGAGCCGTGTTTGAATCAACAATCCAGGCTTGAAATTAATTTAAGTCGTGCCAAAATATAACTTGCTTTATATATATGATAATCATCTGCCTTTTACCTCATATCTCCCTCTCAGTCCAAGCCAAACCAAACATGCCCAAGTCAGTTCAGCGTCAAATAAAATCATTATTGAGTTGGAAGAATTTCATAGTTGACATGAAAAATTGAGCATCTGGCTTTACCGCCCGTTTAATAAAATCTGAAACGGCGTTTTGAATCCTCCAAAATCTGAAAAAAGCCCACTATTGGAGCTTTTGGATAAAATCTCTACTTGTGATGTGGATGATGAAATTTTTAAAAAATTAATTTAAAGTAATTTATAAGCTAACAATATTTATAATAATAGTTTTAGTGGTGCAATATAGTAATAACATAATAAAAGATATTATATAACACTATATTGCCATCATTATTATTATGTAATATAATATAATTATATTATAATAAATAAAATATTTTTATAATACTAAATAATAATATCATATTATTATGTAATAAAAATAATATTATTATATAATAATATTATAAAAATATAGATATAAATTTATAATAATATCATAAAATATATTTTCGGACCGTTCTCATTCTTCTCCGATTACATTTATTGGTCATCCCCCTAGAGTATCGAAGGTTAACTTTGATGGTTCTACAAAAGATCAACTCGCAGGTCCTAGCTTCTTGATTAGAGATCACAATGGAAAACTTATTTATGTTAGATCAATTTGTCTGCCCTCATCAACAATTATCAAAGCTAAACTACAAGCAATGGAAAGGTACTTGCACAGTTTTATTCTGGTATAAGGCCATTAAGGTGACTCTTATATAGTCGTACACCAGATTTTAATCGGTCCTTTAATTACGATCCTCTTCATCTACTTCTACTCAAAAGATAAAATTAAAGAAGTTGTTCAGATATTTAGGACCCATTTGACTCGCAGGAAGAAATTTTTTTCGCAGGAAGAATTTTTTTCTCAGAAATAATTTCTCAGAAACTAACTGTCTGAAAATAGAATTTTGATATATTTGATTAATCATGAAAAATGACTAATTATAGAGAAGCTTACGTTTACTTGAGCATCCATTTTCTAAAAAATTATATAAATACCTATTATACGTTTAGTAGATATAAGACCATACATTTTACTCCTAACTTTATATAACATTAATATTATATTATATTAATATAAATATAATATTAATATGTTATAATATAACATTCGACCATAATAATTATTATATTAACATAATAC
>KE504815.1:80224-94216 GCA_000441515.1 Elaeis oleifera | reverse complement strand
AAGAAAATAAGAGGATTAGTTGTCAACTCATTGACTTGATCCAATCTTTTTGGGCCCTCAAATAGGTTTCCAGCTAAACCAAATCAAATATGTTTAGATTAGGTTTAAGGCGATGGACTTGATCCAATCTTTATCTAATAAGAAATCGAAGTCCAGAGAAGAATTAGGTTTAACCATGTGCTAGCATGGTTCTCTTAAACCTAATAAATTTTCTAAATCTTTATCCAATTAGAACTTTATAAGTTCAATTGGTTAATTCAAGATTAAATTCCTTAATGTGTGACCCCATAGGTTTCATTCTATCTGGTAGTGAGATATATTGTAATCTTCATCACAATATCATCAAAACTTCTTTCGATGGATTGGAACAATTTTAGCTCTACCCTTCGAGGGTCATCAATTATCAAAACGATGCCCGATAAGTTGCACAATCCACCAATGACACTTAGCAGTATGTAGTGGCAACCTAATAGAATAAAAGTGTGAACCTCTAGGTGCAGTTATTGTATGATTCAATCCTTCTATCATGAGTCCCGACTTGACAGAGGTCATAGAGAACTCATCAGACTCCATCGTCAGTCATATGCTAGATTGGCTTGACTCAAATTTACTTGTGAATCCTATGAAAATTCTTTTCAGTATTCACACTTGCTTTGATCAAAGACTTTCTGAACTCAATCTCGCAAATCGCATAAGACTTCTCCTTTTCTACTAAGATCGATAGATTTTTTTAGATGCATCCTACTTCTAACAGTGAATCTGAACCTACTGTAGCCAAAATACACAGTAAGGACTCGAATGACTAGGGACTAAGAAATATGCAGTCAAACTCTGTAGCCTCGCTGTGAATAGTCGATGACACTGTAAATCAAAGGACCACTCACATCACTGCAGCATCGAGATAACTACTGATGAGTGAGTAGACATCCAAGTAATTTTCATATTAGTCATGCTCAGTGCAAGTAATTCTCTAACAACCACTCACATTCTCACCCCAGTATCCCTACACTGCAGACCCAAGACTCATCTACCCATAAAAGAGATGATCAGTGCATCGATCTTAAATGGATTGATTACTATCCTCTATGACGATCTTTTGAACGAAAGTATTTAGAAATTAACCACTAATTAATGTATGTCTCAAATTTTCAACACTTTAAAAATATACAAAATCATCTTTGTTAATTTCTAGAACAAATCATGGACACATAAACATGATTGAAAATTTTTTTATTAATATAAAATATTATAAGTATAAAATTAAGTCATGAAATTATAAAATATGTCAGCCAACAATTGACTTCTAGGGTACTCATCTAACACATGGAGTGCAGATTTTGAGGCATGGTCATTGGACATTTTAGTAGCGCCAATCCAAGTAGCATTTCAGTGCCCAACGATATGCTGACATGCGTAAGCCAATCAGGCCATAAGTTCAAATCACCTCTATCATCAGGCCATGCCATAAAAAGAATAGGAGAGGAAGATGTTGTTCACTTGGTCCTTTGATTGTGGAGTTAGGGAGAAGTGTCGCAGTAGTCGTCATCCTTGTTCTCCTTCTTCCCTGGGCTTAAGGTCTTCGTTGGGTTTCGCTTTTCTCCTTCTTCTTGATCCTTCTTTTTTCTCTTATATTTATCCCCATGGCTTCTCCCCTAAGAAAGTCGTTGGAATAGCGGCCTGTTGATCTAGAGTCTCCTATTCAGATTTTTAAGGATTTTGCCATGGAGGCATCTAGAAATCATTAGACTCTAGACTTTTTTAAGTCTGTTCTGAAAGATGATGATCTCGAGCAAATGCGAATAGAGTACGGGATTCCAAAAAGCATAGTTCTTGAAGTACCTCATCTTTCTGGTAGGGTGACTTTTTCTCAAGAGAATACGGTGGCCATATATGAGGAGGCTTTAAGAGCCAGCTTTATGATCCCCCTTCCCAAGGTCCTTTCCGAACTATTGGGATGGTATCAGCTCTGTTTGCCCAACTTATCCTAAATGCTTGGCGGATGATAGTTGGATTTTTCTGCTTTCCTCTACACCGAGGAGTACCTCTTCGAATAAAGATGTTCCAGATGCTCTTTCTGGTGAAGGCGCACCCCCAAAGTAGAGGTTGGTGGTATGCTTTCCCACAAAAGGTTGTCACCATAATTTCCTTCTGGCCCTTTCTCCATTCATGAGTGAAAGGGTCAGTTTTTTTTTGCATCTTCTCTGACCTCATGGGGTATGTCGACGAAGTCTGCTCTACTAGATCTTTCAAAGTTGACTAAGACTGAGGAGGTGATAGTGGAAGAGTTGAAACGGCTCGTAGTGCCACCGTATTCCAAACTTCTTCATGAGGATCTCCTAAGGAGGCTATAATCTAGTGGTCCGGCTCTAGAAGGGTGAGTGCTAGCATTTGTTTGTTTTTCTCCTTAAGTTGTGGGGCAAAGTGTGCTAACCTTTCTATGTCCATGCAGATTTAATATTTTCTTAGGAGGAGCTAGTTGGTACCAACTCTTCTAAAAAAAATAAGAAGAAGAAGAGGAAGATGATCATCTTATCTGCTTCTCCTGAGGTTGTTGTGGCTGAGGCTACCGCTGCGGAGGTCGAGGCTGTCGAGCCCAAGGTCGTCGATCCTGAGGTAGCTAAGGCCGTAGATCAAAAAAGGAAGAGATGATTAAAGAGGAAGCATGTAGCCCCTTCTTCTGAGGTCATTAAGATCATTGTAGTGGACATGGTTCCTATTGGGCATGGCTTGGAAGGAAACACTCCCTCTTTTCCAGTCACTGCACAGCTTGGTGGTTTAGTATCAATTACCGAGGCTTATGCAAAGCTGCTGGTTGAGCTAGTGCCTTCTACTGACGTGGAGAGGCTATTTGCATAGTCCTTTGGAGATCACTTCCAAGATGTCGTCGAGGTAAAATCTCGACTTTGATACCTTTTGGCTCGCCTTTTTTTTTGACTTGATAGCAACTTGTAGGGAGCTATTGTGTTGTAGGGCTTGTTTCAGCAGGCCCAACAGCTGGAGGAGGAGGTTCATCAGTCCGTCACCACCTTCAGATGGTTGAAGAGGGGTGAGGTAAGGCTGAGAAGGAATTGCACTCTTTCTCAGTGTGGGTGGAGAAGTAATTTGCCATAAAGAAGTCTTGAGCTGATACCATCGAAGCTACTTTGGAAGGGGCCTAGGCCTCTTTGGAGGAGGCTGAAAGCTTTTGCAAGATAAGGGTCGCTCAGCTTCAAGAGAGTGAGGCCAAGGCCGCATGCTTGTGGGATTTGTTGGCGAAGATCGAGAGGGCTGTACATTAGGCAAAGGAAAAGGTGACCTAGGTGAGGGTAGTCCAATCCAAGTTAGTAGATATTGAAAGAAGAGTATCCTAAAAGCCAATCATATGAGTGATGCGATGAGATTTTTTTTATATACTTTCAACTCATGTAATGACATTTTTCATTAGTTGAAATGAAATATTGATTCATCATTGTAGTTGCATCTTATTGTGTATAAGATCATGATGAACCCCATCAATTAGGATGATAGTTTAGGACCATGAAGAGTTCATGCCTGTGAAATCTAAAATCTTAAAATCTTAATCCTAAGTATCTCTAGTCGTAGAAATATTGAGTCAGAGATCAATATTTCGAAAAGACTGGCACATCCTATGAATACTCGATAGAGAGATTGGCTGTTTTCACAGACCACTTATATGAGACACTAATACAAGGATGTGGGTGCTCAATAGGAAATGAGTTTATTAAATTGATCCATCGATAGAGAACATCTTATGAAGTTTTACTTGCATGTCAAAAGATAGTTCTCTAAGTAGAGCTGTGCAAGTGATTCTTAGACCTGAGACTATCATAGAATCTTGTGCACATGAATTTATATTTTGGTTCATATCCATGCATAGCATAAAGATATGTACCGAATATTTTAGATATGGTGAAGTATGTATGGAGGTTGTGAGTAAGTCAACAAAGAATCGATTACTCTTAGTAAGAGGAGATATCATCCTGTGCATTCTCATTTCTTGATGACTCAGGAAGTCTTTGGCCAAAGCAGTATGAAGATTAGAAAGAGTTTCTAATGCTTCATTAGAGTCATCATTGATTGATAGAGAATCAATAAAATATGTGTTTGAGTTTGACATGATTTCATACTCATGAACATATTCAGGATGTATGATGATCGAAGGATTGAATTGTACGGTAATTCACCACTGAAGGGTATATATGATATTTATATCAAATTTTATATCTTTTAGATAGTCATGATATGTTGCTAGATGTCAATCTTAACTTCTAGATTTGATCGAATTAAAGAGTTTAATTCGATCCTCAATTAGAAAGGGTTCTAATTGTTAAACTCGGATTAGCACAGTTTGGACCTTAATCGATTAGAAAGAGTTCTAATCAAATTAGGTTAACTTGCACCTAAACCTACTACTAGCTAGATGTAGAATCCAATAGATTACACACATTAAAAAATTTATCAAGGACTCATTTGATATGATTGATTAAAATTATGGATCCAATTAGGTAGCCGGTAAGCATGCTAGTACGTGTGGCTAACCCTAGCTTCTTAGGAGATCAGATTTGATCTCAATCCTTGCTATTTGGCTAATCCAATTTGGTAAGCATTTAGATTAGGTCAAGCTACCTAGAGACAGCCCAAAATGAGGCACCTAAAGCCCTTATCCATGTTTTGGAGCCAAGAGTCCAAGTGGTTATGGACTCTTGACGCTAATTGTGAAGGAGCGCATGCACTCTCTCCTTTTGGCATACAGAAGGATCAAGAGTCCTTCTACTTTGGGTTTCTAACCCTTAGGACATGGATATCAGACTCCTAACCTCCTTGGCACATGCTTTAAAGCATGATTTGGCATTTAAATAGGTGTGGAACACCTGGAATCTTTTGGGGCGCATGGGAGTTCTGCATATCACACGAAGAGGTGTGATAAGTATCCTTCTGCTTTGGTCAAAAGGAGGTGCACCCTTATCAGATTATCTTGCTATTTGAATTCATTTTCAAATGCTCTTGCCATGTGGCATATCTTAGGATTATCTAATTTTTGATGGGACACCAATTGCATCTCTTTTTGGGTGTGCACATGGAAAAGGTTGTGGATCGACATATCATCCCGAAGAGACCTTCTGCTATAATGCTCTTATTTTTATGATATGTTTTTTTGCTGGGGTATTTGGGATGTACGTAGAGTCACTTCTGGTGCCCCCTCTTATCTCATAAATAGGGGACGACAGATGGGGACAGGGCACTCAAATTCAGTTCAAGACAAGTGTCGTCTTATCCACTCCCCCTCTCCTTCTCTTACAACTCTAGTTCTTTTAGGACAAGATTTATTCTTTTAAGACAAGCCTATTTCTCTTAGGACAAAAGGTTTAAGAGATTCTAAAGAAGGAGATCAAGGTCAGAAGGATGTTCTAAGAGGTCCAGACTAAGATCTGAAGGAGGGTCTGATCAATTGGTGGCTGGTTGAGTTCTAAGGGTTAGAACTCTTGAAATAAAGTGAAGAAAGAGTGCTGTCTTTGAATCGATTCCTATATGGATCATTGTTGAAGGACGAACACTTGGATGCCTAGTGAAAATAATTCTTCACTAAATCAGAATTCAATAGGTATGCTTCCTAATACTTCTTGTATATTCATGCTTTGATTGCTATTATCAAGGGTTCCTGGGTTCTTAGATTTCAATGCGTTAAGTATTTTGAATAAAATTTTAAACTCAGTTCTTCTACTGAGCCACCGAACCCAATAGATATGGTGGCCGATGTTGAGTGGCGGCTTACAGAGGCCGCCACCAAAGGTATGGAGTCCTTTAGGAAGAGTGAGGCCTTCCATAAATAGTTGTTGACGTCATGTCGGGAGGCCTTCTTTACAGACTTCGATCGGTGTAAGAAGAAGATAGGAGCTTTCTTCCCAGAGATCAACCTTAACCTGGTGTCGGCATTAGCCTTATCTTCTTCGAGCAGTGGTTTAGCCGATACAGGAGGATATAGAAATGTAGAGGGTGATGCTGTGTTGTGTTCTTAGTAAACTTCTCTTTTTCTTTCTTTTCTCTTTTTGTAGCTTCGTATAGAAAATTTTGTAATTCAGGGGAAGCCATTGGAATGAATTCTTTTAGAATTTCAGCTTCTTTCTTTTCTCTTTATACGTGCGTGTCCTTATTCTTGTGTCTCCTTGGTTTGAATAGAGATGAAGTTCACTGTGAAGGAACTACTGGTTGATTTTTCGAAAGTGAAGAGGAAGACTAATCGCATGGGACTGAGTGAAGGAAATGAAGAATAGGGTCCTACTATGCTTGCCATTCCTGACAAAGCTCCCTTGACTGAGCCCCCCTTAGGGTTGGTCAAGGACGTGCCGGAGGCTAAGGCAGGGACTGGTGGCCGTGCTATCGAGGCTATTGAGTCAAGCCTGCCAATGACTATTGGGGGTCCATCCAATGCAGAGCCACTTTTGGATGCATCATGAGTTAGGCTCACCAATATTGGAGTTTGGATCGAAGCATCTGAGCTGTTCACCAAGTCAGGCCGGATGCATAAAATCTTGGGGTATTCCATTGAGATTGGAGGAGACTGCGAACTAGGGGCCGCAATGGAACCTTCGCACATCATCATCATCGAAGTTCTAGATGTGGCAGACGAGATGTTCCATGCCTATCGTGAAGATGCTAGGGATCAGCCTATAGAGGCATCCCCAATGGCTACAGTAGATTTGATGAAAGCTGAGGGAGTTAAGGAGCAACCATTATGGTGGCTGGGGTTGGTGAAGCAGTAGCATGCCCTTCCAATGATGTCGGTAAAGCACCATCTTCTTGCCTTCCAGTTGAGCTTTCTCGTCTCATCCCTTCTGAGCGGGCGCTTCCTCCTTTGGCACCTGGACGGTCGAGCGGGGGGGGGGAGAGAAGAGATAGTGATCTTCGAGTACCATTACTCTTGGAAGATAATCAAGAGCTTAGTGCCTCCTCGGGATGAAGAGTATCTAATCAGCATGACTGACAAAGAGATGCTTCTGAGTGCATCCATAGCACCATGATGGTAAGCTTTTTGTGTTTCGCTCGATGTTTGTCTTTGAATCTTTGGTTGACTAACTGGCCAACTATGTAGGTTAGTTTTAGCATTCGAGTGCTGGAGGCTCGGCTGGTCAATTCAGATTGAGCATCGAAAAAAGGTTGCTGAGCATGGTCGAGCCTTGGCAGAGCTGGGTAGCCCGAGAGAGTCTCTAGAGGCAGTTCTACATTTCTCTCATTAGGAACAAGAAGCTGAAGAGGCCCTTGGAAACCTCCCAATAGGAGGCTAAAGAGCTGAAGAAGAAAGATCCTCAGTTGGCTGAGATTCCTCATCCCGCTTCTCAAGGGCGAGGGATCCAAGCAAGTATGCATGAAAAAAATGACTGCCTCCAATGAGCCGCTCCTAAGGAGGCTAACATTGGGCATGAGGTTGCGAGACTTGGAGACAAGTTTTGATTAGTGAAGGACCATGCTCTCCATCAAGCTACTGACATGAAGATCGAGTTGGCCGATTCGAAGAGGAAAAATGGCTGATTCAAGGCTGAAGTTACCAACCTCAAAAGGGATTCTCAAGTTTGATTTGATTAGATGGTGTCTGCAGATGAAGCTTAATGCTGAACTGACACTGAGCTTGCCATTGTGGAGTGGAAGCCTCTTGGGTCTAGGTTCAAAGCAGCACCAGGTGTGGAGGTTACCACCAGAGGCTGGTCCCTTGATCCGATGGGGATGGCTGACTTATGTGACTCCTTTAATTGAGGCTTTCAGAGTTGTTGCATGATTCTTCATAGTTGCTTGCAGGTGTTGGAGCACACATTGGACACTCTCATTCCTTAGCCAATCATCCTTAGGGAAGCTGCAGAGGTATGAGAGATGAGGAAGAGGATAATCCAAGACATGTTTGCTTGTCTTTCATCTTGATCCTAATGTAATATCTATTTTGAAATAAGAGAAGATTTTTTTTACTTCTTATTTTCTCCATTGTGTGTGGGTTTCTATCTTGATTTTCTAACTATGTAGAGTGAATAACTGTTTAGCACTTGCCTTATGTGAGTTTGGCATTTGTGTTGTGGCACTTCGCCCCCCCTTAGTCGTGTGGGACATCATGCCCTACACCAACTCCTATCGTCCGCTTCATCTTTTAAGAATTTGATGCAGTGGTTATTTGAGAATCTTTGAGCTTGTAATACTCTGCCAATCAGCATGCCTTTGTCTCTAGGAGACTACATGATTTTTAATACTGTAGTCCTCGAAACGGTATTTCATTGAACGTGATATCTGATGCGCCTTTTCCTACAAGGTGCAGTCTTTGGGCTGCTAGTATTGCACCACTTGGCATTTGATCTGGGAGATGAAAAGCTTCTTCTCACCTTGATCTCTCTACAAATAAGGGAAAGGGGCTCTAACTTGTAGCCAAAGCTGTTCTCATTTTTTGTGGACATTCTGGAAGGCATGTCATCGGTGCAGCCTCCCACCAGTAGGATCGCCGTCACTGGTGTCCACTGTTCTTTGGAGGGATTTTCTCATGCCCTTTGACTGTCTGTTGGGCCTCCTAAACCAGGTGAAGAAGGGGTCGATAGGTGGTATTTGCTCCGATCATGAAGCCAGGATCACAATCGATCATCTACTGAAGTTTCAATCATTCTAGTGTCAGGCTGCTGAGATTCCAACCATTCCAATATGATGTGGAGTCTGTGGAGAATGAGGTAGCCTATATTCGCTGTTGGTTCTGTTATGAGGCTAGTGGTAGGTTAGAGGGCCTTCTTAGCATCAAATCCTTCTAGAAGGCCATGGATCTTTTAGTCATGCTTGCACGACCCCCAGACCTTTGGCCTCCTGTCTAGGAATATCTGGAAGATGGATAAGTTCAATAGGGCTTGTGCCATCCCCAATATCCCTTGGGTTGGCTTAATAGGGAAGTCTTTCAAGGTCAAGTGTGTGCGGTTCTACCCCCCATTATCTTTGTACTTCAAGTCCACATATCCTATAATTGACTCTTTGAGTTGAAGCTCTATATCTCTTGAATTATGGATAAAGAAAGATCTTTCTTATCTCTTTTTGTCTTATTATGGATATTTGGTTATGAATGTTTCAGAGTGGATATGCTGTGATCCAAGGCATTGCCTCTCTTCGACTCTTCTGTTGTGGTGCTGCGGCAAGTCTCTTCTGAGACCTTGCCTCTCTTTAGGGTCAGCGAGGAGCTACAGTGGTGTTAGTTGGCCTCTCTTTAAGTTCTAGAACTTAAAGGAGGGAGCACCCTGAGGCTCGGTGGTCCGAAGTTTGATAGTCAGGGCTTTGCCTTCCTTCGAGTTATGCGGACTCGAGAGAAGGGATCTTCTGGAGCATCATCTTTCAGATTATATGGACTCGAGGGAAGAGATCTTTGGAGGCTCCAAAGCTAAGACTTCATCTTCCTTTGAGTTGTGCGGATTTAAGGGATCTCTGGAGGTCGGCTCACCAGAGGCTAGGAGTCTTTCTCACAAGGGATCTTAAGGGATACTCATGCTGGAGTTGAAGTGTGCAGGTACAATAAACTAGCCTCCGAAATATGAAGAAAGCAGGTACAGTAAATTAGCCTAGGGTGTGCAACTCTTCTAAGGCTTTCTTGGAGTTTTTAGCTGATGTGGGCCTACTTTAGCTTCGAGGCTCAAAGTTTCTGCCATCGAAAGCATACGAGATAGCTGAGGCTTTCAGACATGGTGGCCCGTCTTGAGGCGTGTAGCTCATCTAGGGCTTTTCAATAGATGTGGTGGCCTAGTTTGTTAGATTTGGTGCCTTAAATTTGACCCTGAGAAGTCCAGAACGAAGACGTCTATAGGTTCTCATAGATCAGGCCCACAGACCCAGCCAGCGAGTGCACAGCCTACAACATGTGCGGCCCATAGGTGAGACCTACAGACATGCACGGTTTGCAGCACGTGCGGCTCACAGGCACGCGCGGCCTGCAATATGCACGGCCCGCAGTGCATGGCCCAGCCAAGATGCACAGACCATCATGCGATCTACCATGCAGTCTAGGAGAGGGGGCACATAGTCCACACGTGGTTTCACACAGTCCACCATGCGTCTCATGGTCTTTATCATGGTCCATATGTGGATTTGCACAATTGAATGGCCATGGATGCGTGCGAGCACGATCAGACAACCGTGGGTGTGCAGCAAAAGAGTTTGGATCCTAACAGGAGTTGGCTTTAGGACTTTTTAAGGGGTCTGACAGTTGTGCAACAAAAAAGAGCAACTAAAGAGCAAGGGTAGCGGCAAGGAGTCTCTTTAGGGTGTTTTGAGAGATTTGTGAGGATTTTTTTGTGCTTCTTGTTTAGAGAGAGATTGATGCATGGGGTTGAGAGGATTTGATCTCCTTTTGTATTTATTTTTCTTTATAGTGAAGCTTGTATGTCTCATGGAGGTAAATCTTGTGCTGATCTATGTTTTTGATTTTATCCTTTGTGCATCTCTTTTCTTTCTTTCTTATGCGGTATCTACATCATCACCAGCGTTTGCGATCTTGGATGGAGATCCGTATTTTGCACTCATGAGGGATCCTCCCGATAAGTGGTATCAGAGCACATGGTTGTCCAGATTATGGGGTGTTAATCGAGATTGAAGAAGATAAAGAAATAGGCTCAATCAAAGTAGAGATTAATCGGTATGATGAAAAGAGTAATTTCTCCTTACGGTAAGCAAGGGTGAAGGATGTGCTCATCCAACAAAAATTGATTGATGCTCTCTTATGTGAGGAGAAGCCGACTTTCATAGAGAAAATAGTTGCAAGCGGCTCCAGATGGTGAGTACGATCTATTTATACTTGATAGATGATGTGGTGATTCATGTGTTTAGCGAGACTTCTCCGATGGTGATAAGGAACGAAGCTCGAAGAGGTGTACATGATAAAGTTACTCACCAATGCTCTCTTTCTCTGAAAGTAGTTCTATCAGCTGTAGAGGAATGAGAGACAGAGCATACAGGAGCACTTCAGTAACTTTCAAAAGACCCTTGTTGATCTCCTCCACGTCGGTGAGATGGTTTACGAGAAGATCAGGACATTAGTCTTACTTCATTGCTTCTCCGTTTGTTTGAGTCTTTGGTGATCGCTCTTCTTATGGAGAAGAGCACCATCAAGATGGATGAGATTATTTCTGTACTACTCCAAAATAAGGTTCTCAAGCGAGAGAATCGAGCTTCATGTTTAGACGGTGATTGGAGGTGGTGGCGGTAGAGGATGAAGTGGTAAGAGATCACAAGATGGGTGGTTCAGGTTCAAGTCGAGAGACTTCAGCAAGATCAGATGCTATTGGTGTGATGAGTTGGGGTATCAAGTCAGAGATTATTCACAGCTTAGAGATTGGATGAAGGCTTCTATGATAGTGGTACAAAATAGCAACACTGAAGAATATGATGATATTCTTCTGATTTCAAATGAGGTATCTACTTCTTCGCCTCAATGAATCTTAGGTTTGGCATGCTCACATCATGTTTGTTGCAGAGAGGAGCTATTTGACTTTCTAGTTTGCAATGAGGGCACTGTTCATTTATTGGATGGATCGAGCTGTGTGACTAAGAGCATTGAGTAATCAGCTTATAGACATATGACGGAGCAGCGAGGAAGTTGGATGAGGTCTGATACATATCTAATTTCAGGAGTAATCTAATTTACTGAGCAGACTAGATTCAAGCAGCCATAGATGGAGAGCTGATGATGGAATTTGAAGGTTGTGCATAGCACTAGGATTGTTATGAAGGGAAGTAGTGTGGAGGATGCTACCTATTGGCAGGGAGCTCAATGCGAGGTGGACTTCAGGTGCCAGTGGGAGCTCAGCGTGAGGTGGAGCTTCAAATATAGATAGATTAGGTAAAGATGGAAGACTCAAGAGGATGACAGACGATATCGCAGGGTGAAATTTCTATTATCGTAGGAGGCTATCCTGAGCAGATCTCAGGTCAGACATATCATAGCATATGACGGAGATGGGATCGAGTGGTCTGATTTGACTTCTATATTTATCCATCCATGAGCAGTCAGGTATTACCCCAAGCCATGGGGGTGAGATCATTTAGAAGCTTTCAAAATTATGTAGAGGTCGAATATTGAGTCGAGATGGAGATTATTGACTTTTGGCATCTCGAATTCGATCCACAATAGAGAAGCCCATAGTGGAGAAGCCCAAGATGGAGAAGTCAGGTTCCTATAGACCAAGTCCGTAGATCTGGTCCATAAATGTGTGGCCTGTAGGCATGACCCACAGGTGTACGAGATCCGCAGGCACCCACGACATGCAACGTGTGGCACGCAGGCATGTGCGGCATGCAGTGCACGGCCCAGCCAAGACATGCGGACCACCACACAGTCTACTATGCGGTCTAGGAGAGGGGGTGTGCAGTCCATGCATGGTTTCATGCAGTCCACGCTTGGTTTCATGCGGTCCATGTGCAGTCCATGCATGGTTTCATGCAGTCCACGCTTGGTTTCATGCAGTCCATCACACACATGTGGATATGTACAATCGGGTGGCCACGAGTGTGTGCGGGCGCGATCGGACAACTATGGGCATGTGTAGGGATGATCAAGTGGCCAAAAGGATTTGAAATTCTAACAGGAGTCGATTTTAGTGCTTTTTAAGGGCCCTGACGGCTATAGAGCAAAAGGGAGCAGCTAAAGAGCAAGGGTAGCAGTAGAAAGTCTCATTGGGGGGTTTTGAGAGCTTTATAAGAGATTTTTTATATTTCTTATTGAGAGAGAGATTGATGTATGGGTTTGAGAGGATTTGGTTTCCTTTTATATTTATTTTTTCTCTCATAGTGAAGCTTGTATGTCCCGTGGAGGTAAATTTTGTATTGATCCATGTTATTTTTAATTTATTTTTTGTGCGTTTCTTTTCTTCTTTTCTTCTATGGTATCTATATCATCACCAGTATTTACGATCTTAATCGAAGATTTGTATTCCACACTCATGAGGGATCCTCCCAACAAGCTTGGGATGCATTGCTCTCTAGGCCTTTCTCGGAGTTTTTAGTCGATGTGGGCCTATTTTAGCCTGAGACTTGAAGTCTTCCATCATCAGAGATGTATGAGATAGCTAAGATTTTCGGACATGATGCGGTTGGGGCATGTAGCTTGCCTAGGGCTTTTCAACAAGCATGGTGCCTTGGCTTGGGACATGTAGCTCTCCTAAGGCTTTCTTGATTTGGTCATTGAACCACACTCAGGTAGTAACTAATTTCTCATGAGTTCCATTCTCCCAGTTGTTCGGGCTCGAGACTTTTGTGCCTCCAAATTGCTTTACTCAAAAATATTCTTTGTATAGAAAAATAGAGTTTTATTGCAAGATCAACTTTACATGATGCACATTGTGATAGTAAAGCTGGAGATTAATAAAATTCTAAGTGTGAGGGAAAGATGCCCCATCCAACTGCTCAAGATGATAGGTTCCAAGACATACAGCCTCCTGATCGAAAGTGCTTCTATTTTATTTTGGAGTTGTAATAGTATGTGAGGTGTTGCCGATACGCCACCATCCAAACTTGTGCCTCCTCACGAACATCATCTAGAAGGTCCAGGTTCATCAGTAGATATTCTGAATTTCTCTATGTTGAAGGCCTCCATCTGGTGTAAGGATAAGCCTATCTCCATGGGGATGACTGTTTCGATTTCGAAGGCGAGGTTGAATGGTATTTCATCTATCGAAGGCTTGTGAGTGGTGTGGTAGGCCCAAAGAACACTATGTAGTTCATCTACCCAAAGCCCTTTGGCCTTGTCTAACCAGATTTTCAAGCCTTAAAGGATGGTTTAGTTGGTCACTTCATCTTCTCTATTAGTTTGAGGATGCCCGATGGAGGTAAAGCAATAGTTGATGTGGAGTTCTTGGTGGAACTCAGAGAAGGAAGCATTATTGAACTATCGCCTGTTGTCGATTATGATGACCCGAGGCAAGCCAAAATAATAGATTTTGCTCTTTCAAATGAAATCACAAGTATTCTTCTCAATGATACGGTGATTTATGTCAT
>KE504815.1:24433-45429 GCA_000441515.1 Elaeis oleifera | reverse complement strand
ATATATATATATATATATATATGTACGTATGTATATATGTATGTATGCATATAAAAGAATTAAATTTCATCGTGGAATTTAGTGTGACGGTGCCAAGAGGCAAGTTCAAAGGTTTCGAGCCGCTCTTGTTGACCTATTCAGTGAATATGGAGGTGGTGATTCACCGGTCTTCGTTCTTTTGTAGCCTCTGGCGGTGACAACTGACAAATTGAGTGGCTTTGAAAGTACCAACTAGAGTTATATGCGCAACTCTCTCACAGAATACCACGAGTAACATTCTCACTACATTACTAAAACCATCAGGGATCAGGCTGGCGTAAATTGGTCAATATTTAAATACCTACATTTTACACATAATAAGATGCATCTAAAACTTGTATGAGAAATTATACCATGATAACTGACTGTACCAAGATATCTTTGGGATAAAAAAAAATTAAGATATCTTTATAGAAGAAAAAAATAAATTCAGTACTATCGAAGTCGGATCGGATCAGATCAGGCCAGGATTTAACCAATCAGACTTGCACTCGCTGGGGTTGGGTTGGGAATTAAAAAAATGAGGCCTTGTAGAATAAATATTTTCGGGCACTAAAAATGGGTTGGGTAGGATTTTTCACGTCTGGTTAGGCCATTACTCAGCCCGTTGACATGCCAAATTGGAAGAGAGAAAGAAATGTTACTGGAGATATGCATGCAAAGGGATAAAAAGCTTCGGGAAATGATTCAGGCGCTGGTTAGCTGTATATGTTGTTGCGTGGGCCGGGCTAGCAACTTCACAATCAATCAAATCTTCCCATGGTTGACACTAATTTCAGTGATGATGTCATCCATTGTTCGAGAACATTAGATCATCTTTGTAGTGCACTAGCGAGTATCATACAACACTCTCGATGGTCATTATCAGAAAATAGATGGCTATCAAACAAGTACTATTTTACGTGCCTTACATAGCACATCCCCCTGTACCAGCTCTATGCAGCATTTTCAAAACTTTAGCTCATCTTTCCTTACGAACAATTTCGCTTATTTGCTTGTCTCGAATATTGATGCTCGAAGCATTATTATATCGTACATGATCTACCAATATCATATCAAGAAATGGCATATTGCACAAAAGAAAACTACAACATGAAAGTTGCTCATGTGCGTAAAGGAACTCACCGCATGAAATTTTTTCTGTGAACCAAATTGCCGCAGGAAATTATGTTCATATCGTGTTGATAGCTTAAAACGCACTAGCCCCCAAGGTCAGAAGGTCTTCGCCTTCATTCCAAGGTTAGGCACATGGATCGCGCAGGTTCGGTCAAATTCTGGCAGCGGGCTCGACTCCTGTAGCTCCCTTTATTTGCTTCAGTTCACATTAAACACCAACAACCCACTTGTAGCCAAGCACCGTCACCACCTCCTCTTTCTTTCTAGAGAGATTTCTTTTTCCTCCAACCGCGTTCCGCCTCCAATGATTTCTAATACCGGTTGCACTTCTTTTCTTCTTCGTTTTGACTCCATTTGTCTCCATTCCAAATCTTTGGAATCTGATGCATAATGGCCTAATCTCCTTAGTTGGGACCCGGAGAAGGAATGCTTTGTTGTCCGGTTTGGAAAGACTTGAACCTGCATGATGGCCAAAGCACTTTTTGGATAATTATTTTTAATAATTAGGAAAGAAGGATAGAAGAATCCCCTCCCACCTCTCACCAAAGCATGTCTGAGAACAAGCAAGGGTTCGAGTTGTATCTTGCAATATCAACCACTGAATCACGCAATATCCGGATGAAAGATAGAGATTGGTATGCCTTGAATTTATGTAAACATGATCCAATGATTGAAGTCGCGATTTTGCATGGAAGATACAACCTCAACCTGCAAGTAAACCCCCCATGGAGAGAGAATCTCCATGAATATTTCTCATGCCCATCATTCTATTCCTTCCTTCCTACCATTTGGATCCATTAGCAGAGAAACCGTGTTTGTAGTGCTTGCCAATATATTTGCGAAGCCTAGAGATGATGCCAATTGACGTACTGTTGTTTTGTGCACCTAAGTCAAAAGTGAATCATATAATCAAACAATTTTTAGGTGCTTTTTATCTCTAGTGGCCTCATAATATAACGTTCTCGTGGGGTTTGAAGCCAATGGGGTGGCTTCGGGTTGAGATTGAAGTTGACTCTGGAGTTCTTAAGTTAAGACGACTCACGGTCCTAATATAATTGTCGGCGGTCATTCCGGCATATAATATCATTTTCTATTTTAACTGCATTACTAATTCTCAGGATTTAAATTATTTGAATTTGGATTAGGCTTTAGATGATTGTTAATTTAGATCTTCTAGTGAACATTAATAATTAATTGCTCATCGGTGATGTTCATTCCATCACAATGAAGAAGCAATTAAAGGATTGATGGATGCACGGAGATCATTATGGATCATGCATAAAATTAGACCCAATGTAATGAAACTTGAAGTACCATGATCCATTAATTCCAATAAAATTATTATTGAAAAAAAAATCAAATTTAATCTTTCGAACTTGGCTTGGCTCAACCTTGATTGGCAAGAGGAAGGATTGGGGTTTTGTGGAATCCCAGTCTCATTCAAGTTAAGGTTGTGACTATTTGTAGCTAGACTCAACATAATCCTCCTGCAAACTTGGAATGCCTGCACCCCCAGCATGTTGTATATAGTACATGCATCCAATATCCTTGGATGTGGACAAAATCTACTAAATAGAAGCACAAAATTCAATAACAATCCAAGACAGCTCTAATTCAATGGTGAAAATTATGACTTATGAGATCATTTGTTGAAAAGATATTAAAAAAAAAAGTTATTAACCACGACTAATTAGCCATCATTAATAAAATATTTACTGACAACTTGTTATGATGAAAAATCGATTCGTCATAATAAATTTAAGTAGTTATTAGCTACGATGATCTTGTTATTAGCGACGGCTTAGAAGTCGCTAATAAGTAAATTATTATTAGCGATGGCTCTAGCGATGAAATTTTACTGTCGCTAATTATAAGACCTAAATAATCTTCTCGAATCCCCGACGGGCTTACAAAAATCCCCGCCACTCCCCTTGCTCCCCTGCCAACTCCCTTCTTCGGTCGCCATCCCCCACCCCGCATCGCCACAGCCCTCGGCCTCCTCCTCCCAACCTTGTGCCGCTGTCCCCGCCTCAAATCCAATATCCCCACGCCAGATCGAAGCTTCCTGAGCCCCACCCTTTCTTCTCCGATGCTACCGGCCGCCTCCTAGAGCCGGCGTCCCGCTGCCCGGCCTCCCTCTTCTTTCCGACCTCCCTCTTTCTTCCCCACCACCGTGCCCTACTGGATCGCGCTTCCCTTACCGGATCGATTGTGCCCTACCTCCCCCTTCTTCCCTCGCCTCCCCACTTGTTCCCCACCACGCCACCAAACCCGCACCCCCGCCTCCCCCTTTTGGAGCGCCCAGCCGTCTGAGCGCTATGTTGTCAGACTCGCACCGCTGTGAGAATGCGTAGGTGAGTATTAGCGATGGCGATGGCTTCGTTCCCATCATTTTAAATTTAAATATTTAAAATTAAATTTATCTGATTAATTTAAATTAATAATATTTAAATTTAAATATTATTAATTTAAATAATATTATTAATAATATTATTTAAATTAATATTATTTTGAAAGATGAAACCACTCCAGGAAGCTCTCCGATGAGAGTAGTCCTACTGCCTTCAACAGTAGGATCGTTCGAGGCTAGGCCACCGCTAGATCGGCTCTAACCAGCTCATCTACTCCAATGGCAGTCGGAGCAGCTCGACGATTGGATTCTAAGTCCTAGATCCGATCCGAAGTTCAAAAAAATTTTCGGACCAGACTTAAAGAGGGGTGCGGCCTCGCCTACCCCGGTCCGTTTTCAGTCTCATATGCAATATCACTCGATACTTTGAAACTTCCAGGATGGGATTTGTCTAGATGCCATGCTGGTGTGCTCGTGCGGTATAGTTGTCTGGCATACTCCAAATCTGCTTGCGCGGGACGCGCATCCCGACCATCCCTATTTGCATTGATGCTCTATACTTTGGAATTCATTAATTTAAAATATTAAAAATAGTACATTGCATATAATCATAAATTTATCTTTTGATTAATATATATATTCTATGACATCCGTATATTTATATATTTTTGTATGGATGAAAGAATTATGTACATTGGTCAATTGATTGTTCAGTATGAACAGTTTAAAAAATATAATTAATTCTATAAGTCATTACAGTAATCAAACGGTACAGTGAGGGTTCGAAAAAAATTTCGGACAGTATTTTCTTTAGTTCTCCTTACACATCTTATGCCATATGAGAGAGAACTCAAGGAAGATGCTGTTGAAATTTTTTCAACTCCTATTGTATATCATTTAATTACTGTACTTGACCTATAGAATTAATGCAATTTCTGAACATGATAGGACCTTTTATACCTATTAGTTGATGGTAGAATACAATTATTATATAAGCCGTTCGAAATATTAAAATATTTATTAGTAATTATCTTTTATTTATATATATATAATTCTTAGATAGTGCGTCATGGACCATAGTTGGATGGACTGTCGTGTAGTCGATAGGACAATTTCTACTGAATACAAGGAAAGTGTAGGGTACTTCTGTTAGTATGCTTTTGAGAATGCAGCACTCTTACATCAAGGGCGGGCTCATTGTTGTTTTAAGAGATGTAGCAATAGAGAAATACTTGACATAGATACAATGACTATTCATTTATATAGGAGTGAATTTTTGCCCAACTATAAGCATTGGTACCTGCATAGAGAGACGTAGAAGATAGTTGCAAGGATTAGAAATGAGCAGGATATGGACACAAATAGAATAGTAGGCATGGTTATGAATGCTGCTAGTCCTAAATTTAACTGAGATGTAGATGATGATCCAAAAGCTAGCGGTAATGATTTTATCGAATGCTGAGAAATGCTAATGAACCATTATAGCCGAAATGTGAAACATATACTGTATTATCAGCTGTGTCTGAGTTGTTGAACTTGAGAGTTGAGTTTAATATGACTGTCAACTATTATGATAGAATAGTAGCAATCATAAAGAAAATGCTATCGAAGGATGAGAAGCTTATTGGGAGTTTCTATGCTTCAAAAAAATGATGAAAGGACTAGACATGGGATATGAGAAGATAGATGTATGTCATAATGATTGCATACTTTTCTATAAGACTGATCGAAAAGCTCATGTGATGTATGCGGTGAATGCTGATTTAAATCAAGACAAGAGGGTAGGAATCAAAAGGACATATTATACAAGATTCTTCGATATATGCCCCTCATTCTTAGGCTTCAAAGGCTCTACTTGTCTAAGAGTACTGTCAGACAGATGAGATGGCACAAAGAAAAAATTTGCAAGCACTCGATATGATGACTCATCCATCGGATAGTGGGACATAGAAGAAATTTGATGCTTGCCATCCTTTATTTACTCAGAAAACATGCGATGTCAGACTGAGTCTATCTACTGATGGATTTACATCATTCAGTCTTGCAGTAACTCCTTATTCATGTTGGCCAATCTTTATTACTCCATATAATCTGCCATTTGGGATGTGCATGAAGGAACATAATATCTTTCTTACATTAGTTATTCCTGGACCACAACACCTTGGTCGGAGCATTGATGTATATTTAAGGCTTTTTGTTAATGAGCTGAAATTCATACGGTTTGATGGCATATGCACTTTTGATATATCGAAGAAACAAAATTTTGTGATGAAGGCTGCATTAATGTAGACTATTAACGATTTTCTTGCTTATGAGATGCTGTCAGGTTGGAGCATTTATGGGAAGCTAGCAGTCCCTAGTGCATGAAAAATACAAAAGTATTTCAACTTGAGCATGATCGTAAGCCCTGCTGGTTTGATTGTCATCATTAATTTCTCTCCAAACATCATCCTTTTCGAAAGCAGCGGGATAGTTTCAGGAGGAATAAAATAGAGAAGGACAAGGCACCCCCGTGACTCAGTGGCATGAAAGTATTTCAGAGGATATCTCAAGTGGATGAAATCTAGTTTGGCATTCTATTTGACAAGCAAAAATCTCGAAGGTTCGGTAGAACTCATAACTGGGTGAAGCGTAACATCTTCTGAAAATTGCTATACAGGTCCAGCAATTTGGTCCATCATAATCTTGACTCATGCCCATTCAGAAGAATATCTTCGATAATATTTTTACACTGTTATGGATATCAAGGGCAAGATGAAGGACAACCTCAAGGCCCGAGCGGATATGAAGAACATATGCAATCGTCTTCTATTAAAGTTGGTTGAGATGTCTCCAAAAAAATTTCTGAAGCTGAAAGTAACTTACACCTTAATAAGAGAGCAGTTGAAGAACATATGTAAATGGTGCAAAAATCTTAAATTCTTAAATAGTTATGCAAGTAATCTAGCTTGATACATCAATATCAAAGATTGCAAATTGTATGGGCTAAAGATGTTGTACACCGCACTCTAGGATGTGGGATAAGGAATACACCAACAATGTACCAAATAGGGGTGGCTACAAGAATCCTTCCTTGAAGATGGTGGCTAGGGTTTTGGCATGCAAATCAAGAAAAGAAGAGAGAGATTGAGGGAGAAAAGCTATTATATTAGTTCCACACAAAATATGTTTCATACATGGTTTATATATCCTAGGATTTTCACACAAACCCTAATAAACCCCAGCTAAAAAGCTCTCCTGGCTAATCCCAATTACATGAAAGTACACATCTGAGTCCATGTACACCCATGTCTCATATGCTCTCACTCTTGGACTTATTCCTAGTCCAAACTCTTGAGTTAGCCACCTTAAGACCTAACAAACCAGGCCTTAAGCTCTTAGGATCAAAATCAATCCCAGGCCCAAATAGAAATTTCACATTGTTCTGTTCCGTGACTCAAGCTAGCTCGGTCAGACCCCGAGTCGGCTCGACTACCATGCCAGCAACGTGCCATGATATGCTGCTTTTGTTTGGCCTTCGAGCCGGCTCTCTCAGGGGTCCGAGCCGGCTCGAGCTGATCTGAGTCGACTCCTTCGGGATCTGAGCCAACTCCACTGATGGCAAAATTTATTTGCTTGATTCTTTACTCCACCTTGCGTCCCAAGTATCCGGAGTTCCAACCAAGCTCCACAAAGTTCTCACCAGCACGAACCTCGAGCCCATGGAAAATGTGCTCCACCTCCACCCTAGGACAACTTCCATCCTAGAGAACTAGGAGCCTATTAATCCAGCTCTATCTGTGATCACCTCCAAGGCTATGAAGGCACCATAGAATTCCAACAATCTCCATCTTGGTATCCTTAAAGCCTTGACGATCATCGCTTTCACTGAGTCCGATCCTCTGCACGATCTAGCCAATAAGAAGTGAAACCAACTATGCAGACCTCCTCGCCACTGCAGTATACCTCAGACCTGGAGCTATCCGGAAGATCGCCACCGCCTCCCTTATGGCTAAAATCTCATTCTGCATTTGGGCACCTCTGTGTTGGTTCTTTCATCAATGACTGTACCCACTACTGATCGAGCAGCTACATCCATTGCTGCCACCATGACTCCACCTGTCACGACTCCCAGTGATTACACCTATCACTGCTCCAATGATTCTAATCACCGTTGCTCCACCTGTGACTCCAACAGCCGCAGTTCTAGCGATGCAGCCTGTGGCTGCCATCGCTGCTCTAGTGGCTTCGATAACCATTATCCCAGTGGCTATGACCGTCGCTGCTCCTACGACACACTCTACCGTAGCATTGAAACTCCTGGAGTGACTGTAGCTCCACTCTCCTGCCTCAGACTCTCTTATGGCCCAGGCTGGTGGAAGCCTCCTCATAGATCTCTGGATCCTCCATCGCCATTGTAGCATCAAACTCTGATGCATACACCTCTAGGCCATCTCTTGGTGCCTGCTCACTGCTGTTGAGCATCTGAAAAACTCCATCTCCTTCTACACCTCTCTGCTTAGAGCCCGTGCCATGGCTATGGCCTTCCTCATCACCCATGAAGAAACCTCTCTCTGGTGCTCTTCCTCCTCCACATGTGGACACATCAATCCTCCGTGCTCCACCTCCTTGTGATCCGACGGCCCACCACTGGCAGATCCGATAAGCAAACCATCAATTGTCCAATCTGCACTGACTGAACCTTCGACTGATCCTCCATGGCTGAAGCAATCACCTCGATCTTCTGGACACAACAGATCCCTCCAACTAGTATAAACAACTCCTCAGCCTCCTCCCTCTCATCATAATTCTGTCACCCTTGGAGACATTCAAACCCTAAATTGCTTCTGAAAGTGCAGTCCTTTTCTCCAAATACCCAAGTGATTCTACGCTCCTCTTGAGATTCGGGACAAGATGCACATCTATCAATATCCGTATCTTCCAGTCAAACATCCTCAGCATGATGGAACCCACTCCTGCAACACCACAAGAGCTCTCATCTCTAAGTATCACTCACTTTCCCTCACCCATCTATGTGTAAGAAGTAAACCATGTCCGATGAGGTATACAGTGATAAGAGCTGGCCGAATCTAGTACCTAATGATCTGCTTCCTCCCTATGTCCAGCCGATAATATTGATAAATCATTTGATACATCGCTTTCAGTCACTACACTGGATGACTCCGGTTTGAAATCTTCTCCTTTTCTCTTTCTCTGTGGACAATCTCTCTGCAAGTGCCCTAACTTTCTGCACCTGTAGCACTGTACCTCCCTGTTATCCTTTGGAGAATTCTACCTCTCTGCTACCTCACGTCTATCCTTTCCCCTCCTAGGCCTCGCACTGGCCGCCATGGTATCCAAAAAATCTCCGTACTACTTTCACCATCCGCTCCCTCTACTCGTTCATCCGAAGGATCGATACTACCTCCTCATAGATCAGTGTCTTCTTTTCGTACAACAAAGTCATCACCAACAGATCAAAGCTCCTGGGTAGCGAGCATAGCAACAACAGAGACTTGTCCTCCTCCTCCAGAGCCACATACAAATTAAGTAAATCGGTACTCAACTAGTTAAATCGCTGAACATGCCCGAATATATCTTTACCTTCTTCCATCCTAAGGCTATAGAGCTATTTTTTTAGTATGAATTTGTTGCACATATTCCTCCCCATGTATAGAGTGTGCAACCTTGACCATAATCCCTTGGACGTCTTCTCTTCCAGCACACTGTACAACATCGAATAAGCCAAGCACCATTGAATCAGCGAACAGGCCCTCTTCTCTAAAGAACTCCAAGTCCGATCTGTCATCTCCTCTGATTTTTTCTCCAAAGTCAGATCCAGCTCTTGCTGAACCAATAAATCCTCTACTCCAGTTCTCCATATCAAGAAGTTTCCCTTCCCATCAAACTTTTCAAAATCGATCTTCATCCTGCTGTTTATGATGTTTCAAACCATAATCACAAACATCGTAGATCCGATTGAAGAAAATTACCTTGACAGAAAATCTGACGAAGAACCTCGTTGATCTCTTCAACAACTCCTGGCATCTTCTTCCTTCTCTATGCTATAACCTGGCTCTAATATCAATTGTTGTGCATACGCATCCCAAGATGTGGGATAAAAAATACACCAGCAACACACTAAAAAGGGCGGTTATAAGAATCCCTCCTTGAAGATGGTGGCTAAGGTTTTGGTGTGCAAACCAGGAGAAGCAGAGAGAGATTAAGGGAGAAAAGCTATTGTATTAGTTCCTCACAAAATATGTTATCATACAAGATTTATATACCCTAGGATTTCCACACAAATCCTAATAAACCCTAGCTAAAAAACCCCTCTGGCTAATCCCAATTATATGAAAGCACACACTCGATCCCATATACACTCATATCTCATATATTCTCACCCTTGGACTTATTCCCAGTGCAAACCCTTGAATTAATCATCTTGAGACCTAACAACTAGACCTTAAGATCCTAGGATCAAAATCAATCTTAGGCCCAAAAGAAATTCCCCACTGTTCTATTCCGCAACTCGAGTCGACTCGACTGTCGTGCCAGCAGCGTGCCATGATATGTTGCTCTCTGTTTGGCCTTCGAGCCAACTCTCTCAGGGGTCCGAGCCGGCTCAAGCTGATTCGAGTCAACTCCTTCGGGATCCGAGCCACCTCCACTGATGGCAGAATTTTTTTGTTTGGTTCCTTGCTTCACTTTACGTCCCAAGTATCCAGAGCCCCCATCAAGCTCCTCGAAGTCCTCACTAGCACGAACCTCGAGCTTGTGGAAGCTATGCTCCGTCCCACCCTAGGATAACTTCCATCTTAGTGAACCAAGAGCCTATCAATCCAGCTCCGTCTGTGGTCATCTCCAAGGCTATGAAGGCACTACAGAATCCCAACAAAAGAGCCATGACTGCCATATCTTCATGTAACGATTACTCCTATCGGCATGACATGATTTCTTTCCAATCCTATATAGAGTTCTTTGACTGAGCTTAGTCTTTTCTTAAGAGACATTTGTGCTACTGAACTATTTGTTGACCATATCTCCAGTCTTGAGGCTAGTAGTGTAGAGACTATATGCAAGTTGAAAAAGATATTCCTTCCTAGTTTCTTCGACTCCATGGGACATCTTGTGATTCATCTAGCATATGAAACTAAGGTCAGGGGATCAGTGCAGTACAGATGGATGTATCCATTTGAAAGATATATGCACAGTCTCAAGAAGAAAGAAAAAATAAAGTCAGAGTCGAAGGTTCTATTTTGGAAGCTTATATAATTAAAAAAATTAATTTCAGCCGACACTACTTTAACCCCAATGTGCAGACAAAGCTGACTCAAGTGGATCGAAATGATGATGGTGGTGGTGAGAGATCAGAGGTGGAGATCTCAATATTTGTGTATTCTACTCATGAATTTGGGCTCGAGGTTCATCGGATATTAACTGATACTGAAATTCGACAGGCAGAGATATATATTTTGCTAAACTGCACAGAGGTCAATCCATATATTGAGTAAGTATCCATCATAATCTCAACTCTTTAATCACTTATCATCCTATACTTATCTTATGCATGTATAGGTAATATGATGAGATATTGAGATGGGACAATCTGATGATAAGAGATAAAAAAATTTTACTCAATACTTACAGAACTTTGCAAATTAGTTCCATCAACTGGTGAGCGACTATCGTTATTTTATTTATTTTAATTTTCTCCAATTTATTTTTTTATATTATGCAGGTCATACAAGGAGAAAATCCATACCTAAGAAGCTAAGATCATTAGGTTACAGGCCAACAAAGTATGTGACATGTTATAATGGATGTAACGTAAATGGTTTCAAATTTCACACACATCAATATACATATCATAAAAGTACAATGAACATTGGTGTGTGTATAAAGGGCAGCTGGTGGGTAAAGGTGGGGAGTGACTATGTACTATGAAATCCTCAAAAAAGTGATCAAGTTGACCTACCTTAGAAGTAATAGTGTCATTCTGTTTAAGTACTGATAGTTTGATACTGATAATTGCATGAAGGTTGATCCATGGCACGGGCTTATTGAAATCAAACATGAATCAAAAGCATATGTCAACGACCTCTTTGTGCTAGCTTAATAAGATGTTCAAGTGTATTATACTTCTTGTCCATCAAGAGAGAGAGGAAGAAAAGATTGGTGGGCTATGTGTAAAGTTAAGTTTCGAGCCATTCATTATAAGCTCGAAGAAGAAGAAGAAGAGCCCCATTTACTAGAATCTTTTCAAAAAGATAAAATATTAGGAGTTCATCAGTATTTAATAGGTGTAAAATTGGATGCTCCAGAAATTCTCCTACATGATGGCCAATATGAGGAGGTAGATCATACTGAGTTTATTTTAAGGAGCATCCTATCCAAGAAGAGGAAGAAGTAGAGGAAGAGGAGGAATCGAAAGAAGGATCCAAAGGGTACCAAACATCTGAAGAGGAAGATGAGTGTCAACCCCAGGAAGGAAGGAGTCGACCCCAAGAATAAAGGAGTCAACTCTAATACACTGGAGAAGACTGGCACGCAGCAAGAGTCGGCCCCAAGGTAGATGGAGCTGTTTTAAATAATTTCAATTATTTTATTTGCTTTTCATACTTGCCTTCATTTCAATTATTTCATTGCATGCCATATTTGTATAATTAATCTGTGAATCTATTATTTTATTTTCAGAGATTACAGGATGAGTACTTCTAGAGGACGGAGCTGTGCTAGCTGAGGACAGAGCTCCAAAGGAGAGAGCTTTCATGCGGGCAGCTTATATGGTGCTGCAGCACCTGCACTATGAGGTAAAATTTAACACTAAATTTTTTATTAGATTATTTATTTTTACTATTTGATATAATATTCTTTATGATCTTTTACTACTTTAAGATTTAGATAATGTGGGGTCACTATTGATCCTACAGTCACAAGGAGCAACAGCTAGCTCTGAGCCTCAGCACTATGGTAGAGGACCCATCCGGCTCACGGTACTTCTGACTCGATCAGAGGATAGTGAGCTAGTTCACATTCAAAGCTGCATGTAAGTACTAGATTTCGATCAATATTTTTTAAAAAATTATCATTTTAGAATCAACATTTATTATTCAAAATCAATTTTGTAGAATATTTAGGAGCCCAGGATATCTCGTGTCGTTATCGGAATCATCTAACGATTGATGCATGGATCGATGAACGAGTTCTCCAGTTGATCGTCGGAGACTCGTGATGCTATATGGGAGATATTCCTGATAAGTCAATGATATTTAATTTTAAATTCATAGTATATTTGTATTATATTTATTGATATATATCATCTTTTATTTGTAGTTATACTACCGATTCTAGACTCCTCAAGATAAGGAGGCCAGCCATCAGACCTTCGAGGAGGTTGCCACATATCAGCTCCGTGATGGACTATACCACCTCAAGCAGTCTGTTATTGAGTTTTTCAGTTTTGAGTCACTATCAAACTAGAAGTCTTTCACGGATCACTAGATGCGGAGGGACCTTTGGGAGGCCCTCTATGACCAATGGAGCAGTGAGTACTCAGATAGATGGTAGAGGGCACGGTAGAATCAGATCGCCCAGTAGAATCCGATCAAGCACATCGGCGACTCTGTTAGCACACATGTCATTGCAGATAGATTGATAAAATTTAATTATATTAATCTCATTTTAGTTGATCATATATAATTTTATTAACTTGATTTCTTTATTTATTGTAGATACAGCAGCTGGGTCATATACCACGGTAGCTGTAGTTGTGGGAGGCCACGCATCAATCTAGGAGAACGAGTGATTACTTAGATTCTAAATCTAGATGGATCACAGTAAAATAAATATTATTTATTAAATTTTATATATATTGATATGTATAATAGCACTAATGAATTTTAAATTTATTGGTAGATTACACGGAGTACATTGCACGGCACGGTGAGGACTCATCCTCTCAGCCCCTCCTTGACCTCGAGGGATGGCTCAGAGCCACTGAAGGTGTTACTAAGAGCCGGGTCATAAGGTTCAGGCATAGCTTCGACCCTCCAATAGTTCATTGGTCTTCGACGTCCTCCTCTCAGGCCTCGACGATCCAGACATAGGGCGATGCACAAGTCGAGGAGGTCGTGCAGAGGTTTTTTTGTCAGCGACCTCAGAGCTTCTGGGATGCCATCCGTGATATAGTGGTTGAGATTCTTCAGGATCCACATTTGCGTGATCAACTAAGCTCGTTGCCATAGCCATCACAGTAGATAAGTCAAGCAGTTTTAATAAATTTTTTACTTGCTTTAGATTTTTATATTTAGAAGCTTCACATAGTTAGGTTTGAGTTGGAAGAAGGAAATCTAGAAGTTAAAAGTCAATCTTTCTATCTGATAGATGGGATGGAGGTGTAGATATATCTGTATCATCGAATGAAACATGTAGGAATAATTTGTTCAAGAATCGGAGGAGCATATCGAAATATATCCCTCCGTATCGATTTAGACTTGAGACAGAAGGAAGAGGTATCGAAGGTCAAAATTCAATCTAACCATTCGATGGATGGATCGGAGATGTCTATAGCTTCATATTATCGAATAAAACGTATAGGAACAGTCCGTTCGAAAATTGGAGGAGTATATTGAAATATATCCATCTGTGTCAATTTAAGCTTCAAACTGAAGGGAGGGAGTATCCAGAGAGATCAAAATTTAACTTAACCATCTGATGAAGTACTGGTTAGAGGCGTTTATAGTTCTGTATCATCGAATAAAATGTGTAGGAATAATCCATTCAAAAATCGAAGTAGTATATTAAAATATATTCCTCCGTAAAGATTTAAGCTTGAGGCGTATCAATTACAATAATTTTATAGTTTCAATTAATTTAGTTCTAAAGTTATTAATAATATTTATTTTCTTCATTACAGAATATTGAGACATCCAGCTTTCATCTATTTGTTGCTGTAGATGACGTACAAGAGCAGAAGCAGGAGCTGGGCGATCTTCATTGATTTTTTTTTAGTTTTGATATATTGTATTTAAAATTTGAGCAATATTATTTGTATAATTTAATTTAATTTAATATATAATATCAATTTTTTATTCATGATGGTGATAGTTAATTGTTAGTGGGTATAATATCCATAAATATAATTACTTGTTAATTAAATTATAACATATTTAATAAATATAATTATTAAAATATTTTTTAAAAAATTTATATAATTATTAACGACGGCTATAGCGATGAAAGTTCCATCGCTAAACGTATTAGCAATAACTTATTAGCCGTGGTAAGCCATCGCTATTATATTTCTAAATTTACTAATTTTAAATCTGAAAAAAATTATTAGCGATGGATTGCTGTTGCTAAATGCCGTCTCTAATAAGATTATTAGTGACAGCTCCTTTATCATCGCTAATAAGCTGCTTTAGTGTCGGAGTTTTTTCCAACGGCTTATTAGCAATAGCGTTGCATCGCTAATAATATTAGCAATGATAATTGTTATTAGCGATGGTGATTAACCATCTTTAATAATAATTTTTTTATAATAAGAGAAAATATAAAGCCCTCATCTAAATTATTTTTAAAAAATTTTATTCTTTTTAAGAGAACGAGAAAATAAAAATTATTTATCCAATACTTGAGGAACCACCACCACCATGTTCTAGTAAATAGCTCCATCCAACTGGAGGGGGGAACTTTCTCCTCCTCTAAAATACTCAATAAAATGTGGAAAGCATGCAGAAGAACTTCATTTCCCTGAAATATCATCCTTTGGCTGCCTTTTCAGCAGATATTTTCATTAACTGATAAAGGCCACAACTAGGCCTGCAAATGGGTCGGGTCGGATCAGGTCTTGAGTGATCCCGACCTGACCCGATTTCTTGATCGGATCTTGATATTGGATCCATACCCATTCCAATAAAAAATCAGGTCGGGTCGGATCGGGTCCATGGTCGAATTTATTGACCCATTGGATCATTCGGGTCGGGTCGGGTCGGGTCCATATATAATCCAGTCCCAATCTATAAAATGCGGGTTCGGTTCGGGTCTAATTCGGATCAGATCGGATCATGGGTTTAAAAATCTACATAAAGTGGAATTAGAAGTCACATCGACAGCAAAATAGCATGGCCATATCTATCTTTTCATATAGATATTCTCTCCTCTCCTCTCTTCCCACATCTTCTCATTTCATCATTGATAGTAGATATTGTATACCATCCTTAAGGCAATAGTAATGTACAACAGTAAACAAGTAACTAGATATTTTAATTATGAACAACTGTTGGTATGTCCCCAGTTTACTTTGTGTTTGTGGAAGGACTTTTAGAAAAGTTTCGAGATTAGCTGTAAGAATGTCATTTCTTGTGCAGTGCATTAATGATCTTGTGATAGTGTGACAGTATTAAAGATTTTAGTAAGAGATTTAAAAAAAATTTGGATGAGTCACTCTTTTGATCCAAACCAATTCTTATTTGGATGAGTCATTCTAACTGAGTTCAGGTCTTATATTTGGATCCGGTTCGGATCGGATCGGATCAGATCCAAATTCAGAAAATCCAGACCCGATCCGAAAAAAATGAATGGGTCCAATTTTTGAATCCGACCCGACTCCATGAGTCTTTTAAATAGATTCGGATCAGATCTAACCGAATCGGATCGGATCGGATCACGGATCAATCCGATCCATTTGTAGCCTTAGCCACAACCATCTGCTACTCTAAATTATAGCTAGCTCATCATGTAACCCGCCTCCAATAATTCCCGGATTTGGTAATCCCAAATCTGCAACCAAACTTTCTGGTATACAGTACTATCCATTTATTAAACATATGCGCCGTCCATTGACAAAACAATAAATATATGTAGGGGCACTTCAACCTCCCAACAAATCAAACAATAATTATATTAACTTGCCAAACCTGGCCCATCTTTTCCTGTTCGTCAAGTTAAGACACCAGTGCACATTAAGCATTACCCCAGTTGAAAAATTAAGAATCCTTCCTTTGGACAATCGTTTCCAAATATCCAGCCTACCGACCTTCTGATAAGGCCCCACGACTTGCTTCTTGGAACATCGCTAAACCAGGATATCACAGCCCCCGGTTCGTTCCTCATCACCCACATGGTAATAATACACTGCCAGCTTTGTAGCCCCTGTCGTTGCTCCAACGCTTCTGTAAGAGTCTTCCTTCTACGCGCTTTCGATCTCTCAAGTCATCCATCTTGACCCTAACTTTATTAAGAAAAATAATAAAAAAAGTAGTTGCTTGGTAGCAAGACCATGAACCTCTCAAAGCCTCTCCATGTATATATAGGATCCCCTGACCCTCACCTTCCTCATTCCAACGAAAGTCTGAAGCCTCCAATCCATCTGAGGCCATGGCTTCCAACAGCATTGCTCGTCTCCTCCTCCTATCCTTCTTCTTCTTCTTCTTCTTCTTCTTCACCCCTCCCTCTCCGACACCCCACCATCAGCCCCTGTCACCCGGCAACCGCATGCAACTCCACACCTGACCCCAACTTCTGCAAGTCGGTCCTCCCGCCGGGAGGCGCCAAAACCTCTACACTTATGGCCGCTTCTCCCTCGCCAAATCCCTCTCGAATGCCCAGAAGTTTCTAAATTTGATCAACCGCTACCTCGCTCGCCGCTCCACCCTCTCCCTGACCGCCATCCAAGCTCTCGAAGACTGCCAACTTTTATCTCAACTCAACATCGACTTCTTGATCTCCGCCGGGGTCACATTGAACTCCACTAATAGCCTGCTCGACCCCAGGCCGACTTGCTTCAAACCCTCCTCTCAGCCCTCCTCACCAACCAGCAGACCTGCCTCGATGGTATCCAGGCCACCGCCTCGGCATGGTCCATCAAAATGGCCTCAACGTTCCCCTGTCCAATGGAACCAAGCTCTATAGTGTCTCTTTAGCTCTCTTCACCAAGGCTTGGGTCCCAAAACACAAGAAGACCAAGCTCCATCATGCCTTCGTCCCTTCGAGAGTCCCGAATTCCCTGCTCCTTCGAGGGAGGAGCTTATTGTTCCATGAAGTCGAGATCGGCCGGGATGGGAGCTTGCCGTTGAAATGTCGGAGCCCGGCCGAGAGCTCTTTGAGAGGAAGACCGGCCGGAGGCTTCTCCAGGCGACGGACGCCGTCTTGGTTAAGGACATTGTGGTGGTGAGCCAGGATGGGAGTGGGAACTTTACCACCATTGGGGACGCCGTGGATTCGGCTCCTGAGGACTTGGATGGAAGCAGTGGCTACTACTTGATATACGTGGACGCCGGAGTCTATGAGGAGTACGTGGTGATTTCGAAGAAGAAGACATATTTGATGATGATCGGAGATGGGATTAACCGCACGGTAGTCACCGGCAACCATAGCTACGTTGATGGTTGGACGACATTCAACTCGTCAACCTTTGGTAAGTTTGTTCTTATTATATTAATTGTCACCCCAAGTCCAAACTTTTGACTCTGAATTTTTGGCTTTAGCTTTTGGTTTTGCGAGATTTTTGGAAGTACTTACGCTCTTAAAATTTCTCCGAACCAAGCGTTACGCGTGATCTGTGTATAGGACAACTAGGTGTTAGATTAACGTGGCAGTGGGTTATCACCTCAGCCCAGTACTCTTAGAGATCCGATATTCTACAATATGATTTTTACGCTATAGAGTTTTGTATTCTGGATAAGTGCCACATCATCCATATCAAAGATCGGCAGCTCTTCATCATCTCCATAATGAGAAATCGGCGTGTTGTAGGGACGCCATTCTCTGAGATTCATGATGTGGTGGCTATCCATCATGGTACAAGATTTTGTAGTTTAAATGTTGCATGGTAGAAGATCCTATTCGGTATTCTTATTTTGCTAAACAAAACCATGTTTTTGAAGCCAACATATAACTTGATTGTTGTGCATCTTACTGCAATATGACTAAAACTACTATGTTCTGCCCTAACCTTGTATGATCACGAAAACTAATCAAGGTTGCTTCTTTGACCTATAAATCGACTACGTGTGACATACGTCCACCTCGCAACTTCACATGCTAACACGTGTTTAAGAGCAAAAGAGGTAGGAAGAAGTGGAAATTTAGCAACTATGCACTCTGACTAGTTTAACGTAGGGAATGTTATCTGCAGATACTTTAGCACCAATCACAAGTCAAAACACTCCAAAGACTAAGTCAATAACCCTTTGCCGAATGAAAATAATAAATAAATTTACCTAGGATCAATATAACACAACTTTCTTAAAAAAATTGTTTAATCCCTTTATAATCCTGGCGTCACCACTGGTGATACGAAACCTGATCTATTTGATTAATTTATGTGCTGCAGCGGTTGTTGGACGAGGATTTGTGGCAATAACATGACCTTCCAAAACACGGCCGGGGCTATCAAACACCAAGCAGTCGCCGTCCGGAACGGCGCTGATCTCTCCACCTTCTACAGCTGCAGCTTTGAAGGCTACCAAGACACCCTTTACACCCATTCCATGAGGCAATTCTACAGAGAATGTGACATCTATGGCACAGTGGACTACATATTTGGCAACGCAGCAGTTATGTTCCAGAACTGCAACATATACTCCAGGCTACCAATGCAAGGCCAGAGCAACACCATCACAGCCCAAGGCCGGACCGACCCGAACCAGAACACTGGGACCGCTATCCAGTACTGCAACATTGTCGCCGCACCCGACCTCGCTGCCGATAGCGGGTCGACGATCACGTACCTTGGTAGGCCCTGGAAGAATTACTCGAGGACGGTGATCATGGAGTCATTCATGGATAGCTTAATTGATCCCAAGGGTTGGATGCCATGGGATGGGGACTTTGCATTGAGTACTCTGTACTATGCGGAGTTCAACAATACTGGACCTGGCTCAGACACCAGCAATCGTGTTACATGGCCGGGATTCCATGTAATTGGTAGCACCGATGCGAGCAATTTCACGGTGAGCAACTTTATTCTGGGGGATAACTGGTTGCCTCAGACTGGAGTGCCATATTCCACCGGATTGCTTTGATAGGCACCCGCAAGGTGTCCTCTTGTACCCTTTTTTATTTTTTTATTTTTTTTCCTTCTTAATATTCCAGTAGGAGATAGTATTCGAAGTTTTTTCCATCAGCAATAAATTGTATCAATGCCCAAGCAAGCATTACTAAGTACTGATCGATCGATTTCATCCATGATCATTTGTATTAATTGCATCAGTTGAATAAAAAAGAATTTATATTTTAAAATTTGAGGTTCAAACAATGGCTTTCTTCTTTATATTTATGGTCGTTGAATGTAGGTCGACATTGATCACTGAAAGGGTTGCTCGACGTCTTTGTCACAATATGGATTTTTTTTTTTCTGTTTTATGGGATGTCACTAAATGGACAAGAATATTTTCTTTTGAATTAATCAGATTAAGATTGAGCAATATATTCACTATTATCTTCAAATTAAAGTTCAAAGGAGAAATCTACTCTTGTTTTACAACAGAGGCATCATCATAGCACGGAATCATATAGCTTGCTGGAGGTATAGTGCTCATGTGGAAAGCTTGCCAAAGTATAAAATGAGCTACAAACAATTCATTGTTTTTAGATGTCTACATGGAAATCAAATTCCATCAATATAATAATGCATATAAAAGACTCACTCATGGCTCCCAGGTGAGAGTATTAGCAACTTTAATATCATAATAAATGACTTTGTTAATCTACAACAGTGCAATGCATAAGGAATTCAAGAATTAGTATGCATAGATCATGAAACTTATAAAGTAGTAAACATATAGTTTGCATTTATTTAAATTTTACAGTTATAAAAATAATGACTAATTTTTGGAGTATCACGAAGGCACATGTACTAATCATGTCTTGTTTAGTATCACTTCATTTTTTATTTTATTTAAAATTGAATCATAAAAATTGAGGGAAATGTTTAGTTTTTCTAAATTATTTTATTATTCTAAAAAATAAATAATAATTATTTTAAATAAAAATTTATATTTTATCATAATCACTGGTACCATTCTCACCACTATCATCGTCATTACCAATTGCCATCATCACTGCAAGTATTGTTGCGCCACCCGCTACCTCTATCATATGGCCACTACTAGCTACCACAACCTCTATCAATATATTTGCCAACTTATAATCACTATTTTACCGCCACCGCCGTATTATCCATATCCCACCACCATTCAGCATCACTTATGTTGGGTATAAAATACCCTCGGCCGAAGTTCTTGACAGGTGGCACCAATCCAGGCTTCTCAAAGACGGGTTCTTCAGGCGCCTGTCAGATTGTTCCAAGTGCCCTCTGGGCTCCGTTGTTGGCCGACCTTCTACAGTGCTCACCGAGCTCCGCTACTGACCGATCTCCTACAGTGATCAGCGACAGGCTGAATTCCCTCCAAAGTTTGCTGACGGCCGAAATTCACCAACAGCAGGTCGCTGCTAGTTCCAGACTTCGCCCGGACTCCTACGGGAGCCGGTCCGTCTCAGCCGAGCT
>KE504815.1:0-17982 GCA_000441515.1 Elaeis oleifera | reverse complement strand
TGGTAGACCGTCATCATCTGCCAAATGCATATATTGGAACATCCATCAAAAGAAGAACGATTATGTGATGTTTATCTAAATTATTCAAATATCTCTAGAATTTATCTATTTTTTTCTTTTAGTACTTTAATACCTACGTAACCAATCATTTTTTGATGAATATTGTTGAAATATGTCTGACCATAATTTCTTCTACGATCGATCCGACTATAAAAATTTTATCCCTCCGATCATATAATACCGTTTAAAACTGCCATGTATTCTATTTCTTTAGCTCAATACGTTAACTCCCGTTTTCCGCTTCTGTTTCCATGAATCACCCAAATAAAATGATGTAGACCGAATTACATGTATGATGAAATTCTTTTGCTCTCGGAATTGTTTGTGTGACTTTTGAAACTTTTGGTTGCAAAATTTCATTGCTTCTTGGAAGAGTGAGAACACAAGCATTAGGAATGTCTGCACAAGTACATCGATGTCTGTGTGGTATTTCACTCGGTGTATAAAACGAAAACATGATAATAGCAACAACACCAAACACTTTCAATTTCACACATTAGTAGTTGCTACATCAATCCAGTAGCAACTACCAGGATCAACAGATCAGAGGAAGAGCCTATTGATGTAGAGGATGATGCTGCAGAGCTTGTCGACCTCGCCGTTCCTCTTGTTCCCACTGCTCGACATCCCCGTCGACCTTGGACTCGAAGGCAGCAGATGCATTGATAATCTGGTCCACAGCATCGATACACTTTGTCCTCGCAGCACGCCAGGCACTGCTGCAGCCCGGCTCGGTGCTCTTCTTGTTGGCCCCGTCGAGGAAGTCGGCGATGAAGGCGGCGGGATTTCGGTGGTGAGCTTTACGGCGATTTGAAGGAGGCCAGGGTCGTCGGAGGTGTTGCTCTTCGGGTCTGACGACAGGACTGCGACGCACAGGTCCTGGTGGGACTTGGTCTGCTTGCAGATCTCACGGATGAGTTCGGACCAGCGGCGGGGTCAGTGTCGGTGGCTGCGATGATGGTGAGGAAGAGGCAAAGGGGGAGGATGATGAGACGGACGGCGGCGGCCATCTATCAATGTTTCTTGGGGATGAAATGGCTGGACTGGGGAGGGAAAAGTCTGGATATTGTTAAACGATGGTTCGGTCTTGAATTTATTGGCCAATTGTTGCTACTGTTCGACGTACGCTGCAAGGAGGAGGTGGTGGTGGGTTGGAGGAGCGTAGGGAATGTAGTCCACTAGACTTGAGGGTGGAGGGTCGATCCAGTAGTTAGTCCACGAGTGATCTTCCTCTGATTGCGGTGAGTTCTGGTTAGATCTTTCGTGCGGAAGAACATTTGATGTTTCTTTTCTTTCGACCCGTGCTATGGACGGTGAGTTTCAGCTTTGGTTGGATCTGATGTGCGATTAAAGTGCAATCGAGGAACTGTCTCCTCACCCAGCGTATGCCAAGGAGAGCGGTACTTTGTCCTCCCTCCATTTCTCCGAATTCCAAAACCGTGGAACGCGGCACCAAGCGAGAAATTATTGGGTGGACTCGCATCACTGCAGGCAAAGTGAATAAAAACTTTTGATTGGCTACTTTTCACCTCGCAACCAATCAGGGTTAAACATGATTAGCAACTAATGAAAATAAATTGATGTGTGAAATTTTTATTGATTTTATCTATGATAGAATAAATCTACCTAATATTTTTTCGCATCAAGCAATATAAATTACACCCTTCTCCTCCGTCATATCTCCGCACGTCCAACACAATAGATTTTGTTTCTTCTTTTCTTCGTGCAGGCATGGACATCAATCTTGCGAACAACGTGAGTCACCCAACGAACTCATCTTTCTTCGTATGAATCCACATTGTGCAATGGCGGCCTTTGAAATTGTGCTACTGGATAAATCAAGAGGTCCAGAGTATTTTGAGATCTATATCCACACGATCCAAGAGTTTTTCATGCGTTGTCCAGACTTTTTTGAAGAAATGTTTCTAAAAGATCTACATAAAGAATCGGGGTGAGATTGCACCTGCACTGATATATCAGATTCTATCAAAATTTATATTGTTTTAATCATTTCAAGTTAAAGACTATATGCAACAATTAAATTAATACATTGTCCAAGATGTTAAAGATTGTGATGGATCAACATGATCCAGAAACAATTAACAATATGTAAGGAAGCATGTTATATTAGGTCAGAACTACAATGACTTGTTAACCCACTCTGACGTGTGGATGAGTGGGTTATAAATGGGTTAGCTTTACTTGACCTAAGTACCTAACTATTAAATAGATCAAAATAGGCTAAGTATATCAAAACTTTAATTATACCTGATTTATTCAATAAATAATTTCAATTAATCGGCTTATTTATGACTTGACTTATATATGCCAAATCAAAATCTGTTATAATAGGTTAGATTCATGCTAGGTTGGCAAGAAGAGTCATAAATTACCACCTCAGACTCCTCTAATACTAACCAACGACAACTAGGAGGCCAGTGGACCGTCAATAGTAACACCGATAGGATTACAATTAATTGATGCGAGTTTGGAGTTTTCAAATGAGAGGCTAAACGATGTGCTCTAAAAAATGTAGAGAGCCATCATGAATCGCTGGTTTTAAAAGATAAAAACAAGTTTCTTTGTTATTCCTTCTTTTTTTTTTTATGGGTATAGAACAAGTTTCTTACTTTAGGACGGTGGCTGTATCCTTCGTGAAAGAAGATCAGCATTTATATTAGCATAGAGCAATTCGGGGACCAAATGAGAAGCGTTGCTCGCTTTGTACTGTTAGCGTAAGAAGAGAAGAGCATGCTACGTAATTAAGATTAATGACTCAAAAAATAAGACGGACTATATGGGTGTATATTTAATTTAAATCAGCTATATATTAGAAGAATTTTTGATATTTATGTAGGATTAAAAATCTAAAAATTATCTTCTGATTTATTTTTTGGCTGAGATTTGTTATCCATGGTTTCTTAGCACATTTGGCTCATATTCATTTGGATTAAAAGACACTGAAGCACACACAGATCTATTTAGATTTATCATTCATTGGTTGTAATTTTAGCATGATAAGAATGCTAGAATTTTAATTGAAAAAATGTGCAAAGATTTTATATCGGTTATACATTCAATATTTATATAATATTTAAATAATATTTCCAAACTAGAATTTTCGATGTGAATCTCGCTTATTACAAAATACTTCTGGGGACGCTTGTGCCAATCTTCTTCTATTCCACAGTTCACGATACAATTTTTTTTTTTTTCCCAGACACACGGTCCAAGTTGAAAGCGGCACTGATAAGACACCACACCAGCCGTGTGACTTGTCTGGTGATATTTTAAAGTTAGTAAAATATTTTGTGAAAAGTAGAACGCCTCACCCTACCCGGACCAAGAAGTAGGCTTTAAAAGCAAAAATCTCCTTCCACTTTTATTTTTGTTGGAGATGTAGATATGGATTAGAAGCTTATTTAAATATTCCAGAAACGCCCGGATCCAAACGTTCCTTCGTGCACCGCCACGATGTCATTGCAAGTGCAGTAGCGAGTGTTGGAATCTACACGTGTCCCCTCTGGTCCTCTCTAGAGTGTTCAAGTCCTCTCCCGAGGCTTCAAAGCTGGAGCCCCCTCCCTGTATCATGTACCTTTCTCCTTGTTTCCAAGCCATTTTCTTCTTCCATTGATGCCGGATCTTTAGCACACCATCTGGCTGCTGGAAGTCAAAAGCAGCAACGAGAAAAGATGCAGTCGATAGCGGTAGTTCGATCCCTCCGCCTCCTCCCGCCACTCGCACGTGCCTCCTTCCCTCGCACGTGCTTCAACCAGCACCGCCGGACCCGCCGACACTGCCGTCCACTCGCAAGACCCGCAGGGAGACGATGCCGAAGAGGCGCCGAAGGCAGCCGCCGCCGCCGCCGCCGAAGAGAGAGAACGACAGCAAGACATCAAAACCCACCAACCATCGACAACATCCCGCCCTTCGCTCCCTCCCCAAAGCTCGAGAGCCACGAGGTTGGCCGACCCGGTGACCCATCCTTCCAACAAAAGCGCCGATGGTCCCACGCGGCGGCGCCCGGTTGCGTCCTCATCGAGGACGCCACCTGCGTGGGGGTCGATGGCAGCCCGCTCGCCGGCGGTTTCGAAGCTCAAGTTAAGGAGGAGGAAGAGGAGTATGCGGCGTACTACAAGGAGCACAAGCCGTCGCCGCTCTCGGAGATCGAGTTCGTGGACACTAGGAAGCCGATAAGCCAGGCGTGGGACGGCGGGGCGAGCGACGACGTGGGGATGGGGGTGATGGTGGAGGACACGGTGGACGCGGCGCTGCAAAGAGCGGAGGCGATGTTCCAGGCGGCCAGGGAGAGGGGGGATTCCGACTCGCCGCAGTCCCGGGCTCTGGCGAGGATACTTGGCGAGAGAGCGCGTCGGGGTTTAGAAATGCTTCCTTGATGGTTTGGCATGATAGATTCTTGTAGATACGACATAAAAATGGCTGGTTGTAGCTATGTAATGTAACATGCCCGTCTTGTTCAAAAGAGGTCTTGCAGGGGCTGTCGGATAATTGGTCGAAGACTTGGGTTTGGATTGTCTTATAAGTGAATTATCCGAATCTGATCGTTGGGCTAAAATTGTGAGTAAATTATAAAGGGTTTGATCAAGTTATGTTTTAACTGGCTTCTTTTTTCGGCTAAGCAGTGGAGAAAATGACAGGGATTTGAAGAAGTTAGGGAAGATGCTGATGGTTGATGATTCTTTTGCTGAGGAGGTTTTTTTACAAGTTAATAATGTTTTTGAGTGAATATTATGTCATGCTCTTGGACTAAATTGGGATAATGCTGCGGTTGTTCTTGGGAATGAGACGTCATTGCAGGTGGCCAGGTGCCTAGCTAATTTACATGACATCTGGACAAAATGGAGAGGAACATCATTTGATCCTTTCTTTTTGTTTTTTTTTGGCTAGATCTAGAGACGTCATTTGATCCTTCAATTAGGAAAGAAGCTGGTCGATTGATGGCAGCACAATGCTGGAAAATTTGGTAGGAGAACAACAGAAGGAAATTTACAAGAAAGAACAGCTCAATTTACTCAGGTACTTCCAAAGATGTTGCAGTACTCTTTCAAAAGCTGGGAGCATATTTTCTCGAGGAAAATAGTTGATAGCCATGCTATTCTATGGAGCAAACTTAATTTCTTCCTCGCTCATCCAAGTTTCTGATGGTTACTGCTGGAGCCTTTTGCGATGATGTCGTTGTGGAGCATCGCTTCTTGTGGCACGCATTATCGGGAAACAGAACACATGGTTGTTTAGCTGTCGGAAGGCAATATTTCTATTGCACCGTTTAAATGTGTTGTCAAGTGACCACATTTTCTGTACTGTGTTTGAATGAGATGACTCTGAAGAAAGAGGGCTGGGCAGAGTGAAGCACAGCTATTCTGGTGTTTTTTTTAATCTTTTTCTGGGACTCTATCCATGGAAAATTATTGATTAGAGTAGTTCTGATTAGAATAGATCTATCGTGTGTACCATTCAACAAAAAACTATCATATTATTCAAGGTAATAGATTATATTATAAATATTATTTTAAAATATTATTTATTATATAATATTATTATTATATAATATTATATAATATTATAACATAGTATATTATAATATTATATTATTATAATTATGATGTAATATAACATAATGAATTATAATCTAATCTAATAATAAATTATTATAACATAGTAATATTATAATATTATTATATATTATTATATTATTTTTATAATATAATAATATTATAATAGATTACGTTATATATTTATAATATATCATAATATTAATTTATTATTTTATTAATTATATTTATAATATAATAATATAATATGATATGATATAGGATATAATTATGAGATTTTTTAGTGGATATTTTAATTATTAAAAAATTTATATAATTAAAACGGTATTTCAATATTAGTCAAAAGTATTTTTAGGGAAATGTTTCAAAATAGAGTTTTTCTTTAAGTAGATCTTTTCTGTTTTTTGATAAAATAAATAATTTTTAATTTTTATCAAATATTATTGTATTATTCAAAGATATTTTTGAAAGATCAATACTCTAAAAATCTAGCCAAATAGGATCTAAGCTCATTCCTGATTTCATCCTTGATTTTATCGTTATCAAACTTGATGGTGCTGTGGACAATGTTGGGCGGTTTAATTTCTCCTCAAGTATTAGTCTAATTAAACTATTTAAATTACAAATATTTGAAGAATTTAATGATTTTTTTGAGATAATTGTAAAACTTAATGTTATTGTTATGCCAAGATCCACTCTCTATTGCTAGCAACAACATACGGTATTATTAATTTATAATAATAAAATTTCTAATGTAGTTATTAATAATTTATGAATAAATCATAAAATTTATGTATAATTCAAGAAATAATTGAATAGCTCTTGATTGGTTAATTTCTGGAGAATTATTTACAAAATTATTATTTAAAAAATATAAATAATTTAAAATTTATAATAATTTGGATAATATTATAACTATGCTCGGTATTTTCAATGCTGATGTCTCTGGGCTTATAACGTGAGATTATACCGGTGGCTATTCTGACTATAATAAATTGTTAAAAAATTATAAAATATTTTTTAATTTTATTCAATTGTATTTACATCTTCTGTACTATAAAAAATAACAGACTGATCTTTTTAATTATCAATATATTTCAATATGATTCAATTATTCATTTACCAAGAAATAGTGTTACCTTTCTTTCTTAATAGATAAAGATATTCCCTGTTCATGGATGGGCTTGGAAGAAAAAAAAGATGAGAAGGAGGGGACACCATGAAGTGAGATGGCTTATGGATGGCTTGAAAGAGAAGGATGATGATAAGAAAAAAAAGAAGTAGAGAAATATGTGGAGGTGAAGAAAGTCATCATGGAGGAGAAGAAATGAGTGAAGAAGGATGTGGAAGAAAGAGGAATGCCGGAAATGGAGAAAGAGGAAATCAATCGGATAAGAGGAAGGAGGGAGGAAGAAAATGAGGATGAGAAGGAGGAGAATGAGGATAAGGAAGAAGAGAAGGGAGGTGCCATGGAGGAAGAGAAATGGATGAGGAAGAGGAAGAAAGAGAAAGGACACCAACGATGAACGAGGAGGGGATTAATCGGAGAGGAGGAAGGATGAGGAGGAGAAGGAGAAAGAGAAAGGAGAGATGGTGAAGAAATGAGTGGAGAAAGCCATCATGGAGGAGAAGAAATGAGTGAGAAAGAAGAAGGAAAAGAAGAGAGATGTCGGCGACGGAAGAGAGGATTAATCAGAGAGAATGGAGAAGATAGAGATAAAGATATTTTGTTATTTATAAATAATGATATCATGTGATGATCATATGACATCTTTTATTAACGAAGATAAACGATTGGATTACATTGAGAAATATCAATAACTAAAAGGACTAATTTAACACTTATACATGATGTGCAAGTGAAATTGAATTAAAATCGAGAAGATATACTTATATTTTTTAAAAAAAATAATATAGCTGCTAGCGCTCAATCTCGTGGCCTTCATGAGGCAACAATTCATCCATATAACGTGTATTATTTCCAGTATTTAATGTTTAAATTGCAACTCCATTGTTTCAGTAATTGCAGCAGTCCTTTTTGGCCAATGTGAACTGGCGCCTGAACGTTGGTGACCATTACAAGTTTGAGCGCGTGCAGAACCCAATCAAAGTCAGTGATCCACAGGGACCGTGCTCAGGTCCATATCGCCCAACTTTAAGATCGAGTCAACCAGCAGTGGAAGGTGTCTGCAAGTAATCTACACAGCCCTGCGAAGTTGAGATTAAGATAAATTCCATGTATCGGAACTCAAAATTAACTGTCAAGTTACTTGAATTTGACTCCATGGCCTCTGGAACCAATAGGTTGTAATATTTCTTCTGCTGTTAAAATAGCAGGACGGACCCTCCAATTAGGGGAACAGATCCATGTCCTTATATAAATGCATCACAATATTTTAAATGGCATAAGCATTAAATACTTGGACAAATTTTAGAGACTACTGCAGAAATTCGAAAAGCCACTTTCCCGGACCACCTTCTATCTCATATTCCAAACTTATTATTCGACTTATGTAATTAATATTCTAATAAATAATGCATAAATTTGGATGACTCTTCATCAGTGTTTCTCCTTTCAAAGTACTGTAAACTACTTTTATGTCATTCTTTTCCCTTTTGGCAAGAGGGAGAGGATAAGCTCCACTAATTCTATACCAACGTAAACACTTCCACAGTCAAAATGGCATGTTAAAAGTTTAGATCTCATTTGAATCTTTCATAGCCTCATGCCCAAGCTGCCAAAGCTATTTGAGTAATTTAGACTGCTTGATGAGAAACATTACTTGATGAGGAATTTAGACTGCTATCTTCTTTACCTCTTTGATCATTGTTAACTGAGGTATCAACACACAGCCCTTCTGTTGAAACATTCTGCATTTGGCTCACGTCAGACATTCTCTCTAAGGACTTGAATCTAAAATCCTCACTCTCGGAGACTGCTCGGTTCGCTGATGGGAGCTGTATAGGTGTTTTCCATCGAGCATGCTCACGATGGTGGACATTGAAGGCCTGAGAGTTGGAGAAGGGCTGGTGCATATAAGAGCCAAATTCAACATCTGCTGTGCCTCTTCCTTTGAGTAGTTGGAACCAAGGCTCGGGTCAACAAGTTCAAGCAGAGTTCCCTGCTCTTGTAAACATAGGCCTGCAAATCATGTAAAGGAACAAGAATATTGACATCCTACAAAGAAGAGCAAATATCAATATACTGAAAAGGAAATGTTACATAAACTAAACTCGGTCAAGTGTTGGAGACTTAGATGGAATGCAAATATCTCACCATGAAATCAAAGAATGACTATATTTATATAAACCTATGTCTCATTTACTAGCTTAATATTGAGGAAAATCACAAGGATTATGAATACACAGTTCCCTAGCTATGTTGAGAATTGGAAAAGCTATACCTGGCCCAGAGGAAAACACAATATTTTACACGTTTGCACAAGCTAAGACTTTTGTACTTGGTTTACATTAGAATTCTATTTAGTAAAATGACAGGGAGAGGTGCTCCTTTGAGAAACAAGGCAGGCGTACCACAAACTAGGTTTCTCAGATAAGACAACTTCCAGGCTGTTCCTATTGGAAAGAGAAATGGGTAAGCTTGTATTGGCAATAATATATAAAGGTCGTTTTCTTGTTTGGTTGGGTTGGACAACTTAGAATTATAGGATAGGCATCCTTGACTTGTACATAACCTGACATCAGGTCAAACCTCTAGACACAGGATCCCTACTACTATACCTATATAATACCTACTGACCCTTAAAAACTCTACCCTGCTTGGCAAACCACAACTGACTCAACCATTCCAGCTTGACTTTCAGTAACTCGATTCTGAGGTAAATTAGTATAAACAAAGAAAACAACTCTTAGATAACCTTACACCACGATCATGGCCCAAGCCAACCCAACTCGACTGAAACAGAACTCTAGCTCATGACAGAGTCTAGTCCAAATCTGGGTCAAAAAATGTTGACCTGAAACTAATCCAAACTGATAAGCTCTTAACTCATGCCCAGTGCAGATGTTGTCAAGCAATTCGAATCAATTTTTGTCACTGCTTAACATTTCTTACTCATAAGTTTTTTTATTGAATAATATAGATGGTACGCATAAGTGGTCGCTTTGGAAGTTTTGCTTGATCACAAGGCCAGCCCTATTCGCATATACCATGGCTATGTTGATTTGTATATGACGTTTAATTGCTCTAAAAACAGAATAAACATAGCTATGTTGCATTAACTGGAAGGTCATTACAATGCCTAAGGACAAGAAAGTGATTTGTGGTTAATAATAACAAGATGAACGGGGAATTAAAGTAGGTAAATAGATCTAGAAATTAAAACCTTTGAATAATTTCAGCGCAAGTGGCATCGTCATGTTTCTTGGATGTTCCAAATGACCATTATAAAGGATACATTAGTGGTGGTTAATAAATTGATGAATTTTCGTTAACTCATTCAAAGCTGCAACAATCTGCTATAGAGATCAACTCAAAGTTATACATTGACATTTTTGGTTGGTTACCACAAAAAGGGTTCTGGACTCACTTTTCACTTAATAGGTATGCCAACAAAAATTCTTGATCAATATATAAGCTTACCCAATCAAGAAGATAAACGCAATCCTCCATAGGCCGATAATTTGTGTTGCTCATTCCACTGATAACCTCCAACATGACTACTCCAAAGCTGTAGACATCTGCTTTGTCTGTTAAGTAACCCCTCAAGGCATATTCAGGAGCCATATAACCCCTGCATGATTTGAGAAAAAAAAATCACCATGCAACATGTGAAGAACTGAATGTGTGCTATGACCAGCCACACGATGGTGTGGTGTGGGTGTGGTTGTGTGGACATCATCTTAAAAGATTCAAAAGCACAGGGAAATTTCTCGTAACTCTTCTATGGGATCCTTGGAGCCATCTAGTTGTCAACAAGGAAGTATAAGTATTCTCAAATTCGATACTCCCTCTTGGTTAAATGGTTTTAATTGGTGATTTGTTTATTCCCTTGACAGTTCTCTTTCACTTGCTTGTAGGAATCTTGTCTCTATTTATTCATCAACTGAAAGCAATTCATAAACTTCTAGGTCTCATTTTTTTGCTTCTTTATGTAGCTTCAAAACTGTGCTTCAGTAATTTTCATCTGAAACTTTTCCTTTTTATATGATAACGACATCTTTAAGAAGGAACCTCTCATGTCCTGGGAAAGCTAGAGGCGAGTGTAATGACTTGCTCAAGTGTTTCTTCTTTGCAAGACTCTGAAGTTCTGTTTAAGTGTTTCTCTTTTGCAAGACTTTGAAGTTCTGTTTTAAGTGTTCTTCTTTGCAAGACTTTGAAGTTCTGTTTCTTATCACTAAGAGATGTCAGCATATTCAATAAAAAAAAAATGTCTACATATCTGAACAAAATCATATTCATCATTGACTATTTTTGAGTTTTGCAATCATTATAGACTATAATATGTTCATAAATTGTGGTGATAGCAACGTGGCAATTGATGGTGATGATGAATATGAAGATGATACATCACAGTTGGGTCCTTCAAGATATTACATTGCTAATAGCCAAGAATGGGTTATAGTAATACAAGAGATTTTGTAGGAAAAACAAAACGAAGTACCAATGCACCAGCATTGAACATGACTAATCCAGAATTTTACATGGCTGCTCGTCTAATGCAGCATAGCACGCAGCTAATAAGTACTATGACCAGCTAGATCATGCCAAGATGCCAGCGGATTCATGGGTGAGGACTTCAACAAGCAAATATTTGAATTTTAGCCAGAGGATTTTGAAGGTTTTCATCAAATTTTCTTATAAATTTCTATAAGAAGCTGGGGCTAAGCAAATAACCAAAATCCGAAGAAACTCACCCAATCCAACCCAATAAACATCGGTTTCGGTCGGTTGAAAGACATAAATCGGATGGAATCGGATTGGGGTTTGTAAAAATCGATTATTTACGGTCGGATTCGGTTCCTATACTTTTAACCCGTATGAAACCGAACCCAACCGATGTAGTATTTCACAAACTCACTTTCATTTGGGATGGCGTCATTTAGTCTTCAATACTTCATTCCAGAAAATATCTCATCATCCATTTGGATTTACGAAAATATTAATATTGAATTGTTGATGAAAGCACATCAATTTGAAACAATTCTAAAGTAAAAGCTTTCAGATGTAGTTGCTTTCAGATGAGTAAATCTTTTTTCTGTTTATTTGTACAGATTCAAAATAAGTCCAAAATTTATAACTTATAAACTTTAGGCCTTTTTCGTGTTGAATTGATAAAAAAAACAAATAAGCCTAAGTGGACCAACATTAGACTTAAAATCAATATTGAGTCAACACTGAAGCCTAAACCGACACAACCCATCCGAACCCACTACAAACCATTCACTTCGGTTTCAAACAATTGGTACATGATAAACGGTCGGTAGTGGATTGAATTTCTTTCAACCCGATTGGATTCAGTCGGATGAAATTTTTCTCTCAACCCGACCAAACCCGATCCATGCTCAGCCCTATAAGTGGCAATATCAAATTTTACCATATTTCTATATTTGTAATATAATAACTCTAGCATGTTTCTCTTTGTCAAGTCCTATTTCGTGTATGATTTTGTATTGGGTTTAATGACCCAATTAGAGTAAGGGGATCATGTCCTATATACATATCTAATACATTGTGTGGAGTAGTCTTTCAACATATTAATAAGTTTTTTCCCAAGAGAATTTCCTTCGCCAAGCGAAGGGTTCTTCAGTCGAATTTACTTCTATTTATACGTTCATCTTCGAAGAGTAACTTTGTTGAATCAAATCAACCCTTCTTCCTTTTACACCGCATCATCATCTAAATCCTCTCCCCCTTAAATAGTATAGGCCTCTCCTTGCAGCAATAAAATTACACAGTCAATCTTCAGTTTGTTGAAATAATGTATACAAACAATCAGACATCCTTCAGAGTTGAAAAGTGCATAATTGGCAAATCAATACAAGTTAATTATTTTACATTCACATCATTATGCTCTTTCATCTAGTTTATTTTATTATAATAATTATTATTAAAGGAAGTGACTACTTCTAGAATTATATTTCTATTTATTGGAGGCGACTGCATACATACAAATGCATGTACATATGTGTGCGCATGACACACAGATACAGACAAACAAATGCATGCTATGTGACAGCAACATTTTAATAAATTCACTTATTCGATGTTTACGAACTATAGACAGAGGTGCTTGATCAGAAAAGCTAGATTATCTTCCAACATACATAGGAACATTAACTCTGAAGATGACTCACATAAATGTACTTAGCATGAAATATTAACCGTTACATTTCATTCTTTACAAGTTAATATTATGTTTTCAATATAAACCTTCATGAATCTATTAAGCTACATAAAGTTTCGGCAAACTCTTTGAATTTGTGTCAGTTAAATTGTAAAAGGAATAATTTACTTGAAGAAATAATTATCCACTTACATAGTTCCAGCTATACGGGTGCTGATATGGGTGTTCTCTTCTTCATTAAGCTTGGCCAGACCGAAGTCGGATATTTTTGCATTGAGATCTTTGTCTAGTAGAATATTTGTTGCCTTGATATCTCGGTGAACAACCTTCAACCTTGATTCCTCATGAAGATATGTCAAACCTCTTGCTACCCCTAGGCAAATCTTATGCCTTGTTTGCTAGTCTACTTTCAATTGGCATCCTTCACGACCTGTTAACATCCAAATTATTTTGAACTTTTATGGCAAAATTAATTGGTCAAGACAGAGAACTTAAATGACAAATAATGTTGAATGCATAACTTGGAGAAAGATATTTGCTCGGACCAAGGTTTGCCATACCGTGCCGAACCGGCCGGTACACCCCATTTCGTACCAGACCGACGGGAACCGGCACGATTCGGCCGGTAAAATCGGTACACCGGCGGTACCGAAGAAAAAGAACGAAAAGTGAGAAAGAGAGAGAGGAGAGGGGAGGGAGGGAGGTGGGAGCCGTCAGAGGCCGGCGGTGGCCGGCTGCAGCCGTCGGAGGGCTTCCGAGCCCCGTATCGTCCGATAGAACTTTTAAGAGAATAAAAGAGAGAGAGAGCGCTCGGAGGGGGGCGGAGAACCTACCGGACGGACGGTGCCTCCGTTGCGAGGCTCCCGGTGGCCGACGAGCCGACGCCGACGGCCTGAGGGCGGTCGAGCGGGCGGAGCCCCTCCGCGGCTCCGCCCCTTCTTCTTTTTCGAAACAGACGTGTCTGTTTCGATTTTTCTTTTTTTTGTTTAAACTTATGAAGTCGGCAACTGGGTTGCCGATTAAGAATTTTTTTTAAAAAAAATAAAAATCGTGAAACCGGCAAATCGTTTGCCGACTTCACTTAAAACTACATTTTAAAAAATTTACGAAACAGAAGCATCGCGATGCCCTTGTTTCACGCCTGCGGTACCGCGCGCGTGGACAGCGCCCTCCGACGGCCACGACGGCCAGTCGGAGGCCGTCCGGCGGCCCGCCGGCTCCTTCCCTCCCTCTTTTTTTTCTTCCTCTTTCTCTCTCTATTTCTCTCAATTTCTCACTTTCTTATTCCGGTTCGGATTGTCGGTTCGGTACGGTATGAAATCATACCGAACCATACCGTCGGCCGGCCGAAACGGCCGGCGGTATCAGTTCAGTAAACCTTATATAAAACCAAATATGGTGTATTTAGGTACTTTTATCAAATCTAGTGTTGCTGATAGTGCACTACATATTCATTCATAAAGAAAGGGATCACCAAGAAGTAGAACCTGATAAAAGGCAGAAATAAGAAATTATATGAACTAGAAGTCTACCCCGGTTTTGCATTAGCCAGCTTAAGAGTAAGAGATGGTTCAGAGGTGTTGCTTTGCTGGAAAACAAGGGCCGGCATAAATAAGGGAGCATCTGAAGAAGAGGTAGCTCTTATTTCCATTGCCTTCTTACAGTTTTCAACTGTCTTCTTGTAATAAATAATAGCTTATCTAATATTATCTTCATGGATTTTATCTTCATGATACTCATGATGGCTACCTCTAGCTAGTTGATGCGCGGATTGGCCAACGTTTTTGCATGGGACACAACGTTGCAAAGAAAAGGACTAGATCATGAATGATTAAAGCACTATTTTAAACCTCTATATATAATCAAAGTGGTCCAGGAGATTTTTCAAACGCAGTAGTTTAGGAAGAAGACAGTCTCATCTTCCCTATAATCATGCAATAATTAGTCATTTTCCTATGAGATTTATTAGGAATAAGGACAACAATGTTGCACAGAGGTGTGAATTTAGAGCCACTAACTTCCCAATTTCAAAATTGGCCTAAGGAGGGACGCCATCTAGCCGGGTCAATACTGAGTTTCACTAACTCTAGGTTCATTCTCAACAAGATTCCGAGTAACCTTTGCACCTTTGGAAATCCTATTCAGTGACAAAGGATCCAATGATAAATTCGGTGATAATATCACTATATTGATATGCTAAAGTTATTTGGAATAAAATATTTTGATCAGTAAATTGGAAAGAAAGAAAAATCTTTCTCGCCTGATGTCTATTTATTTTATTGATAGATTTAGTTAAATAGTATAGATACTTTTATTTATTTATTTAATATCTATTTACTTTCATAGATAGATATGATTAATTGGTATGGATAGATCATCCTAAATTTTTATGCTTTTTTTCCTCATTTGTTTTGATCGCCTAAATCATCCCTAACGAGCAGCCCTGACATTGATGGTCAAAATTGGCTAAGCTTAGCCAATTCTGATTATATATAATATTATCATAATATCATTTTAATAACCTAATTAAAATAGATACATATAATAATAATAACAAATATTATTATTATTACTACTACATATTTTTGTGAGGAGTTGTGAATAAAGAATGTTTAATGAAGTTGTAGAATAATTATTATATATTAATATGTAAGGATATTTATGATATTTTGAATATTATCATTATTACTATTTGTAATATATCAAACACAATGAAGTTTTATTCCCAATGATATACAAAACACAGTGATCACGTATCATCCCAGTATTTGTATATCACTCCAATGCTCACATCATCCTAGTGATCACATGACTAGTGATATACCAAATAGTATCTTATTGTACAGTTGGTTGATTGGAGGATAGCATCGAGTGTTGGCTGTGATTAGGCATCCATCATATTTCAATTATTGTATCTTGAAAAGTTAATCAAACTAATTAATCCATGCTTTGAGAAGTTTATCAATAAAATATCCAAAAATTGCTATAAAAATTAAATCACTAATAACAAGTACTCAATAACCAATTATACAACAATTATTGAATAAAAATTTGAAAGAATATACTAGAATTAAAGTCAACTATAAACATCCAAATATATTCTAATTATTACTTTTTATTCTTTATGGCCTCTAAATTATAGAAGAAAAATTATAAATGCTAAGATTTACATGTTACAAATAATATTGTTTTGACAAAAATAATATAATATACTCGCATATCTTATATATATATATATAGTCAGGTTAGAATCAAGTCGATCAAATTTGTATTCAGATCTGATTAGATCAAAACTTTACATCAATAATCCAAGTTGTTAAATGTGATCTATTAGTTCAAATTACTTACACACAAAAATCATATGATATAGAGACTCATAGCATATGCATTAAGCAGTCAAAATTTGGACAGCCTAAATGAAATTGAATTAGATATATTTTTTGATCACTTGATACATAGGTTAGGAGTATTCAAATCATATAATTTTTGTGTATAAGTAGTTTTGAGACAGTAGATTACATTCAATAGCTTGGATCATTGATGTAGAACCCTCATTGTCTCGTTTTGATCTGACCGGATCTGAATTCAAATCATACCGTTTTATCCAAATCTAACCTATATATATTAAATTTAATATAAAAAAGATTTTTTTAATTTAAATTTTCTCATGGGTCATCGATTGGAGGTACTCGTGCTGGTGTATATAATAAATTAGGTATTTATGCAATTACGGGTTCCGTTCGGTCTAAAAACTTTAGATCCAGACCAACCAAAAGTTTCAATGGGTCCATTCTAGATCGGCGGATCCAAGTTGTCTATGTAATTGATAATTCACCTGTAAAATATATATTTTTAAAAAATTATACCTTTCATGATACTGCTAAGAATTTTGATTGGACAGACCAGAGATCCATCGCGTCATAATTCTCTGGACCTTCAAAGACCGGCCCGAACCGATTCATAAATAACTCCACCCTGAAACAGACGCCCAATTTGGGCTTCGTTGTGCACCAAGCCGGTGACCCGCTAGCACCCCGGGTGGGTTTCGTCTTCGGGCACCCTCCACTCCGGCCCTCCCCTCTCGTCTCCAAATTTCCAAAGATCTCCAAACCCTAGCTCGGGTTCGTGGGGAGAGAAGGGCCGATGAGGCTCCTCGCCGGGCTTTCATCTGCTTGCTGGTGCTCTGCGCATCGGGGATTTCGTCCACGGTGCCTCCGGCTCGGAAGAGGTGAAAAGACGAACAAGTTCCGGGAACGCGAAGCCAGCGATGATATGCTGGGATATCCCAACTTGTAAGATCGATACACCTTCCAAATCTATGGAATTTTGTTGATCTGCTTCGGATATAGATTTTGTCTAGGCAGCAGTCGTGCCTTTAGCGTTGCTGCTTGGTTCTGTTTCTGACCAATTTTAGCAACAAGCTTATTTTTCCAAGTGAATGTGTGTATATTTTGCACTATTCGGAGTACGATCAAAGGCAGTTGTCTTACTTGTCTTTCCTACAATTTCGCACCTATGAAGTTATCTTGGTTTGATCGAGAATTGTGATTCCAAGATGATTAAAGAATGTGGTAATTTGCTGTTTCTTTCTCGTAGAGATGAAGATTCTTTATTGAACTCCAAATGTCCAAAGCACGTTGAATTGAGATGGCAGACTGAAGTTAGTTCCAGCATCTATGCGACCCCTTGGTTGCTGATATTAACAGGTCAAAATTTTCGATCGCACCAACTTTCTTCTTCGATTATTTCAATAAACATGCTCTGTTGATTATTTTCTTGTTTATTTCGTTTCTATCTTTTACGCGGTTATGGTAGCATATAAGAACATCAAGGAGAAACTTAAATGATCTTGGCCTTTGTTTTCAGTCGTTTTCTTTGCAGCGATGTAACCCAATGCAACATGTTTAATTCTATAACTTCATTGCTGTTATGAGCTGCTATAGTTCAAATGCACGAGCAGAGAGATGTTGTATCATGGGCCTAAAAAGTATGCATATATATATATATATATATATATATATATATATATATATATATATATA
>KE504814.1:936586-957218 GCA_000441515.1 Elaeis oleifera | reverse complement strand
CCTGCTTTCTCTGTGGATTCGACCCGACTCACTACTTTCTACATATTTTTAATTTTATTGAAGTCGAAATTTGATTAATAATTACAGTGTCCTAACGACAGCATCGCGATCGTATCACATGCCAGTCAAATAGAATGCTAATTGTTGTCATATGGACCTCCTTGCATTTAAATGGATGATACCAAGAGCTCACACAAGTTTAATAGGCAATTTTCTTATATGCAGTCTTAAACAATTTTTTCAAGTGGTTAGATAACAAAAAGTTAATATCATATCATACTATGCTTATAGATTATTAGATCACACTGTGGCACATGCCAAATATATCATCCTACAATCCATTTATAGTTAATAACAGTAAAAACAACAAACATAACTTTATAAAAGCTCACAATAGCCATCTTGCTATTTATGAGTTTAGCACTACAAAAAATCAACAAGAAGGATATTAACTATGAAAATAAGTAAAATATGAACATTTTCATCCTATTTTTCTTCAGTTGCAGCATCAACTAAAGAACCATTTTATGTGCACAGGTCTTTTCAAGTATTTTTAATTGACTTGGTCTCCCCTATTTGCAGCTTGAGTCTGTAATTATATATAAAATTCAACAATAATGAATAGAATACACAACTATAAGATCAGAATTATAAACTAATTTATATTATCTATATTATCCATACCATTCTTTGATCAATTGCACTAAAAGTAGTCCTACCAGTACAAGAAACTATATTGTGTTTTGACCTATTTTCAGCATGTCTTGCTCATTTTCTACATATATGTATTGATGAATTAGATGGAGTAATTCTATAAAGACACTCAAAATAATTCATTCTATTGCTTCATTCTCATCATATTCATACCTAAAACTTTTCATCATTCCAATGCACAACAAGCTAGGCCCAAACATCCTTAGCAATTACTTCATCAAGTAAGCATTTTAGTTTTCTTGGATGTTCATGCTGGTTCTTATAAATTTCATGCAACTCATTCCTATACTCTCTATATTGATCGCTAAGTATCCTTATCATATATTTTATCCTTCTTATAACTTCAGTGTTATTGAGTCCTTCCTCAAAGATAGTAAAATAATCATAAAAAAGAGAATGTAATTCATCAAATATTAAGATTATTGATGTTTGAATTAAAGAATTGACAGAATTCTTACCAAAATGCAGTTAATAAATCATATTCCTTATTTTGATTTTGGAAATCTCACTCCATCCTTTAACTTTGAGAGGTGCGAAGGATCAATTTCTAATAATTATACCACACCAAATTACGAATTGAGCATGATTCTCTCCTATAATTCTCTCCTAAAATATTTGGAGTGAAAGTGGAGACAAGAAACCAAATATTATATCATCATAACTAAAGAAATCCAATATAAATTAATAATGTGAAATGAGGGTTCCTCAAAAGCCACATGAATGCAAGAAGAAAAAAGAAACTACAAAAGGAAATCCAAAGTGAAAACCTAATAGTTGTGGCTACAAGCCAGCACACCCCACCCTTTGATAAAGATTGATCAATATTAGCAGATGAAAGGAATATTTACATAAACTATTGTGAACCACTTTCAAGAAAAAGAAATAGAGAACTGTGGCCACAACGAACAGCTAGCAAAAGAAAGTATAGAAACTGAGGTAACACCAACTGGACATAACAATAAAGGACGAGCCTGAAACCATGTAAAACCAAAAAGGACGAGCCTGAAACCATGTAGATAACAGATTATCCAGCTCAGATAAAATAATCTGATCAGCATCCAAGCATTGAAGTATAGATAAGATATTGCAGACACGTAGCAAAGTAACAGAGCCATAAAATAGCAGGAGCTGGTAGTTGTGCATGGCATGGGATTCAATATGAAGAGCAGAACAAACAGCAATCTGATTATACAGCAAAGGCACGATAGAATAAGGCAACTTGATCCCATGAAGAGAAGTAATCAATTTATCCAGAAATAGTAGGTTATTTGATGCATGGAAGCCACCCATGTGAACAAAGCAGTGCTAAGTCGAAGCCATGAAGTGCTGTAGTGAGGAAGCCAGCCATCTTTATTAGTGCAGCCCATACAAGACAAGAAAACCTATACAGCCTGAGTTATTGCAAAGAAGATAATGTCCCACAAACCAGCAAAATCATGGAGAAGAATCTTGGGATGCATCAAAACAACAGCTGAAGATTCCTCAAAACCTCCTCGAAACTGTTGAGAATAGCAGAGCAGGAACAAGATGAGGATGGAGAGTTGAAGACCACTAACAAGCATCAATTCTTTGCAGATAGAACAATAGTATTGCTATTGACATGGTGGAAGCAAGATGAATAAGCAGGAACAGAGACCATACAATGGGAAGATAATCAAACCCATTTCTGTCATATGGTAGAAACTTAGAAGTAATAATACCCATTACCCCATTGTAGAAGGCAGCTGGTAGAGTATGTTTCAGATAAGTAAACTGGAAGCAATATGTAAGCCAATTGAAGCTGTTGTTGCATATAAACAGATATACATAAAGATATAACAATAGAAGTAACCTTTAGCTCTTGAAGAAGATTGAACCAAGAGAAAACCTGCACAGAATAGGAACACAAAGAGGTTAGAAAATTCCTTTCAACACCACCTCAATTTTTTTCCACGCACTCTATTTTGTAATCTTTCCACTTTTTTCAACCTTTTTAACATTCTTTTGCAGAATCCTTTTTTTTCCATATAACATGTGTTCTTAAAACCACTCCCTCCAAAGATATCTGATTCAAATGGGAGAGAGGGCTTAAGCAACAAGATGTGGTCGTCTTCAACCGACGAAGGAACCAAACCCAGAGTAACCCTCAAAAATTAAAAAAATAATAAGTCGACAAGATAACCTCCCTCCAACCCCTTCCCAATAATTTGATTGTGCTGCTCCAATAGAAATAAGACATGACAAACTCCTCTCAAGTTAGTTGGAAAATATTGTCTACGATGTATAGATAATTTCCTTTTTGAACATTCTCCTGCAGTAAGATTTTAGGTACTATGGAATTCTTCCAAACATGAATAACTTGTCCAAGGCATATACATAGCTGTAGGATCTTGCACAGAAACTTGGTTATGGCCGGGAAGCAAAATAACAAACAGCCACTGTTGTCAAAGAAGAGCATGCATGCTAGGGGGCCAATCTTGTGATATGGACCCAACAGCCAAGAGAAAAGGAGCTATAATATAAGTAACCTGCATAATAATAAGAAGTAAAGTTATTAGACAAGGACCTCGATAACCAGCACTTCCTTGTATTCAGGCATGTTGTACATCTTCTTTTCCCCTGCTACACTCCATGTTGTTGCCTTCTTCATAGTTCAGACTGGCAGTGAAGAAGAGATTTAAAAACCTGCTCATCAACTAAAAAAATAGTATTACAGAGGCAAGTAAAGACTTGAATGTATACTGGGAGTCCTTTACATCAATTGGATGAAACTCTGAGCAAAGTGAACCAATAAAGCAAGATAGTATAGAAAGTCAGTACAAATATACCATTCATAAGAATAGCCATAGTATATTAAGAGAAGATTCCAACAGTCATCTAGATCAAAAAAGCAGGGATTATCCAGTGTAGCAAACTCCATGAGCATCAGCCTATAAAAGATACCAACAATAAAAGTCAGCAACTTCATCAAATGACCAAGAAAAATCCCCTCGCAAAGCCTTATTAGCCATAAAATATGCAATTTGATTAGCTTCTCTAAGGATGTGTATAATTTTATAAAAAGTCACAGATACTTTCCAATGGTATAGGTCTTTCACATAAGGTATATGGCTGAATCTATGCAGTGAAGGTATTTTTTTTTTTGGTAAAGTGAAGGATTATTTAACCATGAGACAACAGTAGCAGAATCCCTTTCTAACCAAATCTATGTGGCATGTAGTTCCAAAATCGCAAACAACACATCCACTTTTCAGTAATATGCAGCAAATCAATTATCTAATAACGGACAATGCAACTAATACCTGGAATAAAGATAATATGAGATTTTGCAAAATTAATGAACTGACCAGAATGGTAGAATCAACATTAAGTATTGTGAGAGATAAACAGCATCTCTTAGAGTAGCACAAACCGCTAATAAACAATCATCCGCATAAAATAGACGAAAAATTCTAGGATCACCGCGGATTTTAAAACCTCAAAGAAGATGCAAATGGACTACAGTATAAAGAAAGTTAGAAAAGACTTCAGAGTATAAAATAAAGAGATAAAGTGAGAGGAGGCAGCCTTGTCGCAAACCTCTGGAGGCAAAAAAAGGCAAAGTTGCAGAAAAATAAGAGATAAAGTGAGAGGAGGCAGCCTTGTCGCAAACCTCTGGAGGCAAAAAAAGGCAAAGTTGCAGAACCATTCACATATAAAACAAACTGAGAATAAGAGATACAGCCTTATATCCAAGAAGTAAATTGAGTATGGAACCCAATCTGATTAAGAACATAAATAAATAGACCTATGCACTCTATCATAAGCCTTCTCCATGTCCAATTTTAACATCATGAGGGCCTTAGAGCGAGGAGCACAATTGAGAGAATGCATAATTTCTTGAGCAAGCAAAAATTATCAGTAATACTACAATCATAGACAAAAGCACCTTGCTCCTTAGAAATGAGATCTGGCAAAATAACTATAAGCCTAATGCAGTATGCACTATAATTTTTGCAATAATTTTGTACACAGTGTTACACAAACTAATAGGCTGATAATCATTAGGAGCCTATGAATTAGATATTTTTGGAAGTAATGTAATATGTCTTTGTCCAAGAATCAAGAAGAGAAGTCGATTGAAAGAAAAATGAATAGTAGAGAGAACCTCAGACTTAACAATAGATCAAAACTTTTGAAAAAAAAGCAGAAAAACTAGCAGGGCCCGAGGCCTTATCTAGATACATAGTTATAATAGCATATTTCTCCTCATCCATAATAGGCTAAATTAAGAAGGAACTCTAGATGGGAGACAAAACTGGCATCATAATAGAATAGTCAAGCTAAAGAATCATCACATCCATCAGCCATCTATTTCGAAAATCATCAATCAAAAGATTTTGAATAGTCATAGCATCATTGATGGTGTCTCCTTGAGGGGAACATAAAAATGGATTCGATTATGCCATCTATGCAAAATCATGGAGCAATGAAAAATTTAGTATCGGCATCCCCTCTTTAAGCCATAAAATATGAGATTTTTTATGCCACATTAATTCAATACGATGCAAAATCAGGTGATAATCCCAGAGAAGAGATAGCAAATAGGAATGATGATGGCTAGATAAACCTCCAAGCTGAGACACCCAATTTTGCAGCTTATAAATTTGATCATATAACTTCCGAGCATGGATGTTCAGATTACCAATAGTATATTTCTAATTGTTTAAAGCATGATGAACCTTATTAAGAAGCAAAGGTACCCTTACAGTAGGATTATAATTAGAAAAACAGCCAAAGCATGATGAACAACATCGGTAACCTTAGGGTTAGTGAGCCAAAATTCTTCAAAATGAAAAATATGTGGCCCCCTATTGATCTTATCAATGATAGAGATAAGAAAAGGGCAATGATCCAATGCAAATCAAGCAAGGTGAGTAACAGAGGATTTCAGACACAAATTTAACTATAGATCAAATGCAAACCCCAATCAATTCACTTTCAGACCCTCATAGGACCCAAATGGTTATTACACCAAGTATATGAGAGACCTAAAAAACTAAGATTGATAAGATCCGTAGTTCAAAGAAAGCATGGAATTCCCGAACATCATGATCAACAATAAAAGATTTGCCCTCTTTTTATCAAAAGTATTAAGAATACAATTAAATCACCAACAAATAACAATGGAACCTAAAGTGTTAAAATATTTGGACCTATAACCAAATAATATAATGTTGAAACACTGAAGTACTAGCATACACAATGCCCAAAATCTAAGAAGGAACATGATTTAAAGAACAACCCCCAAAATCAATTTGTATATTGATATGATAAAACTGGACAAAGGCTTTTCCATACAATAACTATACCACCTAATAACCCTACCGTAGGAATTATATAAAAATCTTAAGTCAACCCAAAAAACCTATGGATATGGTTACAAGCAGTCTCATCAAAAAAAATTTTCAAAAAACACAACATATCCATGTTATATTGTCTTAACAACAACTTAGTATGATTTGCAAAAGAGAGCTTTGCCACACCCCGACAATTCCAAACAAGCATCTTCATGGGTAAGGATCCTGGTGTTGATCCATCAAACTAAAATCAACCCCATTGCTAGCCTTAGTTATCGATACATTCCCCCTGGATTACCATGAAGGGTAGTTTGAAGTTTCTGCCAAACTCCCTCATGGGAAGGAATGAGTTGGATGTCAGGAAAAGAAGGATTGTTTTCAACTGTTTGATGAAGCTCCTTTGAAGTACTCCCTGATTGCCTGTGAACATTAGATAACTTAGAAATTATAACATTCACTGGTTTCCATTCCTTTACTATAGAAGTTTGGTTTAACACCCGAGACAATGACATCAGCTCCATCTCCTTTATCAGCAGCATCCATAAATTTTGTAAAAGGATTCTGGCTTGCGACAGAGAGGTAGAGTTTGAACAAGTTTGCGGCTTAGTTGGAGATCATTTATGCCTTCCTTTTCCTTTCTCAATGTCATTTGAGATAGCATTAAACACCATAGACTATAATTTTGTATTTCGGGGCTCCTGCAACTCCTTAGAGATCACATAAACTAAAGGAGAAAAGAGCTAGTCTGTGATATAATAGAGTCTCTATTTTTGTCCAACATAGGAGAGCATTTTGTAGGCTTCTTTGGCCGAAGCCATTCATTCATAAGCCATCCACCAACATAAGCAAAGGATGGAGGAGTTATGCTTGCTTGTGATTGAGTCACTAAGGCTACTGATACCCGTAATGCTTGAATCCAAGGGCCAAAGAGAGCAAACTCCTCACCACCCTTACTCAACATTCACAGGCCTCCTGAGGAATCTTGATGTGACCACAAGCATAATAAATATCTGGTAGTTACTTATACGTAAACTATTACCAAAGTAACTCATCATGAACTTGAATCCTAGCTCCTAGGCATACAAGCTTATTTAGATCCATCAAGACACATACTCGAGCGTATCCTATACGAGTAGAATTTAGAATCCACTCATTTAAAAATAATGGTGTACTAGCTAATGATGCAATTTTCAAGATCTTTCCTGCTTCCCATAGCTCCAAAGATAAGTCCAAAAGCTGAAGCCAAACCCTGAAGCTAACTTACCATATCTCGGCCAGGCCAAAATTTCAGTCTCCATAGCTCAAGGGCAAGTAATTGTCCGGCCATAGACCATGGAACCATTTCAAAGATCTAAATCTTAACCTCTTTCGAAAGGCACTGGGACAACAATAACCCCTAAGATAGAGCTGACATATGAAATTTGCATTGCAAATTCCATCGTGTTTCACATTTCTTTCTTAATAAAGTCAAGAGGAAAACGCCTACCTAGGAACTTACCAATCAAGGCTGAATGCAAACTCTCTGATGATGGTTGGATTTCCTCCTCCAAGAATTGGATCATCTTAGTAAACCTCTGCTCCAGTTATTCAATTTCTGTATTAGTCTTTCTAGCCATCTCCCACCAAAACCTCCTCTATCCTTGGACTACCTGAGACCAAGGGCGGTGCAGATCCATAGTGAAGCTCTTTGCTTGTGAAGCTGACCCAAGAGGATTATCCATCGATGAAGAAGACGACCCAAGAAGGAGAGTCCCTTTACTTCACTACGAACCTATTTCAACACATAAGCAAATGGAGAAGGAGCAGATGTAGAAGTATTAACTTTTGATTTTCCTTTTTGAGCTGCAAAGACCCATCAGAGACAACTTTGATACCCCATCGGACCTTCTATTGCTGGAGCTATCGTGATTTCTGGAAGAAGCCACTACACAATCTGAAGAGGGAACCTCCTTCCCATCAATAGACGAGCAAGAGATCGATCCCAACGGATCACAATCCATGGCAAAACACTCAAAACCCATCTGACAGAAGAAAACCAAAACTTTAACCCAAAGATTCATAATGGACAAAAGAGGGCTTTCGATGATGAGAGTTTCTCTCACTAGACTTTCTCATACTGCAAACCCCATTCAAAATTCAAATCACAGCATAGGAATCCAGAATAGAAGAAAAGAAAAATGCCAATCTATTCGACATGAAAGAGGCTTCTCCGATAGCATTTCTCCTACAATCTTATTGAATTCAGCATATAAATCACTAAAAAAATTAGAAAATTTTGGTGTAGAAGTCACTAGGGGTGTGGCACCGTTGGTGCTCAATCGCATTCATAAGGGTTGTGATAGCTAGCACTCATTCATCTTGATGAAAGGTGCAGCCACTGGCACTCAATCTCCTCCAGCAATCTAAGAATTGTTTCAAGAAAATGAAGGTAGGAATGAAAAGGGAGAATAGGGCAAGTCTCTTTTGGGAATGCAGCGATTTAGCATTCCCCACAACCAATATTTTGAAGAGTAATTGTTTGTGCACCCCATGCGGTGCAATAATATTGCACCGTCCAATAATATTGGGACACGCACGTTCAAATAAGATGGATATTTAATATTATTTTATTTTTAATTTTTTATTGATAAAAATATTTTTTATAAATTTTTAATATTTTATATAATTTTTTTTGAATGATTTTCTATAAATATACATGACCTTTTGTGAATATATAAGTTCAAAAAATTATATAATTTTTGATGAATATATATGACTTTTTGTGATTTTCTGTGAACATATATAACTTCTTGTAAATATATATATATCTACAGAAAGTCATATATATTTATAAAAATTATATATAATTTTTTATGAATATATATGATTTTCTGTAAATATATATAATTTTTTATGAATATATATAATTTTTATAAATATATATAATTTTTATGAGTATATATGACTTTCTATGGATATATATGATTTTTTATGGATATATATGATTTTTTGTAAATATGTATGATTTTTATGAATATATATAACTTTTATGAATATATCTGACTTCTATATAATTTTTATAAATATATATAACTTTCTACGAAGATATATAACTTTTCATGAACATATACGACTTCCTGTGAACATATATGATTTTCTGTGAATATATCATGAGAAGTCATATATATTTACAAGAAGTCATATATTTATAGAAAGTCATATATATTCACAAAAAATTATATATATTCATAAAAATCATATATATTCACAAAAAAATATATATGACTTTCTGTGAACATATATAACTTTCTGTGAATATATATATTTACAGAAAATCACAGAAAGTCATATATATTTACAGAAGTCATATGATTTTTTAAATAATATATATTCAAAAGAAGTCATATATATTTATAGGAAGTCACTCATAAAAAGTCATACAAGATATCAGAAAGTCATAAAGGACATTTTCGTCACTGAAAAATTGGAGAAAGAAAAAATTGGATAGCATTAAATGCCCATCCCATCTGAATGCGCTATATATCCCAATATTATTGAGCAGTGTAATATTATTACATCATATACGGTGTACAAAGAATTACTCTATTTTGAATTATCAAAAAGCTTTTATTTTGGTGGCCCACTTTGATGCCAATGAATAAAGTCCAATACCATCAATTTTTACCGAGGGTCTATTGGAAAATTATTTTCCCATGGCTATCTCTCATCCATTGGGAAATATCACACATAACAATAAAGTCACAATAAGAACAAATATTTGTCGAGAAAACTACTTTTCCTATGCATAATTTATTATCAATCGGGAATGCTTGCTACAAATACCTTCTTTTCTTGTAGTGCCAATTCTCAATTTTAGCCTCAAGTTTTTGTAAAAGATAAGCAAAATCACCAACTTTTAATCGAGTTCCTGAGAGAGGGACACCTAAATATATCCAAGTATAAGATTTTAGTAGGGTGCCCAAAATTTGAACAATTTGTTGTTTAACACTAGGATCAGTGGAAGGGTTGAAGGTGATATGGGACTTATCTATATTAATTGATTGTCTAAACAAAACACTATAAAAATCAAGGAGTTTAAGGCACAAACAATCTCTAGTAGTAACACAGGCCACTGGTAAACAATCATCCACAAAGAGCATATGCATAATAAGGGTCCATGCTGACAAGGTTTATAGGCTTTTAGCACCTAAGTATAGATTGCCAATTGAAGAACAGCAAATAACATATGAGAACATAAGATAAAAAGATATAGCAATAGTGGGCAACCCTGCTGTAGACCCATAGAGGTCGGGAACCATGAAGTTAGCACCCCATTGATAAGTAAAGCAAAATGTGGATGAGTAATATATAACTGAATCCATTTAACAAATTACGAATGAAACCCAAAAATGAATCAAAATCCTAAAAAAAAGTCCCATCTAACCATATCAAAAGCTCTCTCTATCAATCTTAAGATCCATAAGGCTCTTGGTCTTGGGCACATATCTTAATGAATGCATTTTTCTTATATAACAATGATACTTTCAATTATGTTCTGTCTAGGGATAAACGTTCCTTGAGTGGGAGGAAGCAGAGAAGAAAGAATAGACCTAAGTCAATTAACTAAAATTTTTACAACTATCTTATAAATTGTATTGCATAGGCTTATCAGCCTAAAATCTGTTACTGAAAGAAGACTTGGTTTCTTAGGGACTAAAGTATTAAATGTTTGTTTCCAAGAATGCAGCATAAAAAAATACTGGAATGTGTGCTTAACAACATGAACAAGATCTTATTTAATGATTAACCAAAGGCTTTTAAAAAAAAGGATAATACCACTAGGTCCCGAAGCCCTATTAGCATCCATTAATCTAACAACAGCATCAATTTTATCCTCCGTTATCACATAAACTAAGTGCTCATTTTGGGAGGAGGAACCAAAATTTGAACAAGAGGTAACTAGTCTGAGAGATGGTCCTCCTGACGAGTCCATCTCATCTTAAAATGATCAAGAATATATGTTGGATTTGATCGACATCCTCTACTTTATGGCCAGAGAAAAATTGAATCCTATGAATCCTATATGTATTCTTCAAAGAATAATGAAATTATAAAAGAATTTAATATTATTGTTGCCCTTCTTAAGCCACATGATTCAAGACTTTTGGCACCAACAAACTTCTTGCTAATGAAGATTAAGATTATATTGTCGAAGGGTAGAAAATGAAGCTCTATGGTCATCCACAAACAAGCCCCATTTAATGATTCTTTCAGTTAGAGTTGTTCGAGTTTATGATTAAGGGAGTCACCAATTCTAAAAGGATTGCTAATTAATTCTAGTTTTGAAAGATAGTTTTAGTGTTGTTTAAAAGCATAGCTAACCTTAACTCCGAAGAGCGATGAGATGAACAATACCAGGCTTCTCTAACTACCTGAGATATCGACTCATAGGACAATTAGAATTTCTCAAATATAAAAGGTTTAGGCCCAGTCATAGGTGTAAAGGATACAATAAGCAATGATGGACAATAATCTAAAACAAATCAGGCTAAATTAATTATGTACAAAGGATTTTGGAAAGGAGTCAAACCATTGAGGATTAGCCAACAGCCTATCTAACCTTCCCAAACCCTATTAGTATCGAACTGGTTATTACACCAAATAAACATAAGCCCTTGAAATCACAAAATCAATTAGAGCTTTAGTTTGTAAAAAAATTTAAACTCCCAAATATCACATTTTAATGAAAGAGGTCATCCCCCTTCTTTTCAAGAGCATTAAGAATATAATTGAAATCTTCAATTAGAGTAGTAGGTAGGTTTAGAGTAAGGACCTTAGAGAAAGGACAATCGAAGCTGATCTCCAAACCATCCTATGCTCAAGACCATTAGTGCTAGTCTAAGTGATATGATAACCAGAGATCACCCGAGGTAGGAGTAACAATGCCAAAAATAGCCTACCAATTAGAAAAGCAAGACTAAGATGTCCTATGTCTTTTTGCCAAAACACTAAGATGCCTGGATACAGGCCTATGGACGGTAATATAAACAAATTCTATTTAAGACCTAAAATTCATTTGGCCTTTGCCCGAGAAGCATCAAGCAGTCTAGTTTCAAGAATACAACAAATATTAAGACTATAAATCTGAACCAAATTTTTAATATAATTGAAAAGGTGCATTTGTAGCACCCCAATAGTTCCAAGATAAGATTTTCATACTGAGAAGATGGGGAACAAGAGACCCCATAGGCCCTAGCTGAGACTAGGACAGGCCAATAGCAATTGTATCAATTAGTGTTTGAGGCATCCCATCCAAATCAACCAAGGATAAGTCCAACTTACCAAATTCAAACCTAAGACTACTTGCAACCAATCAATGATATGATCATGAGAATGAGGATTACTAGTAAGCGAGGCAAAAGAAAAAAGTCAACTGAATATTGATCAATATGGGGTTCAGAACTGCACTCACCAAGCTCTTAAATAGAAAGGAGTTCAGAAGATTTGTGGATAATACCAATAGAGTCAGATAGGTAGAGGTTGTGTTGCAAGTGTAAAGAAGCATTAGTATGCTTTGCTTTGATTGAGGAGGCAAATCTAATTGTTTCACCCATTTATTCTTAGATTTTAAAGGAGAGTGCTTATGCTTCATTTTTGACAAAGGCAGAGGAATAAGTGTAATGCCAACATCCTCTTCCATTGCTTTAGCTAGGGTCAATTCCTCCTCAGAATTTGCCAATGGAGCAAAATGAGAACCTATTATTCCCTGAGTCTGTGTGGCGTGTGTGGAAACAATTGCTAATTTTTGATTGACTAAGTAAGTGATCCCCAAGTAGCTGCTATGAAGACAAAAAGGGTACTAGGTGAGAATGATTTAGGGCCAGCATTAGAAGATTGCATGATAGAAACTCTGGCTACCTTAATCCATGGTCCCCACATAGGCTTTACACTTAATTAATTTGTCTTGATTAAAACAACATACAAGCATCACACAAATGTCCCAACCCACCATAGTGGTAATAGACCTCAAGAAGTTCCTCATAGATAAACTCCTACCAAATGAAATCTACCTGAATCTAAGATGGATTCCTAGACAAACACTTTGATCCATATCTAGTAGGATACAAACCCTAGCAAAATCAACCCGAGAAGCAAAAGGAGTCTTCATCAAGGAATATGGGCTATCCAGCAACTAACGTAATGTGGAGTATTTCTCGGACTCTCACAACTCAATAGGCAGATCTAGCATCTACAACCAAATTGCATCCCTTTGTATTGAATCCCTATTAGGTTAAAATTTAGACAACATTTCTCAAAGGCCACAAGCTGCCAGGCTAAGGCACAAGGATTCGTAGCTAGAATTTAATCATAGAGCTCCTTTGATGGAAGCTTAAAGAGATAAACCCCATCTGAGAGCGATAGAACCTAGAGAACATCCCTCAAGTCCCACCTTGCTCTCAGATCATTTGGCATAAAATCAAGGGATAGACCATGGCCTGGGGCCTACCTATAAGAACAAACTTTCATGTGTATACAAGTCCTATATCTTCTGAGGTGAAAGTAACAACCTAGAAAATCATTGCTGAAGATCTGCAAGTTTGTCGGTAGAAGCTATAGGCACCTCCTAAGGAAATGATGACTTTCCTAGACTACTTAAGCCCATGAACGGCCTAAATTAGAGCTTGAAGAAGAACTAGAGGGCCGACCTAGAGTCAAGGAAGAAGACACAGCAACTCCAATAGAGCACGATGAAGTCAAGAAGGATGATAATGGTACTTTCCCTTTAATTATCGGCAACCCATGATGCGGTGATGGTGATGACTCTTTCCTCTTAATAGCTGGTAGGAAAGTAGCTTTAGAAGGCTGAAGAAATAGTAACGAGGGTAGTTCTTTCTCCTTAATCTTCAGCAAAGAAAAATCTTCAAATGGCCTTGGAGAGCCTAGACCTTTTAGATCTAAATCCATAAGGGCCTCAAACCCATAAAGAGATCAAAGAAGCAAGTAGACACCACCTAGAAGTAAATAAATTGCCAATGAAAAATGGACCAAAGAAACTCTAACCCTTTCACCAAAATCGTGAGACTTTCTCTTACTTTGCGGTTGTAGGAAAATTCTTTGATGGAGCATTTAGTTGCAGCTTGTTTTGAAGAAGTTTAGTAGATTTAAGGCGATGAAAAATGCTTTAGAAGTGGAATAAACACTACTAGTTATCCTTAGATTTTCTATTTGAATTTTATGCTTCTGATTCTCTTCTTTTCTTTTAAGCTTATAATTCTCTTTAATTATCTTATGTTTTGATATAAAATTCTAATTTTGCTTTCTACTTCTATCGTGTTAAGGTGAAGCTTACGTTAGCATCTCCCTACCTATTTCATCATGGCCATGGAGAGTTAGGATATGATTTTAAGAAGCATAAATCAAGTACCAATGAAATGGCTATTTTTGATGATTGACAGCTTAGCTTCTACAATGATGGCTAAGATTAATCAAAATCTAGTCAATAGTACATAATTCTGCTCTAATATTTAAACAATAAGTGCAGGAACTAAAAGGAAGTATGAGACTTTTATTTCTAGCAATTATGGTCCTTTCTCTGATCTATTTCAATTTAGAGTAACTTTGCAGCAATTTACATAAAGATAAGTAGGAAAGAAAATTAGTGATCACCCTCTCTCTATTTCTAATCATACTTATATCTCTTGATACCATGTGTGACCTTTGGCCATGACTCTATTATTACCTACACCTTTGCCGTCATCGTACTTTTATCTTATGTGACCCCACCATCACTAAACTTTCACCATTGGCCATCTCTTCATCCACCATTCATCCATCCTCATATTATTGCCCCCCTTCTCCATTTGTGCTCACAACCATGATGCAGGTCTAAGATGGGGAGATGAGAGATGATGAGTTCATGGTCATGATTTCACTATAATGGAAACAGATGAAAGAGAGGGGAGATAATTTGTTGCTAATTATTATAGTTAAATTACTTTTATATCTTTGATATATAATTGGCTAAGCCTTTTTGCATTACAAACCACCCGAGTATCCCAATCCATTGCTTCAATCATGTCACTTCCAATATTATAGTTTTGCTAGATTATAACCCCATGCGATGTATAGGATGCCTTTGCGACCCTCGCTCTATCGTCCCCATCGAGCCCAGCCTCCCGTTGCCACCATGCCACCTTCCTTTCTATCGCCTCCGCCTCCGCCTCTACCCTCCTCGTTGTCCTCATCCTTTCCTCCTCCTCTTCTATCTCTATCGCTCCCTCCACTACACCCATGCCTGCGATCGTATCGTCCCCTCGACTCTACCTCCTCCACTGTCCTCATCATCCTCATCCTCTTCCTCCTCTTCTACCTCTACCACTCCCTCTACCACACCCGCATTGATGATCGTACCTCCCCTCGACTCTCCTATCACTTCTTCCCTTCGTTGCTTCTCCTTCCATGACCTTCACTTCGGCACTGCCTCCTTCCACCCTCCCGCTCCCTCGGCCATAGTGCCTCCATCGAGGTCTTCCGTGGTCTCTTCTTTGATGGCAAGTCTATCGTCATCAAATGCCTTCACCTCCCCTTCTCCTCTTCCTCTCCTTTCTCCTCCTCCAACTATGAGTTTCGAATTTGAAGAGCATTGAACAATTTTGTGATGTATTTGAGGTGATTGCTATATATTCAGCATTTTGGTTGTACCACCTTATATAACTATGACCTGAAAGGTTACTTATTCTTTATTAAGAAACTTAATTCCAACTAAAGCATGTTTGGATTGGGGAAAACTAAAGGCTGCAGAATTTGGATGGCAAATTGAGCTTGACTTCTCAAGAAATTTGATATCCATGGATTTAGTAGGGATTGAGTGATTGTGAGTTTGAGCTCGTGAAGCTTGCGCTTAAGATTGTAAGTGCCTTACAAAAATTGAACCTCATTTTTATGACGTAACTAAATATTGATGTACATATAACAATTTTTAGGAGCTAATTATATTTCGAGAAATATACTTGAGTGCTACCATTTCATCTTTTCAATAGAAAAATGATTTATCCAGGATAATGATCATAAGCACGTAGAGCTTGAGCTAACTTTGAGGGTCATAACATCTATAGGGATCAGTATAACTAGATTCTAAATTGCTATAGATCATGCTCTCTTGTGGGAACCAAAGATCGGTTTACCATTGTAGTCTGCTATAGCCAATCTTTTGATTATAGTCTTGTTGAAACTCATCAATTTTGTAACGCAGCCTAGGACCATATTTCAAAAGAAAAGAGGAAGAAGATACACAAAACAAGAAAAATGATAAAGGAGAAGAAGAAACTCTCTTCTCTAGAATTTTATTGAATAACTATCAAAATCTGATTACAATGTTGGCTAAGGAGCCTTATTTATAGACTAAAAATTCTAATTCAACTACAAGAAGAAATTTAAAATAAAATAAAATAAAAAATAAATCAAAATTAGACTCCATGTCGGATTAAGACTCTTGCACATTTATATTGACCTGTCCGACAATTGAATTAGACTCCAAAATTTATAGTAGCGGCGAAGCGCTAGCATCATAGAGCTCAAAAAAAATTTTCGGAATAGGGTCATAATAGCGATTCTGATACCAGATGAGAAAGTTATGGCCATTCTAGCTCGACAATATCGAATCAATAGGATCTAGTATAGTTGGCTAGTTTTTTGATCCTTTCGAGTCCTATCCCTTGAATCCAGGTACTGATCAGCTACGACATTTGCATCATTTTATCACTTTATATATTCATCTATTTATTCCACTTTGATATTTCAGAGTTTTCTCAAGACTTTTTGCAATATGAATATTTAAAATACTAAATTCAAGGAAAAAGCTTTAGAAAAATTTTAGAGCTCTTAATGCTCCTCCATAGAATATGAGAGAGGCTCTGGAGCCTAGTTCAATATTGGGTTTAGAAGCTTTTTTTTTGGACAATGATTTAGATATTTTAAAATCCTTAATATCATCTCCTCCCATGGATCATACTGTCAGGCCTTTCCTCTCTCCCCTTCTTCTCTTCCAATCAGCCCCCATGCCTTCCTTCCTCCTCCTTGTATGCTCCCTCTTTGACCCCATCGGTGCGGTCCTGAATTTACGATGGGAGAGAGGTTGGGTGAGGACGACAATGACAATAGAGATGATAAGAGTGGGACTAGGGTTTCATATCGGAGAGGGAGAGAGATGGTGGGCCACAGTGACTAGCCAGCTTGTGGTGGTGCACCGCTCCACATCCACAACCACCGTCGCTCTCCGCCATTCGATTTTGTTCATTCGTGACACCCTCTAATCTCTCTCAAGTACTCTCCTTTCCACAAATCTCTGAAAAAGAACCTAAAACCCTGTTAATCCCTATCTTTTCAATCTTTCCTTTATTTTGTTGATGTTTTCGTTGATTTTTCCTATGCTCTGCTCACTCCGCCATCCCCACTGAGCCCAGCTTCCCACCGCCACCATGTCGTCTTCCTCGTCATTGTCTCCACCTCCTCCATCCTCCTCCTCCTCGTCCTTCCCCTCTTCCTCCTCTTCTACCTCTACTACCTCTCGCTCCCTTGGCCACGATGCCTCCGCTGAGGTCTTTCCTTTCGTCGTCGATGACGATGACTGTGGGCTATGACCCTTATCTATCCTCCAGCACTTTGATGCCTCCGCAAACCTCTCTCTCCCATCTAAGACAACACGTATCAAGCAAAGGTTTTGCACCCGACGACGCATATCAAACAGAGGTCCTATCAAGGTAGAGGCCTCTATTTTAATATATATACTAGATTATAACCCCATATGATGTATGGGATACTTTTGCAATCCCTCGCCCTACCATCTCCATTGAGCCCAGCCTCACACCACCACCATGCTGCCTTTCCTGTCGTCATCTCTACCTCCTCCACCCTCCTTCTCATTGTCGTCGCATCTTCTTCCTCCTCTTCTACCTCTACCGCTCCCTCCACCATGCCTACGCCTACGACCATTCCCTCCCCTTTGACTCCACTTCTTCTACCGTCCTTCTCATCATCCTCACCCACTTCCTCCTCCTCTTCTACCTCTACCACTCCCTCTGCCACATCTGCACTTGCGACTGTACCTCCCCTCGACTCCCTTGCCACTTCTTCCTTCGTCGCTTCTCCTTCTGCGACCTTCACTCTGCCACTACCTCCTTTGATCCCTCCCGCTCACTCAGCCACAGTGCCTCCGTCGAGGTCTTCCATGGCCTCTTCCCTGATGGCAAGTCCATCACCGTTAAACGTCTTCACCTCCCTCTTCCTCCTCCTCCTCCTCCTCTCCCTTCTCCTGTAACTACAAGTTTCGAATTCGAAGAGCATTGAACGATTTTGGGATGCATCTGAGGTGATTGCCATACATTCAGGATTTTGGTGGTACCACCTTATGTTACTATAACCTAAAGGTTACTTATTCTTGTTAAAAACCTAATTCCAACCAGAGCATGCTTGGATTGGGAAAAAACTGAAGGCTATAGAATTTGGATGGCAAATTGAGCTCGACTTCTCAAGGAATTTGATATCCATGGATTTAATGGGGATTAGGTGATTGTAAGCTTGAGCTTATGAAGTTTATGCTTAAGATTGTAAGCATTTTTTAGAAATTGAACATCATTTTTTATGTAGTAACTAATATTGATATACATATAACAATTTTTCAGGAGCTAATTATATTTTGAGAAATATACTTGAGTGCTACCATTTCATCTTTCCATTGAGAAACATGATTTATCTAGGATAATTTATGATCATGAGTGCTTAGGACTTGAGTTGACTTTAAGGGTTATAACATCTATAGGGATAAGTATAAATGGATTCTAAATTACCATAGATCATGCTCTCTTGTGGGAACCAACAATCGGTTTACCGTTGTAGTCTGCTATAGCCAATTTTTTGATTGTCGCCTTGTTGAAACTCATCAATTTTGTCACTTTATATGTTAATCTATTTATTCCACTTTAATATTTCAGAGTTTTCTTAAGACTTTTTGCAACATAGATATTTAAATACTAAATTCAAGGAAAAGCTTTAAAAAATTTTACAACCCTTAATGCTCCTCCATAAAATATGAGAGAAGCTCTAGAGCCTGATTCAACACTGGGTTTAAAAGTATTTTTTTTGGACAAAATGCTTAGATATTTTAAAGTCTTTAATATTATCTCCACCTATGGATCGTACTGTCGGGCCTTTTCTCTCTTCCCTTCTCCTCTTCCAGTCAGCCCCATGCCTTCCTTCCTGCTCCCTGAACTCTCCCTCTTTGACCTACCGGTGTGGTCTCAGAGACTGCGGTGGATGAGAGGTTGGATGAGGATGGTGTTGATGACAAAGATGACGAGAGTGGGGCTGGAGTTTTGTATCGTATAGGGAGAGAGATAGTGGGCCACGGTGGCTGGCCAATCCTGAGCGGCATCGCTCCGTATCCGTGGCCATCACCGTTCTTTGCCATTCGATTCTGATCATTCATGGTACCCTCTAATCTCTCTCAAGTGCTCTCATTTTCCATAGATCTCTGAAAAAACCTAAACCCTCTAATCCTTGCTTTTTCTATCTTTCCTTTGTTTTCATTGATTTTTCCTATATTCTGCTCGCTCCACTATCCCCACTGAGTCCAACTTTCCGCCGCCACCATACTACCTGTCTTGTCGTTGTCTCTGTCTTCTTCACCCTTCTCCTCATTGTCCTCACCCTCTTCCTCCTCCTCTTCTACATTTGCCGCCTCTCGCTCCCTCAGTCACTGCACCTCCATCGAGATCTTCCCCTTCGTCATCGGTGATGATGACTTTGGGCTACGATCCTCACCTCTCCTCCAGCGCTTCGACGCCTCCATGCGCCACCTCCTTCTTTTAAGATGACACATGTCAAATAGAGATTCTGTGCCCGATGACATATATCAAATGGAGGCCCTACGAAGCCAAAGACTTCAATTTTAATATATTTATTAGCTTATAACCCCTGTGTGATGCACAAATATAAATTTTATTTATCTATTTAGCTTGTTTTAAAAAAATATTTTATTTATTTATCTATTCTATTATATCTATTTCATATATATTTAAAAATAATTAAAATAATAAAATAATTTATATTTTATGTACAGCGAAGATTATAAGTTATTAGATAAATCTTATGAAGATCGATGATCTTGATTCTGCAAAATCTCTTCGTAAATCTATAATTTTTTACTATTTTTATATTTAATCATTTTAAACCTTTCTATCGCTCCTTCCCTTTTTCTTTGATCATCTTCTCACACACCCTCAACTCTCCCAATAGTAGAGCCAATAATATTGCCAACGTTCTTTAATCATCTCCTCACGCACCTTCCAAGTCTTCCAATAATAGAGTGGATAATATTGTCTATCGGCCATCATTGCCACCAATGGTAGCAGCATCTTCGAGCTTGGGGCGAAGCGAAAATATATGTGAGTGTGCTTCTAATTGATGGCTCGTAAGAGATTTAAACTTTAGAAATCAAGAAAAAATCTTCTCTTTTTTTCGGATTAAAATTTTAAAGATCTAAATTTTAAAAATCTTTCTTTTAAAAAATTAAAAAAAATCTAAACTTTAAATTTTTTTCTTTTTTCTCTTTCTCTTTTCTTTTT